>JAVIAB010000159.1:59052042-59342042 GCA_032433765.1 Megaustenia siamemsis
CTCATTAGACAATTCGATATTTGATGCTTTCATTAAAGAATTCGATAGTGGAGGACTTCTTTGGTGAATTCGATAGTGAATGCCCTCATTAAATAATTTGATAGTGGAAAGCACGCATTAGACAATTCAATAGGTGAAGTTACCATTCGGAAATTAGATATTGGAAGCTCTCTCAATATAGAATTCGACAGTGGAGAATTCATTAGAGAATTCGATAGTGGAGGCTCTCTTTAAAGAATTCGATAGTGGAGGCTCTCATTATAGAATTCTATAGTGTAAGCTCGGTTTAGAGAATTCGATAGACGAAGTACTCATTAGAGATGTCGATAGTGGAAGTTATCAATAGAGAATTCAACAGTGGAGGCTCCCATTAGAGAATTCGACAGTGGAAGATATCAATAGTGGAAGATATCGATAGAGAATTCAACAGTGGAGGCTCCCATTAGATACTTCGACAGTGGAAGATATCAATAGAGAATTCAACAGTGGCGGCTCCCATTAGAGAATTCGACAGTGGAAGATATCGATAGAGAATTCAACAGTGGAGGCTCCCATTAGAGAATTCGACAGTGACTGCTCCATTAGAGAATTTGACAGTGGAAGATATCAATAGAGAATTCAACAGTGGAGGCTCCCATTAGAGAATTCGACAGTGGAAGATATCAATAAAGAATTCAACAGTGGAGGCTCCCATTAGAGAATTGGACAGTTGAAGATATAAATAGAGAATTCAACAGTGGGGGCTCCCATTAGAGAATTCGACAGTTGAAGATATAAATAGAGAATTCAACAGTGGAGGCTCCCATTAGAGAATTCGACAGTTGAAGATATAAATAGAGAATTCAACAGTGGAGGCTCCCATTAGAGAATTCGACAGTTGAAGATATAAATAGAGAATTCAACATTGGAGGCTCCCATTAGAGAATTCGACGGTAGGAGATATAAATATTGAATTCAACAGTGGAGGCTCCCATTAGAGAATTCGACAGTTATAGATATAAATAGGGAATTCAACAGTGGAGGCTCCCATTAGAGAATTCGACAGTTGAAGATATAAATAGAGAATTCAACAGTGGAGGCTCCCATTAGAGAATTCGACAGTTGAAGATATAAATATTGAATTCAACAGTGGAGGCTCCCATTAGAGAATTCGACAGTTATAGATATAAATAGGGAATTCAACAGTGGAGGCTCCCATTAGAGAATTCGACAGTTGAAGATTTAAATAGAGAATTCAACAGTGGAGGCTCCCATTAGAGAATTCGACAGTAGAAGATATAAATAGGGAATTCAACAGTGGAGGCTCATATTAGAGAATTCGACACTAGAAGATATAAATAGGGTATTCAACAGTGGAGGCTCCCATTAGAGAATGCGACAGTAGAAGATATAAATAGGGAATTCAACAGTGGAGGCTCCCGTTGGAGAATTCGACAGTGGAAATTCTCGTAACGTTGTCTTTATACTCACTGACAGAATTCGTGTAAAACCTGCTCACGACTGAACACGGAGAAATCTGCAAATAAAGTCTTCTTCTCTAAAATAATGTCCTCCAGTGGTTTCAGGCAGCTGCCCAGGTTTTTGCATCCCTCATTATCTGGATGTGAGAAAGAAGTGGTTAATATAAAGAACAATAAAGCAAAATCTAAATAGAGAGACGATATTCTAGTCAACATGTAGATTAATAGCTCAGTGATTAGTGAACTGGACTACAACGGACAAGAGGAAGTGTTTGATCCCAACCGACGGCTTCCGGGTTCACCCAGCCTTTAATTTTTTACCGGATTTTATTCTGGGAAAGTAAAGGGACACGGGCGTTATACCGACCACATTACCCAACAATCGATTGCCGAAGGTCTGTAAAATTTATGGTCACTAACACCATATTCCCTATACCCCAATTGGCGTGACGGTGGTACTTTACTTTACTATGTAGATGAATGTTCATCTTTATATCCTCAAACGGCAATACGGCCGCGACACTTGGAACCTAACAGAAGAATGACAAATTTAAACAAAAGTTGTATTGATAATTTTGAGGGAGCTCCTAAGAAACATCAAAAAGAAACAATCAACATTTTTCGGGCACATCATGAGAATGGGAATGTTGGAATACTTGGTTACAACTGGCAAAATACAGGGAAAGAAAGATCTCTGACGACAAAGAGAGACAATCACCATCAAGGGCGTTCTTCACGAGAATGCATGGAAAAAGACCAAGAAGAAGACCCAGAAGAAGATGGATAGATGCAGTGACAGAGACATGTAACAACAAAGGAAAGTCACTAATTCAGACAGTTCGAGCAGCTCAAGAACGACAAATGATATAAACCACGACACTTTTAGGTATCAGTGAAAAGAGAAAGGAAGAAGCAGAAGAAGAAGACAAAGAGAGAAAATTCATGATATCTTTGTGACATGGCATGGAAATTAATCAACAACAGAACTGATACGCGGCACCGTAGATAGAATATTGTAGAAGGTCATGATCGCCTACGCCAACCGGCATGACACATGATGATGATAGTATTGATGCTGTATTATATCAGTGTGATTCCTTTATATAGCAAATCATGTTACACACAATATCGTTCAGCTTATGTATGTTAGTTTAATCGACGGATCATCATCATTGTCCATCAGGCATTCTATCAGTGCTTAGATCTCCTCCCCAGTTTGCCCCTCAGTGTGTGGAGACAGACGTCTATAGTTATGTCTTAGTTTTCTTTTTTTCTGTGTTTCCCCTCCAAGCGCTCCTCTCTAACATACCCTAGTTTGATCTAAGGTTCGTGCAGTCTGAACATCTGAACATAGTTATGGATTCATAATCATTGACAGAGTCACTGGTTTGCCCTGTATTGACATAGTCACTGGCGTACCCTGTATTGACAGAGTCACTGGTGTGCCCTGTATTGACAGAGACACTGGTGTGCCCTGTATTGACAGAGTCACTGGTGTGCCCTGTATTGACAGAGTCACTGGTGTGCCCTGTATTGACATAGTCACTGGTGTGCCCTGTATTGACAGAGGCACTGGTGTGCCCTGTTGACAGAGTCACTGGTGTGCCCTGTATTGACAGAGTCACTGGTGTGCCCTGTATTGACATAGTCACTGGTGTGCCCTGTATTGACAGAGGCACTGGTGTGCCCTATATCGACAGAGCCACTGGTGTGCCCTGTATTGACAGAGTCACTGGTGTGCCCTGTATTGACAGAGGCACTGGTGTGCCCTATATCGACAGAGTCACTGGTGTGCCCTGTATTGACAGAGTCACTGGTGTGCCCTGTATTGACAGAGTCACTGGTGTGCCCTGTATTGACAGAGTCACTGGTGTGCCCTGTATTGACAGAGTCAATGGTGTGCCCTGTATTGACAGAGTCACTGGTGTGCCCTGTATTGACAGAGTCACTGGTGTGCCCTGTATTGACAGAGTCACTGGTGTGCCCTATATCGACAGAGCCACTGGTGTGCCCTGTATTGACAGAGCCTCTGGTGTGCCCTGCATTGACAGAGCCACTGGTGTGCCCTGAATTGACAGAGCCACTGGTGTGCCCTGAATTGACAGAGCCACTGGTGTGCCCTGCATTGACAGAGTCACTGGCATGCATTGCCTCCACGAGGGCATTCCGAATGTCAAATTGATCCACTGCACGTCCGCCGTCTACACCAACTAATCTAGCCAGGCTTTCAATGGGCTCGTTTCCTCTCGGTTGAGCCCAGAAGCGAAGATGAAACTGAGCCCCTTAAATAATTAACTCCATAAGGACCCCCACCCATTGCCTCGTGTCCTTCGGTTGTTCAAGGTGCCCCAACTATCAAGAGAGGGTCAAATCATCTTACTTCGCCTATGCACTGGCCACAACAGAATGAGAAACTGAATATCCCAAACTTAAAATAATAACTACCAGCCAATGTCAATGTACCCTAGATAACATGGCAACAAAACATGTTCTACAGGATTTTCCCCAGTACACAGACCTGAGAAGGACAATGTGGTACACACCCATCTCCTGGAAGCGAACGGGGCAACCGAATCACTTAAACAGACAGCTGACTTCATAAGAGAGTCTGGAATCCTAGTCTGAATGAGCCATGGTCGCAGCAGAAGATGAAGTATTAACAGAAAGGTCAAAATGAAGAATGAAAAAGAAACTCAAACACGCAGTCGTTATATGCTAGTAAAATGGGACGTTTGAAAAGGACATTTTTTCGCTTCAATTCACATGTTAAATGTGATGCAGGTTCGGTAACCGCTCTGATACGGAGATCTATGAGCTTCTATCTTGGACTGTTAGGTATTAACTAATCTATCAAATAAAACACCGCTTCTCTTAATTACAAATAACTTCACAGGTACCAATAAAACATGAATATCCACCCAAAAGACATTCGTTGTGCATATCGGAAAAGAATTATTGGACATGGATATAAATAAGTCACATAATTAAAACCACTTCAGATATTTAGAAACCAAAGCAGTATAGCGGGGCACTACAGTTTAGGAGCAACAGCAACTGAGTCAAGATGTAACAAAACTTTTCGTTTTGAGAGAATTATTTCGTTGGGTTCCCGGCGGATTAACCAGTCGTTTAAGCTAAGTGATTCTGTATTTTATATTTTAATTATACATATATTCTCATATTCTTTCTATATTCTTATCTTAGCTCTCTTCTTTTTTCATTTTTTCATCATTCTACTTTTTCTTTTCTATCCTCTTCTTCTGATCATGTATTTATAGATAATGGTGTTTCATCGTTTGTTTCGTTGTCCTTGTACTCTGAAAAAGGCCTCAGGCCGAAACGTCAGTATTGTGTTGTGTTCCTCCTTGTGAAGCTGTCTTCATACCTTGGAGTGTTCTACACTCCCCACCTCTGGCTCCCACAGTTGTTCTCTGTTAGATGCTGACTTACTCCGTATGTTGTTAGTATCTCCCACAGTTGTTCTCTGTTAGATGCTGACTTACTCCGTATGTTGTTAGTATCTCCCACAGTTGTTCTCTGTTAGATGTTGACTTACTCCGTATGTTGTTAGTATCTCCCACAGTTGTTCTCTGTTAGATGTTGACTTACACTGTATGTTGTTAGTATCTGCCACAGTTGTTCTCTGTTAGATGTTGACTTACACTGTATGTTGTTAGTATCTCCCACAGTTGTTCTCTGTGAGATGCTGACTTACTCCGTATGTTGCTAATATCTCCTACAGTTGTTCTCTGTTAGATGCTGACTTACTCCGTATGTTGCTAATATCTCCTACAGTTGTTCTCTGTTAGATGCTGACTTACTCCGTATGTTGTTAGTATCTCCCACAGTTGTTCTCTGTTAGATGTTGACTTACTCCGTATGTTGTTAGTATCTCCCACAGTTGTTCTCTGTTAGATGTTGACTTACACTGTATGTTGTTAGTATCTGCCACAGTTGTTCTCTGATAGATGTTGACTTACACTGTATGTTGTTAGTATCTGCCACAGTTGTTCTCTGTTAGATGTTGACTTACACTGTATGTTGTTAGTATCTCCCACAGTTGTTCTCTGTTAGATGTTGACTTACACTGTATGTTGTTAGTATCTGCCGCAGTTGTTCTCTGTTAGATGTTGACTTACACTGTATGTTGTTAGTATCTCCCACAGTTGTTCTCTGTTAGATGTTGACTTACACTGTATGTTGTTAGTATCTGCCACAGTTGTTCTCTGTTAGATGTTGACTTACACTGTATGTTGTTAGTATCTCCCACAGTTGTTCTCTGTTAGATGTTGACTTACACTGTATGTTGTTAGTATCTGCCACAGTTGTTCTATGTTAGATGCTGACTTACTCCGTATGTTGTTAGTATCTCCCACAGTTGTTCTCTGTTAGATGCTGACTTACTCCGTATGTTGTTAGTATCTCCCACAGTTGTTCTCTGTTAGATGTTGACTTACTCCGTATGTTGTTAGTATCTCCCACAGTTGTTGTCTGTTAGATGCTGACTTACTCCGTATGTTGTTAGTATCTCCCACAGTTGTTCTCTGTGAGATGCTGACTTACTCCGTATGTTGCTAATATCTCCTACAGTTGTTCTCTGTTAGATGCTGACTTACTCCGTATGTTGCTAATATCTCCTACAGTTGTTCTCTGTTAGATGCTGACTTATTCCGTATGTTGTTAGTATCTCCCACAGTTGTTCTCTGTTTACTCTGTCAAATGCTCTGTCCTGGAGAATGGACGCTATGCACAAAATAAATGTGATTGTGTCCTGTCAACACAACTTTATTACAATTAATAAATCATATCTCGCCAATTTTGTTGTAACAATAATACAATTTACTTAAAACAGATAGATAAATCTAAAGTCACAAACATGCCCAGAAACATGTAAACGAAGATAGAGACCAATGTCACTGCTGCTTGAAGTGACAACAAATTTTGATTTTTTCATTTACTCACTGAAAGCGAAGTAATAAAATACAAACAACATAAATCAAAGTATAATGGCAGGAATCTATTTTTGACAATAGAAACAAGAAAAAGAGTTCATTAATGTTATGTAGAGCCAGTCTCAACATATGGATGTGAATCATGGACAATTGGACAATAGACAAGAAAATCACTGGAGTCTGTAGAAATGTGGTTTTACAGAAGAACGTTGAGAATACCATGGACAGCTAAAAAAAAAAGTAATGAAAACATTTTGAAAGAAGCCAAAGAAAACAGTTATTTAATTTCCAGTATTGGGAAGAAACAATCATCATTTTTGGCCATGTAATGAGAAGAGGTCAACTGAAATATATTGTAGAAACTGGGAACATTGAGGAACGCAAAGAGAAAATATACCAGACAGCTTAACAGAATGGCTTGGAAGAAGGGAAACAGCAGGCCCGGTACTTGATGATGATTATGATGATGATGATGATGATGATGATGATGATAATAATGATGATGATGCTATCAGGGAACTTACCAGCAAGAACGAAGACGCACGCCAGTGCTAAACAGACAACTCTCAACATGTCCATATCTTCTTTATGCAGGTTTAATTGTCAACGTTTAACCTACGCAGACTGATGCACGTATGTAGTTACCTTACTTGCAAGTGCCCACCGATTTCATATCAATTTATATAAACACACAAGGTTAGACACATCTTTGAAGTGCGTCATTCACCTCTATTACCTTGCTCACTAGATCAGTCAACGACTAAAAGCCTTTTTTTTTCTATATACTAGAATCTAATATTTGCGCAACACAATATTCACATCAGCAATGCATAAGCAACAGCTGTGAATAAATGTATAAACGTTTCTATGTTAAATAATAACATTGGCACAAAAATAAGTAGCAACCAGTTCAGTGTATACAGTCACAGCCTGAAGTAAACGAGAAAATACAAGTTTTAATAGCAAGCCATTAAATAAGTAAAGTAAAGAGCCACGTCACGCCACTAGATATTCAGGGAATAAGTAAAGAGTCACGTCACGCCACTAGACGTTTAGGGAATACGTAAAAACTCACGTCACGCCACTAGACGTTCAGGGAATAAGTAAAGAATCACGTCACGCCACTAGACTTTTAGGGAATAAGTAAAGAGCCACGTCACGCCACTAGACATTTAGGGAATAAGTAAAAAGCCAAGTAACGTCACACAACTAGTCGTTTAGGGAATAAGTAAAGAGTCACGTCACGCCACTAGGCATTTAGGAAATAAGTAAAGTGTAAAGTGACGCCACTAGGCATTTAGGGAATAAGTAAAGTGTCACGTCACGACACTAGGCATTTAGGGAATAAGTAAAGAACCACGTCACGTCACTTGACGTTTAGGGAATAAGTAAATAGCCACGTCACGCCACTAAACGTTTAGGGAATATGGTGTTAGTAACCATCATTTTTACATACCTTCGGCACTTCATTTTGGGGTAATGGGATCGGTATTACCCCAGCGCCGTTTTACGTTCCCAGAAAAATAAAACCATGCACTCAATTAAGTCTGGGTGAACCTGGAAGCTGTAGTCCATTTTAGTCCAGTTCACTAAGCGCTGAGCTATCGCGGCTCCACATACATTAATAAAGTATTGATAAATAGATCGTGCCTAGAGTATCAAAATTAATCGATACTGGTATTTAACGTTGACGGGTTCCTGGACAGCTAAAGAGACCGACAAGGATATTATCTAAGAGGCCAACACGAACAGAGATCTTTAAAAACAAAATACATAAGAAAGAAACACTCGACATTTTTCAGGCTGATCAAGAGAAAAGAAAAGTTTGAATAGAAGTAATGACATCAAGATGCACCACCAAGATGCGTAGAGATACGAAGCTGATGTAAAGTTGATGATAATCACAATACTTAAAAAAGAAGAAAAGTCGTATGGTGACAGCTTTACGTGGTAATGGACAAAACAAAAGTCGACGTTTCGGGCAAGTAGGCCTTCAGCTGGAACAATAAACAACAAACACACAAAAATATACAAAAGGATATGTAGACAAATCTTACTACATGGCGACAATATGCTAGATACCCAAGAAAGGAAATTTAAAAAAGGGTCACTTCCCTGTGTTCTAGAGCGAGGTCAGCCTCCGAATGACTAAAATGAGAAGGCGGGATGACCAACTATAAATCTCACTGACCAGGCAGTCAGGCGAGAAGACGGATCGGAAGGGTTCTAAAAATATTGGGAGGTGGGTACAAGATATGTATCTTCTTTCTTCTTCTATCCTTCCTCTGCTGCCGTTGGCATCGAGGGGAGAAACAATCTGCGATTCTTTGCTCTTCTGTTGGCCACTTCTGGTGTTATCCCTCCTAGTGACTCTAGTATTCCCTTTATCCATCTCTTTCTCGGTCTTCCTCTTAATCTGGCATTTTCGTAGCGTTTATTTAAGGCTCTTTGAGTCATTGTTAGTTCCTTTTGTCTTGTTATGTGGCCGAACCAATTTATCTGTTGTTTCTTTATGTAATCGATGGCTGATTCAATTTCGAGGTTCTTCCTCAGGTCAGTGTTTCTTACTCTGTCCCTTAAGCTGTTTCCTGTCATTCTTCTGACACATTTCATTTCGGTGGTCGTTATCTTTCTTATTGTTCTAGAGTCCAGCGTCCAGTTCTGACACTGATAGCACAGAGTTGGTAGAAAATTGATTTGTATATTGCCCTTTTTGCTTCCGTGGTTATTGCTTTGTTTTTCAATAGTGTTGATACTTGGCCTATAACTTTGCATGCTTTGTTACACCTTACATCTATCTCTGTCTCTTGGTTATCAAGATATGTATAAACTGTGCAAATCTAACTCTGTGTGTGCAGAATTTGAATACTCGGTTGCAACTGGCAAAATATATGGAAAAGATATCGCTGGCTACAAAGAGACACGACAGTAAATAATAAGGTGTCGTGGCACTGTAAATAATCAATAAAATAATTGACAGGATGCAACATCGACAACGCCGCTGTTTTTAGATCATATTTTACTATGTGTACACATGTTCTGTGTTCAAACATTACTTGACTATATATATATATATATATCATCATCATCATCATTATCAAGTACCTGGCCTGCTGGCGTAGGTGATCAGGTCTCTCCACAACTTTCGATCTCGGCAGCTATTTATCATTTCTGTTGTTGACCTTCTGTCAAGCCATTCTCTTAAGCTGTCTGGTATTTTTTTTATCTTTGCTTCCCTCTATCTCTTCGTCCCTCAATTTTAACAGTTGTTACAATATATTCCAGTTGTTCCTCATTACATGGCCAAAAAAAGATGATTGTTTCTTCCTAATATTGGAAATTAGCTCTCTTTTTGCTTTGACCTCTTTCAGAACGTTTTCATTACTCTTCTTAGCTGTCCATGGTATTCTCAACATTCTTCTGTAAAACCACATTTCTACAGACTCCAGTGATTTTCTTATCTGTTGTCCTATTGTCCATGATTCATATCCATATGTTAATATTGGCGCTACATAACATTTAAGAAGTCTTTTTCCTGTTTCTATTGTCAAAAATGGATTGCATATTATCTTCCTCATTTTTTGGAAAACTGCTTTTGCCTGAGCCATTCTGCATCTCAACTCTTTTGTACATCTTCCGTCTGAGGTTAACAAAGTTCCTAAATATTTGAATTCATTTACCTGTTTTAATAGTGTTCCACATGTCTTTATTTTGCAATGAGGTGATGTCTTTTTCTTTGTTGTTACCTTTACTTCTGTCTAAAGAGACGGTATATCATTACTTATAATGTGTGGTTAAATTGTGGATATAAGATACGCTATACCATTTATAATGAGTGATTAAATTGTGGATATTAGAGACGATATATCATCATTTATAATAAGTGGTTAAATTGAGGATATAAGAGACGATATATCATCATTTATAATAAGTGGTTAAATTGAGGATATAAGAGACGATATGTCATCATTTATAATAAGTGGTTAAATTGAGGATATAAGAGACGATATGTCATCATTTATAATAAGTGGTTAAATTGAGGATCTCCCTCTCTCTCTCTCTCTCTCTCTCTCTCTATGCGATCAAGACTCAATCAGAGTAGGATTCTAGACCCTCACATGAAGACAGCTGTTTGTTTGAGTGAATTAATCGACCCACAGACAGAACAACATAATTAGAGGCAGTTAGGTCCACTTTGATTGAATACCTGTTAAAACATTGCACTGTGGTATGCACCAGTAGCCCAGTGCATCCGATTTCAGCCAGCATTTTATTCATGTTCGCTTTTCTTAGCCTTTGATTGTCCCCAATCTTCCTGCAAGACAGCAGATTGTCCTTTCTGTAGGGGATTCTGCCCTTAGATGGTGTGCCCTCCCAGGTTTACGAGCACCATCTGCCCGAGTCACTAGATGTGACTAACACAGATACACACACAAAGATATGAGATATGACTAACACAGACACACACACAAAGATATGAGATATGACTAACACAGACACACACACAAAGATATGATATATGACTAACACAGATACACACACAAAGATATGAGATATGACTAACACAGATACAGACACAAAGATATGAAATATGACTAACACAGATACACACATAAAGATATGAGATATGACTAAACACAAACACACAAAGATATGAGGCATGACTAACATAGACAGGCACACATTAAGATATGAGATATAATTGATTATATAAGAGACGATGTATTGTAATGTATAATATGTGGTTACATTTTGGTTATTTTACTCCAGAAATGGTAAAGGCACAAATTTGCCAGTTCAAAAATAGTTCTTCCCTTTATCGTTATTGGACCAAAATATAAATAACATAAACAACAACTGTTGTAGAATGTGTCACAAATTTGAACCACTCCACTGAAATGTCAATCTCACGAATGGGTGATATGTAGCTTTCTCATGACATATTAATTTACACATGTAGCAACATCTGTATCACTGTAACTTAAAACCTACTATGTTGCTAAAGCAAGCAACCGTGACAGGGAAATGTGGAAAAACTTGATCGTTTACGTTAACCGGCACAGCACATGATGATGATAATGTTTACTGTGAGATCAATATTTCCATTTTGCGTAGTCACATTCGGTAAACACGCATAACCCACAATTCAGCACAACCATTACGAGCTATTTGTGCAAACATGAAAATACAAAGGTAATGGCAACAGTTTTCCATTCCATGCACATATCAAATCAAATATTATAGTGGATCTGTAACTCACAAGAAAGGACATTATACTAGTAATAATACTTCCACGTATATCTCAAGGTTGTATGTATGTGCATGTATACTCGTATATATCACTTTCTATAAAGGAAACGAACTGGGGTAACGTGGCTGCGGATCGTAGTACTCTCTCTCTCTCTCTCTCTCTCTCTCTCTCTCTCTCTGCGATCAGGACTCAATCAGAGTAGGACGTCCAGACTCTCATACGAAGACAGCTGTCTGTTTAAGCCTGTTAGATCCATTCCGATTGAGTACCCGTTAAAACGTTGCACTGTGTTTTGCGCCATTGGCCCAGTGCATCCGATTTCAGCCAGCATTTTTTCAGGTTTGCTTTCCTTAGCCTTTGATTGTCCCCAATCTTCCTGCAAGGCAGCAGTTGATCTTTTCTGTCGGGGATTCTGCCCTTAGATGGTCGGCCTTCCCAGGTTTACGAGCACCATCTGCCCGAGTCACTAGAGGTGACTAACACAGACATGCGACTTGTAATATGAGGAAACTGCAACAAGGAACACATTTCATGCATAGCCTTCATTTGTTCCCGCCGCCTATCACCATTTACCGGTAAGTCATGTCCTCTTGAAAATGATGATCATCGTAGCACTTGATGATGTTAGGTCATCGTTGATGACTCCAATTCCGAACATATAGACACACAGTCAGGATCGTAGTACATGGAGAGCAAACATAAAAAATAGCACAGCAAATTTCGAGTCAGTGCTGATGTCAGATTCAGAAGACAAAAGGCGCAAGAGGAACGGAGATATGGCCGGGTACCACGGGTACACCTTACACGTTCTGTGGATGGATCTGTCTGTCAAGGATTGTCAAATTCAGCCACGAGAGAAGATGTTCAGTAAACTTCAGTTCAGAGACACTAATGCTTTACCAAACTACTGATTTATCATGATTGCTTGCTACCAACCGTCTGTCAAGACGCCAAAGGCCATATATATATATATATATATATATATATATATGTATATATATATATATATATATATATATATATACAATGACCTATCTAGCCGTGGCCGGCCCACAGGGTATAGGTTCAGATACTCTTTCTCTTTTATCATTTTTTTTTTCATTCTAGCAGTTTCACTCGTTGCAACGATCTTTTATCAAATCTCACATTTTGTCTCCGCCCGTTTTCTGTCGGGGCCCGAAAGGGTAGTAAAGATACGTAACGCTGTTCCCTACCAGACATGTTTGTAATGAGCGACTAAGGAGAGTTGGGCATGGGACTGGCTATCCTGTACTGTAAAAAAAAAATAAGCTGAAAAAAATACATAAACATGGACAAGACTTTACTTCTTTTCTTTAAGTAAATACGACATCCAGGAAAGATAAAGGATCTATGTCTAAGAGATGTTTGACTTAATCTGGAGAAAGCTGTAAGGAGTCTGGATTACCGACTCACATTTTGCCTACTAGGAATTCCTCCAGAATTGGTACCTGGAATATACGTACCCTAAATGATCAGGGAAAATCTGCACATGTAGCAGTCGAAATGGCAAACTACAAAATAGATATTCTGGGAAATATTGAAACAAGATTAATTGGAAGAGAAAGGATAAAACTAAACACAGGAGAGATGATTTTATCACCAGGACACAAGGAACCTGGAGCACAACTTAGTGAAGGGGTAGCTATAATGTTATCAAGAAAAGTACAGAAGACACTGATTGAAGGGAGTCAGTAGGATCAAGACTAATGAGAGCAACATTCAAACAACAAATAACAAAACTAAACTAAAATTACACATAATCCAATACTACGCACCAACCAATGATAAGGATGATTTAGTTAAAGACGAATTCTATAAACAGTTGCACTGTCAGATGATGAAAGACGAGCCAAGGATATTATAATCTTGATGAGAGATCTAAATGCTAAAGTAAGATCAGACAACAGAGGCTTTGAAGAGATCATGAGTTAACATGGACTAGATAATTGAAAATGGAGAGATATTCGTGAATTTATGTGTTCTTAATCAAATGAGCCTCAGCAGAACAAAATGTCAACATAAAAGAATACATAAAGGTGCATGGGTTTCACTAGATCACAGAACAGAGAATCAAACTGACCACATTTATATTAATAATAAATGTATGCTTTTTCTTTAATTTCCATCGTTACATGATGTAACATTTTATAGAGAGGCAAATGTAGCTTCAGATAATCATCTTCTGATAGCCAAAGTTAAACTTAAACTGAAAAGATATGCTACAACATATAAAGGTAGAAAATAGTTCAATGCAGGTTTTCTTAAAGAGCAAGTAATTAAAGATAAATTTGCAGTCACAATATATATATATATAGAAGTGGTTAAGGCAAGACCGCAGCCGGTTTGCTTTGGAGAATCGCCTCATGGTCCAGTTTGGTTCGATGACCCCACGAAGTATGAATGTATCTCACTCGTACACATAGTTTACCTTCAGTTGCCCCTTCCCTATTGCAAAGCCTTCTCTGATGCCCATGTTTGGGCATTTTATTCCATCTACTATGCATTCATAGTTTTTGTACACTAGTCCCCGCTGAGACACTTCGGTGGTCTCCTATACTCCATACTTTTTTTCTGTGCTACTTACCCTTCATATGTTTTTATTGTACCCCACTCACAAACATCTCACTCTTTCCGCCTTTTGAGTACCTGTTCTTAAGTTAAGCCCTTAACTTACGACTGCCTCAGAAGGTCGGTAAGGGATAAATGTTTTATGCTCAGAGAAATACACAGAAGATTTTAATTGAGATAAAGTAGCAACGATAAATATATGCGGGATACAAAATAAAGAAGTCGAACTTATATAAAAAATGACAAAAAGGAAAATTAAAATACTAGGATTAGCGGACGCCAGAGTAAAAGGACAACAGATAAAGAAAACACACATGAACTACACGAAAATATTCTCAGGAGTCGACAACACAGAAAGAGCAACACATGGAGTAGGTTTTATCATCGACCCAGAACACGCAAAAAACATTCTAGAAATAAAATACCATTCAGAAAAAATTACCACAATTAAACTACTAGAAGACGATCGAAAAACAAATTACATTGAAATCTATGCACCATGCAACAACAATGAAAGAGACAGCGAAGAATTCTACGACACATTGAGTGAAATTATTAACAAGATTGACGAAAGCGACGACATGTTAGTGATGGGAGATTTTAATGGAAGGCTTGGGAAACGCAACAGTGAGAACACTGATATCTTAGGACCCTTTGGCGATAAAACAGCTGAATAAACGAAAATGGAAGCAGACTGCTGGATCTATGCAATCAAAATGATTTATTTATCACCAACACATTCTTCAAACACAGAGAGTCGCAAGTATACACCTGGTACAAATGGAATGACACAACATGCAGAAGCCAGATAGATTTTATACTAACAAGAAAACAGAACAAGAAGAGAGTAACCGACAGCAGAGCAATTCCAAATATTACAGACGACATGGATCACAAGATGGTTATGATCACACTAAGAGAGCCAAAAATAAAGAGAATACACGAAAACAAACAAAAGACGCGAAAAGAATAGTCAATAAAAACAAAACAATTAAAAGATCAAGAAACAAGGAAAACCCTAGAAGAAAAACTAACAGAGGAATTCAAGAAACTCCCTAACGAAGTATGCACAATAGAAGAAGAGTGGAAACAATGTAAGGAAACAGTAACCAACATCTCTAAAACAGTTTGTGGAACGAAGCTAAGAACAAGAGAAGGGAAAAAGAGCACCCCGTGGTGGAACGAAACAATCAGAGGAGAAATTAAAGAAAAGAAGAAACTGTTTAAAAATTGGAGGGAGAACAAGAACCAAGAAAAATACGAAAAATATGCCTTAGTTCGAAAAAAAGTTACAATGTTGATCAAAGAAGCTAATCAAAAGAATTGGACAGAATTCGGACAAAACATGAGCAGGGACTTCAAGACAGTCACAAGAGATTTCTACAAAACAGTAAAAGCCACAAGAGCGAGAAAAGAAAACCATGATCCTACTGAGCTGATAAATGACAAAGACGGACAGCCAATATCAAATAACCAATGTATGCAACAGAGATGGAAAGAATATTTTGAAGACCTGTTAAACATACCAACTACCAATAAGGCAACAAAACCACGCTAGAACTCACAAATACAGAACCCAACATCATGAAAGAGGAAATCGAAGAAGTAATCAAATATGCACCAAGAAATAAAGCACCGGGGATAGATAACATACCAATAGAAATAATAGCAGGAGAAACATGAATGCAATGGCTGCACAGAATATTTAATGCAGCATGGCACCAACAACAAGCCACAGAAGACTGGCAACAGGTAATCATCGTACCATTATGGAAAAGAAAGGTAGCAAAAAAGACTGCAATCAATATAGAGGTATATCTCTACTCAGCCATGTAGGAAAGCTATACGCCAAAATCTTGGAAAAAGGCTGAGACCAATAATAGAACTACAGTTAAGCGATTCTCAAATGGGGTTCCGAAAAAACAGAGGATGTACTGACGCACTATTCACATTAAAACAGCTTGCAGAAAAAAACGACAGAACACAATTAAAACATATACATAGCCTTCATTGACCAGGAAAAAGCATTCGACAGAGTAAACAGAGAACAAATGTGCCAGATACTAACAACATACGGAGTAAGCCAACATCTAACCAACCTTATTAAAAGTCTCTACGTCAACAGCAGCTGTAGGGTCAGAACAGCAGTAGGCTACACAGACCACTTCGAGGTTAGATCAGGTGTAAGACAGGGGTGCGTACTATACCTCCTTCTGTTTATTACATACATGGACCATATATGCAAGCTAGCCAACCCATCAGAGACAGAGGAGATCAACGAGCTTCTATTTGCAGACGATCAGGCACTAATACATGAAACAATAAAAGACCTACAAGAACACTTAAACAAACTCAACATCTCAGGCACAAAATACAACATGAAATCAACATCAACAAAACAGAAGTCATGAATGTCGCCAAAAATAAACAGAACATCAACATAACTATAGAAGGGAGACAACTAAAACAAGTAGAGGAATTCAAATACATAGGAAGTCTAATGACAAACGATAATTCTCAAGCAGCAGAGATAGAATCAAGATGCAACAAAGCTTGTCAAATCATCGGACAGCTATCACCACTATTGTCCAACAAGGAAATAACTCTGGAGGCAAAACGAGCACTATACAATACAATCTTCATCCCAACGCTGTGCTACCAATGCCAGACCTGGACCCTAGATGCAAGAACAATAAGAAAAATAACCTCTACTGGGATGAAATGTGTTAGACGAATGACAGGAAACAGTCTGAGAGATAAGATCAGAAATGAAGAACTGAGAAAAAAGCTAGGAATAGCCCCCACCATAGAATATATAAGGAAACAACAGATAAAATGGTTTGGCCACGTGACAAGGCAGACAGAACAAAACACAACACAGCGAGCCTTGAACAAACGTTGTGAGAACACCAGACCCAAGGGTCGACCACGAAAAAGATGGGTCGATGGAATATTAGAAGCACTAGGAAACATAACAGCAGCAGAAGCGAACAGAAGAACAAACGACCGCAAATTATATCTCCCCTCGACGCTGAAAGACAGATGAGGAAGAAAGAAAAAGAGGATGAAGAAGAGTACCTGTTATTCTTCAGCTCTATTCTTTCTCCGTTGTGTTTGCACATAGACCTCGGTGTGTATCGTCTGTTTGTGTGGACGTTATGCGCACATTTCTACACAGATATGATTGTCCCCGTATGGGTGTGAATATGCATGGGTGTGAATATATATATATATATATATATATATATACATATATATCTATATATCTATATGTATATTGATATGTTTAGGTATGTGCATGTCTGTTGGTACGTGTATATATGTATATACGCATCTGTATGTGTGTGTGTATATACATATATTTGTGGGCCCTTATATATTTCTAGACATTTCAGTGTTTTTGTAGTCGAGGTAACCTAGACAGCGTTCCTCCTACTCGCATATTTTTAGAACCCTTCACGCGGCCTTGACCAGCAGAGTATAATTACAGCTACACACATGTGACTCTCTCTTTCCCATTCTGACCACGGTCCACGACACAGGGAAGTCATTTTTCTTTTCTTAAACCAGTTTCGATTATTATGTTTTGGATGTCTCATTACTTGTTAGCTATGTAGGATTAGTTTTATTTACTTACATATTTGTGTGTGTGTGTTGTTTGTTTGTTCCTGCAGAAGGCCTATTGAACCGAAACTTCGTTCAAATCTGTGTTGTCTATAAATCACGTAAAGCTTTACCATACCATTTTTTCTATTTTTTTTTCTTCAATTCTGCCTATCTATATAGGAAACCTGTTGGAGATAATAGCAAATTATGGAGTAAGCCAACATCAAATGACTAATTAAAGGTGTATCTACATCAGCAACAGCTGCACAGTCAGAACAGCAGCTGGCTACACAGACCATTTCGACCTTAGTTCAGATCTGCGTAATATATCGGACACTGTTTATTACATACAAACTATATTATCCAGCCATCAAAGAGAGAGGGGATCAGTGAGCTTCTATTTGCAGATGAGCAGACACTAATAAATGGAAAATAGAATAGCTGCAAGAATATTTAAATATAAACAGCACAGGCAGAAATTGCAACATGAAAATCAACATCAACAAAACAGAAGTCATGAATATCGTAAAAGAGAAACAAAATATCAATATAACTATAGAAGGCAGGCAACGAAAAGAAGTAGAGGAATGTAAATACTTAGGCAGTATTGTGACGAGCGACAAATCCCAAACAGCAGAAATAGACTCAAGATACAATAAAGCTTGTCAATCATTGGGCAGCTATCACCACTATTGTCCAACAAGGAAATAACTCTGGAGGCAAAACGGGCACTCTACAATACAACCTTCATCCAAACGTTGTGCTACCAATGCCAGACCTTGACCGTAGATGCAACAATAATACGAAAAATAACCTCGCTGAATTAAATGTGTTAGACGAATGACAGGAAACAGTCTGAGAGATAAGATCAGAATTAATAGCTGAAAAAAAAGCTAGGAATAATCCCCTCCATAGAATATATAAAGAAACAACAGATACAATGATTTGGCCAGAGAAGGCAGAAAAATCATAACACAACTAGCCTTCAATAAACGTTGCAAGAATACTACACACAAGGGCCGAATACGAAAGAGATGGATTGACGAAATATTAGAAACACTAGGAAAAATAGCAGAAAGAGTATCGAACAGTAAACAGAAAGGCCGCAAATGATATCTTCTATCAACGCTGAAAGACAAAAGAGGAATGAATGGAGAAGAATTTTGTTTGGCACAAAATGTGCATTTCTTTTAAAGTGTCGACATTTCTATCCTTTAGAAACAAAACGAAGAGAGTAGCAGCCTCCAGCAGAGAAAAAACAAACAGATCGGAGATAGATAGATAGATAGATAGATAGATAGATAGATAGACACAGACAGACATACAGACGGACGGACGGACGGACAGACGGACAGATAGATAGATAGATAGATATATAGATAGATAGATAGATAGATAGATAGATAGATAGATAGATAGATAGATAGATAGATAGATAGATAGATAGATATATAGATAGATAGATAGATAGATAGATAGATAGATAGATAGATAGATAGATAGATAGATAGATAGATAGATAGATAGATAGATAGATAGATAGATAGATAGATAGATAGATAGATAGATAGATAGATAGATAGATAGATAGATAGATAGATAGATAGATAGATAGATAGATAGATAGATAGATGGATAGATGGATAGATTTGGAGGGATGGAAGGATGGTTGGAAGATTTGATGGAGGAATAGATGGATGGATGGATGGATGGATGGATGGATGGATGGATGGATGGATGGATGGATGGATGGATGGATGGATGGATTGTACGGGCGGGTTTGTTATTTGGTTATTTGGTTATGGAAGGCCCTGGTATCACTGCAAGCGAATTAAAATCCATAATTACTCAACCGCCCGTGCCAGTGGAATCATCCAAAACTCATCTTCCAAACAAAGAAAGGTAACGGTAGTCACCATCATAGCAGTCTCAGCACACGCCAAAAAGACATAAGGCGAAACCGCGCAGAAAGTGAACACAGCCAGCTGTTCCCTGTCATACGATATCATCATTCATCGAAAACAATTGGAATATCGAAACATGATCAAAACGGATGAGACACACAGCTCACGGTGTACATAGAGCACTTAACTCAGTAGCTCCTGCAACAAGCCAGACTTGGAATATGAGGAAACTGCAACAAGGAACACTTTTCATGCATAGCCTTCAATTGTTCCCGCCGCCTATCCAGCATTTACCGGGAGTTCACAACCGCTTGAAAAATGATGATCGTCATATTTTTAAAAAATGTAGAGCGCTTGATGATGTTAGGCCAAAGTTGTTGACTCCAATTTCGAACATATAGACACACAGTTAGTAGTCAGATTATCCCCGTCGCACATCAAACAACCGACCATAAGATTAGCGTACGGCCGGTCTAGAGTCAATGGATGTACGATGAACCATTACGATGACGTAGCACACAAGAGAAATGTCGTACACACAATTTCGCTCCCTTTCGATTTCTGATTACTCTAGTAAAAGCAGGCTAAGACGAACAAAACACTGTGCAAATTCCGTAAAGAGATAAAACTGCGGCTGACGAAGTAGTTTACATTGATAAGTAACATGGAAATAACTTGTGTCAAGGAATTCCAACAACGGCCATGAACAGCATCAATGTGACGTAAAGCGCAGATCAAGTCTAGACGTTGGAAGGTCGCATTCACAACACTTGATTTGTCAAAAAGTGACTGTTGCCGGCGTACAACTTCGCTTTAGCGGCAGGAGATGTAATAAGAAGATCATCACTCTTACTTTAACGCAGAAAAGTGCAACGGAGATCCGAAATTAATCAGACCCTCGGTGCGCTTTCTGCAGCGATCGAGTGGACGTGGATTAGATCCACCATCTTGGGGACGGGTGATCGGGCGGGTTTGTGTGAATAAGTAGTTAGGTAGATTGGTTGTTAGCTTGTGAGTCAGAAAGAGATTTGGCAAACGACAGTAAAGAGAGAAAGAAACAGCACTTTCACCTACTGCACAGTATTTGGTGACGGTATTTTTGTGCGGAGGATACCCATTTATTGTTTTCTCTTTCTGTGTTTCATCACTACCAGACAAGGCATCAATACAAGGATACTCCTCGTGACGTCATTCATACAAGAAAACCTATTATTCTAAATTTGTTGAAACTTTTGTTATGTTGAAAAAACATTGCTCAAAAATGTTCATGAGAAATAATCGGTGTACTATGGAATAATAGACGAATCAATTCAGGAAAAGATGTATGTTTACAGCACTCGGAGAAATTGACAAATAATCAACAACAGAAAAAAATATGGACCCAAGCAGGAACGAACCCGTACTCAGTGGCACAGGACCTGTCACGAACAGCCAAACGCTAGGGAACACTGCTACTCAGCTAGCTGAGTATGGGAATAATAGAGCCGCTTCAGCTCAGTGAATAGTGATCGGTACTACAAAATGCAAGAGGTCGAGTTCGATCCTGATCGACGGCTTCCAGGTTCACCCAGCCTTAAATGTGTACTGGATTTTTCTTTTCTGGGAAAGTAAAGCGGCGCGGGTGTAATCATCATCATCATGTGTCATACCGGTTGGCGTAGGCGATCATGTCCTTCTACAATCTTCTATCTACAGTGCATCGTATCAGTTATGTTGTTGACTGTTTTTAATGCCATGACACAAATCTATCCAGGATTTGCTCTCTTTGTCATCCGCGATATCTCTTTCCGATAATTTTGCCAGTTGTAACCAAGTATTTCAACTTTCCTCCTCTCATGATGTGCCGGAATATGGCTGGATGTTTCTTCGGATGTTTTTTAAGAGCTCCCTTTTAGTGTTGGCCTCTTTGAGAACTTCCTCATTGGCCTTTTCAGCTGTCCAACTTTCAACATTCTTCTGAAAATCCCATCTCCGTGGCCTGTAACAGTTATTTCATTATGTATAATTATGCCAAAACACGGGTGTAGTACAGACCACATTACCCAAAAATCATGTGCCGATGGTCTATAACAATTAATGTCACTAACAGCATATTCCCTATACACTACTTGGTGTGACGGGGCTCTTTATTTTTACTTACAATGGAATCAATTCAATAGTAATATGGAGATAGACATCAAAACACCTGAAAATAAATGTCAAAGTTGAAGTAATACTTCTGGAGACAGTCCAGAGCTACATCTACATCTGACATACTATAAACAATGATGGAAAATGTAAAATTGAAATGAACAAAATAATAGGTATGGTAAAAAGTAATTTTAATGCCATGAAAAATATACTAACATCAAAACAAATAACAGCAGAGCTGATACTAAGAATAGCAACATGTTACATCGTCTCAATATTCCTGTATGGTTCAGAAACATGGACATTAGACAAGAAAACTGAACAGAAAATTGGAGCCTTTGAAATGTGGATTTACATAAGAATAGGTAGAATTGGATGGAAAGAAAAGAAAACAAACGATGAAATTTTAAAACAACTAAAAATGAAAAGAGAACTACTAAATACATGTACAATTAAGACAAGACAAATGAAATTTGTGGGACACGTTAAAAAGACACAACAGAATACTAAAAGTAATATTGGAAGGGAAAATACAAGATAAAAGAGGCAGAGGCAGACCAAGACTAACATGGCCGAGTAACATCTGACGATGGACAAATCATATGATAACCTGCACCATCAATGCAAGAAACAGAGTGGAATGGCGATCCATGGTAGCCAACCTTCGTTGCAGCGCAAAGACGGCACTCGATGATGATGATGATGATGATGAATATGAAGATAATGAAATGGCCAAGGAACCACGGATATCATCTACAATAGGGATGAGAAGAAGAACATATTTCTGACATGTCTTGAGACGAGACATCAAGAGAATTCCAAATCAGGCGCTTCTAAGCGAACATCAGGATACAGAAGAAAAAGATTAAGACCTACAGAGACACTAAAAAGAACACTTATAAGGGAAGCAAAGTTGACATGCATAAACTCATAAGATAAGTTCGAACACCTCGGAAAGAACAGAAATGTGGCGGAAAAAAGCCCGATGTGACGTCACGCGGCGATGGAAGGATGAAGATCAAGGTTATTATGTTTTAGAATGGTCTCCCCTTGTGTCGCAGTCTAAACCTCTACAGAGAAGTTAGTCGCTGATAGCTCACATGATCTCAAATAACGGTTATGTCTTGTCTTGTCCATTATTCTATTTAGCAGACTTGTTTCATTTTCATCATCATCATTGGGTGCATTCCCCGCATCGAAGGTTGGCTACCATGGAGCGCCATTCCACTCTGTCTCTTGTTTTGATTGTGCAGATTATCATAGGCTGACTTGTCCATCTTTTGATGTTACTCGTCCATGTTAGTCTTGGTCTGCCTCTGCCTCTTTTATCTTGTATTTTCCCTTCCAATATTACTTTTAGTATTCTGTTGTGTCTTTTAACATGACCCAAACATTTCATTTGTCTTGCTCTAATTGTGTTTAGTAGTTCTTTTTTCACCCTTAGTCGTCTAAAAACTTCCTCGTTTGTTTTCTTTTCTTTCCATCCAATTCTACCTATTCTTCTGTAAATCCACATTTCAAAGGCCTCAATTTTCTGTTCTGTTTACTGGTCTAATGTCCATGTACTGCACCATACAGGAATATTGAGACGATGTAACATTTTGCTATTCTTAGTTTTAGCCCTGTTGTTATGTGTTTTGATGTTAGTATATTTTTCATGGCATTGAAATTCCTTTTGCCATACCTATTCTTTTATTTATTTCAGTTGTACATTTTCCATCACTGGTTATAGTATGCCCCAGGTAGTTGTAGTTCTGAACTGTCTCTAGAAGTATCCCTTCAACTTTGATATTTAATTGTAGGTCTTGAGAATCATTTTCACCTTTTTTAAATATCTCTCTACCGATGTTCAACAACGTTCCCAAACGTTGAGACCCACTGTGTGAGCATTAGCTCAATTGGGTGCAATACAATATTCAAGTCAGCAAGTGATTAGCGTGTTTTATTTTGTACATAGGCGACATATGTTGCGTTCGCTATCAAACGACTGAATCTACATCATAATCACTTTGAGATCATACGCATTATATTACTGCGCAGCAAAGTCACTGGAGCAGAAGAAAAACAAATTTAAATTAATATATAAGAGGCCCGTCACGCCAAGTTGGGCATAGGGAAAAAGCTTTTAGGGATCATAATTTTGTGTGGACCTACATTACACGATTATTGTAATGTGGTCGGTATTACGACCACGACGCTTTACTTTCCCAAAAAATTTAAAAAATCCGGTATCCATTTAAGGTTGGGTGAAACCGGAAAGTACCGATCAGGACCGAAACCGACCACTTGTTCTTTGTATACCTGTTCACCAACCACTGAGCTATCGCGAATCCAATATTTATATCATCAAGTACCATGCCTACTGGCGTTGGTGATCATGTCTCTCCACGACTTTCGATCTCGACAGTTATTTGTCATTTCTTTCAGTGAGCTTCTGCCAAGCTATTCTCTTAAGCTGCCTGGTAACTTTTCTATTTGCTTCTCTCCATCTCTTCATCCCTCATTTTCCCCAGTTTTTACTATATATTCAAGCAGTTCCCTTCTCATTACATGCCAATAAAATGATGATTGTTTTTTTCCTAATATTGGAAATGAGCTTTCTCTTTGCTTTTGGTCTCTGTCAGAACGTTTTTATTACTCTTCTAATCTGTTCATGGTATTCTCAACATTCTCATGTAAAAGCCGATTATTACAGCCGCCAGTGTTTTTCTTGTGTGTAGTTCTAATGTCCATGATTCACATCCGTATATTAAGACTGGCTTATATAAAATTTCAGAACTCTTTTTTTTTGTTGCTAATGTCAAAAATAGATTGCACAGTATATTCCTCATTTTATTTGGAAAACTTGTTTTGCCTGAGGTATTCTGCATCTCACCTCTGATGTACATCTACCATCTTAGGTTAACACTGTTCCCAGATATTTCAATCCATTTACCTGTTTTATTATTGGTCCACTTATTTTTATTATGCAAGAAGTCTTGCTCTTTTTTGCTACCATTACTTCTGTCACTTTGCTATTAAGGCTGAGTACTTTTAACTGCTGGAGGCAGCATAAAACCAACGTCATAACTTCTGTGTACAATCATGGGACGCCACATGGAAGAATATAGTTACATGAGTTATGATATTCATAACGGCATGTATAGCTACATGGGCATCGAGATAGAGATCTAGACAACTCTCTCCACGGAACCAGTTTCATTTCAGTCTGAATTTCCTATATCCGTTACACCACTTGTCATATCATTTTCAAAAATGCATCGGTAAATTCTGTTGACAAGGTAGCTCCATAAATGTTCTACTCGACTGCACAGGCGTCCTCTTAGTTACCTCTTACAATATGCATTGAATGTAACAGTGGCTTCATCTTTTCTCCCTTGCCGATAAGGCCCTGCAAGCAACTTCTTCTTCTTCTTCGATCCTTCCTCCATTGCCGTTGGCGTCGAGGGGAGATTCAATCAGCGATTTTTTGCTCTTCTGTTGGTCTCCTCTGGTTTTATCCCTCCGAGTGACTCTAGTATTCCCTTTATCCATCTCTTTCTCGGTCTTCCTCTTAATCTGGCGTTTACGTAGCGTTTGTTTATAGCTCTTTGAGTCATTGTAAGTTCTTTTTTGTCGTTATGTCTGTATGATCGCGATTGTTTCTCCATTATTTTGGCTCTGAGCACTGTTGTATGTATGTTACATTATAAGCGACATCGGGGGAATTTGGCGAGAACAATGATGTGGGAGAGCTAGATTAATACAATCATGTGGGAGAGCTAGATTAATACAATCATGTGAGAGAGGTAGATTAATACAATGGTGTGGGAGAGCTAGATTAATACAATCATGTGGGAGAGCTAGATTAATATAATCATGTGGGCGAGCTAGGTTAATACAATAATGTGGGAGAGCTAGATTAATACAAATATGTGGGCGAGCTAGGTTAATACAATGATGTTGGAGTGCTAGATTAATGCATTCATGTGGGAGAGCTAGATTAATACATTCACGTTGGAGAACTAGATTAATACAATCATGTGGGAGAGCTAGATTAATACAATCAGTGGGAGAGCTAGATTAATACAATCAGTGGGAGAGCTAGATTAATATAATCGTGTGGGAGAGCTAGATTAATACAATCGTATTGGAGAAAAAAGAGTGATACATTCACGTTGGAGAACTAGATTAATACAATCATGTGGGAGAGCTAGATTAATAAAATCGTTTGGGAGAGCTAGATTAATACAATCATATAGGATATCTAGATTTATACCTTCACGTTGGAGAACTAGTTTAATACAATCATGTGGGAGAGCTAGATTAATACAATCATGTGGGAGAGCTAGATTAATACAATCGTGTGGGAGAGCTATATTAATGCAATCATGTGGGAGAGCTAGATTAATACAATCATGTGTGAGAGCTAGATTAATACAATCATGTGGGAGAGCTAGATTAATACAATCATGTGGGAGAGCTAGATTAATACAATCGTGTGGGAGAGCCAGATTAATACAATCATGTGGGAGAGCTAGATTAATACAATCATGTGTGAGAGATAGATTAATACAATCATGTGTGAGAGCTAGATTAATACAATCATGTGTGAGAGCTATATTAATACAATCATGTGGGAGAACTAGACAAACACAATCATGTGGGAGAACTAGACTAATATAATCATGTAGGGGAACTAGACTAACACAATCATGTAGGAGAACTAGACTAATACAATCATGTTGGAGAACTAGACTAACACAATCATGTGGGAGAACTAGACTAATACAATCATGTAGGCGAAGTGCCATTTTAGCTACTAGACCGCTGTCTCTATATATCAGTACTTTGCCTAGTAAATGAAAAAAAAATGCGTCATAAATTAAAAATAACCAACCAATCGTGGTCAAACCTCATGGTTAGTCGTCGCAAATGTATCTTCTTCTCTCTCTTTCCTTCTTTATCTGCCTTTCAGCGTCGAGGGAAGATATAATTTGCGGTCTTTTGCTCTTCTGTTCGCCTCTGCTGCTGTTATGTTTCCTAGTGTTTTAATATTCCATCGACCCATATTTTCGTGGGTCTGGTGTTCTCATAACGTTTGTTGAAGGCTCGTTGTGTTATGTTTTGTTCTTTCTGCCTTGTCACGTGGCCACACCATTTTATCTGTTGTTTCCTTATATATTCATTGACGGGGGCTATTCCTAGCTTTTTTCTCAGTTCTTCAATTCTGATCTTATGATATTGATCATCAAAAGAATAGGAATGGCAAAAAGTAATTGTAATGTCATGAAGAACATACTAACATCAAAACAAATAACACCAGGGCTAAAACTAAGAATAGCAAAATGTTACATCTTCTCAATATTCCTGTATGGTGCAGAAACATGGACATTAGACAAGAAAACATAACAGAGAATTGAAGCCTTTGAAATGTGTATATATAGAAGAATAGGTAGAATTGGATTGAAGGAAAAGAAAACAAACGAAGAAGTCTTAAATGAACTAAAAATGAAAAGAGAACTACTAAGCACAATTCAAACAAGACAAATGCGATTTTTGGGTCATGTTAAAAGACACAACAGCCTACTAAAAATAATCTTGGAGGGGAAAATACAAGGTAAAAGAGGCAGACCAAGACTAACATGGACGAGTAACATCAAAAGATGGACTAAAAACTTATGACAACCTGCACCATCAAAGCAAGAGACAGAGCAGAATAGCGGTCCATGGTAGCCAACCTTCGTTGCGGAGACGGCACTCGATAATGATGATGATGAGTGCTTCCCACTATTAACAAAAGATAGGTTTACAATAAACAAGTATCGGTTGTGTTTGAGATATTAACCAGAGCTTATTGTCTCCGACCACTTATATATTATGTTTTTTATTCACGAGTAATTGAAACCTGTAAGTGAAAAATATCTTATGCAACAAATCTATGTCAATAGAAATGAGAAAGGGAGTTTATCGATGCTATATAGAACCAGTTCTGACCTATGGAAGCGAATCATGGACAATAGACAAATAAATGAAAAGACGATTAGAGGCCACAGAGATGGGATTTCTCAGAAGTTCCCTGGACAGCTAAAAAGACCAATGAGAAAGTTCTCAAAGAGGCCAACCCAAAAAGGGAGCTCTTAAAAAACATCAGAAAGAAACAATCAACATTTCTTGGGCACATCATGAGAAGAGGAAAGTTGGAATACTTGGTTATAACTGGCAAAATGCAGGGAAAGAGAGATCGCGGACGACAAAGAGAGAAAATACTAGATAGCTTGGTGTCATGGCATGGAAAACAGTCAACAACACAACTCATACGATGCACTGTGGATAAAAGATTGTGCAAGGACAGGGTCGCCAACGCCAACCGGTACGGCACATGATGATGAATTGAAACCTGTAATCAGTTAACCAGTAATAATTAATTTTACAGATTTTGGCGGAAGCTAATGTATTTCACTAGTAAACTGGATGAAGTTCAAAGCCTGACCTTAACTTTTTCACAGATTATTAGTTACCGATCTATTCCATCATATTGAGTTATGAATAACAAGCAAGGTGTAAACGAGTGTATATAAATGAACGTTCCAAGTACAGGACATTTTAGAATACTGCCATCACAAAGAGGAGGACATGAGTGTGCTGGGCTAACACTTAGTCAGGTAAGTATACGACGGGTATAGAACGTAAATTCGACGAGAAGTGTTGCACAGATTAAATGTAGTTATTTTGTGCCGAATATATTGTAAGATTTAGATTTAGAGCTCGATACAGTAGAAGGCCGGCGCCTGAGAGTCATGACACAGGCGGATCCACCTCCCTTAGGGTGTCAGGAAGTTGAAAGGTCGAAATAATTACTCAACTGGAGCCCACTTCTGAAGATCAGATCGCCTCTTGTTTGGAAGATTTGTATAAAGAGAGTTTCCTATTACTTTAGTTTTATTACTTGGGGGCCTCGGTAGCCTAGTTGGGAAAACCACCCGACTGGACTACCAACGTTCGGACAACCCGTGTTCGATTCCCGCTGAGAGCAGTGTTTGTACTCGTGGTTGGAGAAAAAAAAAATACTCCCACGGTCGACCCAGCCGTTTGCAGAAATGGGCACCAGGGTATTATCCTGAGAAGGTGAGGAATGTCGCTTCGCATCGAGAGTTTCGATGCTTGAAGCGACACTATCCAGAAATCTCCGAACATTTCTGGATAGGCGGCCGAGCACATATGGGTGGAAACTCGCGTGCTAAGACGCCGGTTCAAGTCTCGTACTTTACAATACTTAACTTGCCCCTTACTTATTTCACTAGTTATTATAATCCCAATATTTTTTTTGTTTGAGAATTTAATTATATTTGTGATATGTAAACTACTTGCCTTAGTTGTGTTTGTCTTCGATTTGTAAGAACTTTACAAATACATTAACTTATAGTGGTATTGATCGTTACAACAGCTTGTAGGATTCTACACTTGATATTATCGTCCCTTCGGCATGATTCAGAAGGAGACAATTAGAATCAAATAAGCTTATATTAAATCGCAGGGGTTCTCATGTTTGTAGTTATCTAGTAAAAATACAAGTTATAATATTATTAGTTACTCACAGCAGCTCATGCTTACAAATTTGGGAACCTCCCAATCTCATGCTTTAAAAATAAAGAAAAATCTCTGTAGTGTGATGACTTTGACGGTTTTTAATGCAGCATGACGTAGTTGAAGTGTTTTGACCCGCCGGCGATATATGCTTGTACTTCGAAGTACATTCATCAACAAGAATGATAAATGAATGTCAGGTTTGAGTAAACAAATTAGCACTAAAATGTAGGAACGTTGTACGCCCTACAGCAGTTTAGTATCCAGTGTTTATGTATGAGCGATCGATGGTTTAGCTGACGTCAGCATTTTACAATTCCAACAAAGCGCTTTGTCATGACTATCATTACATGAAGAATGTTCTTGACATTTCAAACCTTCAGATATTGTTAAATAAATTCTTCTCTAACAGACATTACACATCAGCTTTCTGTTGAATAATAATTATAAAAATTATTTATTATTATAAATTATAAAATATCTTACTGTGTGATCTCGTGACGTGTCCTTACAGTTTTAATTGTATTTCACCTCTTGAACTTCTTTATAATCTTTTTCTTCTCTCCCATGACAGGCGTGGCTGATATAAAAATCACACCTTAAGTAATATTATTTAGTCTCCATGACAAAGAATTTTTTAGCGGTTCCCAGTCTCGTCAATTTTGCCATACGATGGACGTTCTAATGATTTTCTTTGTCTTGTTAGCTGCTTTCCCAGGTAAGTACAGTCTCGCTTCGCTTAATCCAACATGTGTTGTCTACATAGTTCGCTCTGTGTATTTGTCGATACAGACATAGTTTTCTCTCTTTATTTGTCGATACAGACATAGTTTTCTCTGTTTATTTGTCGATACAGACATAGTTTTCTCTGTTTATTTGTCGATACAGACATAGTTTTCTCTGTTTATTTGTCGATGCAGACATAGTTTCTCTGTTTATTTGTCGATACAGACATAGTTTTCCCTGTTATTTGTCGATACAGACATAGTTTTCTCACTCTTTATTTGTCGATACAGACACAGTTTTCTCTGCTTATTTGTCGATACAGACATAGTTTTCTCTGTTTATTTGTCGATACAGACACAGTTTTCTCTGCTTATTTGTCGATACAGACATAGTTTTCTCTGTTTATTTGTCGATACAGACATAGTTTTCTCTGTTTATTTGTCGATACAGACATAGTTTTCTCTGTTTATTTGTCAATACAGACATAGTTTTCTCTGTTTACATGTTTCAGTCACTACGTCAAGTATCAACATAGTTCAGTCATTACGTCAGATATCGACATGTTTCAGTCATTACGTCAGATATCAACATGTTTCAGTCATTACGTCAGATATCAACATGTTTCAGTCACTACGTCAGATATCAACATGTTTTAGTCACAACGTCAGACATCAACATGTTTCAGTCACTACGTCAGATATCAGCATGTTTCAGTCACAACGTCAGATATCAACATGTTTCAGTCACAACGTCAGATATCAACATGTTTCAGTCACTACGTCAGATATCAACATGTTTCAGTCCCTACGTCAGATATCAACATGTTTCAGTCACTACGTCAGATATCAACATGTTTCAGTCATTACGTCAGATATCAACATAGTTCAGTCATTACGTCAGATATCAACATGTTTCAGTCACTACATCAGATATCAACATGTTTCAGTCACTACGTCAGATTTCAACATGTTTCAGTCACTCCATCAGATATCAACATGTTTCAGTCACTACGTCAGATATTAACATGTTTCAGTCATTACGTCAGATATCAACATGTTTCAGTCACTACGTCAGATATCAACATGTTTCAGTCATTACGTCAGATATCAACATGTTTCAGTCACTACGTCAGATATCAACATGTTTCAGTCACTACATCAGATATCGACATGTTTCAGTCACTACGTCAGATTTCAACATGTTTCAGTCACTCCATCAGATATCAACATGTTTCAGTCACTACGTCAGATATTAACATTTTTCAGTCATTACGTCAGATATCAACATGTTTCAGTCACTACGTCAGATATCAACATGTTTCAGTCATTACGTCAGATATCAACATGTTTCAGTCACTACGTCAGATATCAACATGTTTCAGTCACTACATCAGATATCAACATGTTTCAGTCACTACGTCAGATATCAACATGTTTCAGTCACTACGTCAGATATCAACATGTTTCAGTCACTTCGTCAGATATCAACATGTTTTAGTCACAACGTCAGATATCAACATGTTTCAGTCACTACGTCAGATATCAACATGTCTTAGTCACAACGTCAGATATCAACATGTTTCAGTCACTACGTCAGATATCAACATGTTTCAGTCACTACGTCAGATATCAGCATGTTTCAGTCACTACGTCAGATATCAAGATGTTTCAGTCACTACGTCAGATATCAAGATGTTTCAGTCACAACGTCAGATATCAACATGTTTCAGTCACTACGTTAGATATCAACATGTTTCAGTCACAACGTCAGATATCAACATGTTTCAGTCACTACGTCAGATATCAAGATGTTTCAGTCACTACGTCAGATATCAACATGTTTCAGTCACTACATCATATATCAACATGTTTCGATGTTTGGTAAAGCCATAAATAAACTTCGATTTTGATGAGGAAAATCTCCACAGTCTGTGATTAGATTCTAGCCGGGATATTCGTGTCCAGAGGCGTACCTCCTCTTAGTTTCTGAGAAATGTGCGGTGCAAAGTGACGATTTCTTGGTGTGTTTCCAGTTCCTTTCTCTCTCTCTCTCTCTCTCTCTCTCTTACTCTCTCTCTCTCTCTCTCTCTCTCCATCCCTCCCTCTCTCTCTCTCCCTCCCTCCCTCTCTCTCCCTCCCTCCCTCTCTCTCTCCCTCCCTCCCCCTCTCTCTCTCTCCCTCCCTCCCTCTCCCTCTCTTCCTCTCTCCCTCTCTCTCTCTCTCCCTCCCTCCCTCTCTCCCTCCCTCTCTCTCTCTCTCTCTCTCTCAGAATAGCAATATGTTAATTCTCTGATGAAGGAAGAGAGAAACACACAAGGAAATACAGAAAATAAGAAAGGAAGAAAGAACGAATGGGAGGAAGAAAGAATGTAGGAATGTGAGGAAAAAATGGGAAATGAAAGTACGAATGGGAGGATGAAAAGTAGTAGAAATGGGAGAAAGAAAGGAAGAATGAAACAAAAATGTTAAGTGTCTTTTAACATACCCCGAAAATCTCTTTTTTGTGTTTTAATTGTATTTAGTAGTTCTCTTTGTTTTATTTTTAGTTGCTTTAAGATTTCCTAAAAAATATTAAATTGACTTCTGGTCACATAATAATTTAATTGCTCAACAGGGCAGGAAGCATCTCAAGGACCAAAAATAGAGCTATACATAGATAGGTAAGAGAAATGGTCCCCTGAAGATTGATGGAAGTAGGGGAGGTATAAGGTGAGAGGAAATGAGAAAACAGAGGTAGCAAGGTGGAAGAAGAGCAGGCGGGACAATAAAGATAACACAGCGAGTAATAAAAATAGACTCAGGAGAGAGTGGACGAAAAGGTCATTGGTAGAAGATTAAAGAAAAGAGTGAAAGGGTTTACAATTCTGGGATGGAGAGTCACAAAACGGGCTTGAATTGGTTATTATTCAGTCACTGAGTTATTTGCTGGACCTCATTGCACTCCGAACATATCCATAGATGCTCAGATCCCATCCTCATCAAGTCTCGCAGGTCCAGCGACTGACGACTCCAGTTCTGTGTTGGTTGATAAGTTTTCTTACACGACCACTAAGTTTCTCGGTTCTGTAAATCTTAACTATCTATCTTAACTCCATCTTAACTCCATCTCTTTCATCCAAAGGAATGACGCGGACTCATGGTTGTCGAAGTCCCGTGTCCTTCCCACTTCCCAGAGCGCATTGATGATGTTCGCTTGATCCATTAGTTGACTGTCCTCAACAATAGCACAGCTAGCCAACCAGTTCCCTCAATCATTTCCCTGTACTCCCATATGTCTTTGGACGTAGACAAAAGGAGATTTTTAAAATTCTGAAATGACTCTATCCTTCCAGGCATGTCTTAAGAGGCGACTAAGGAGGTTGATCGATGGCTTGACAAGCTGTCATTGTAAAAAGTATTGTTATGGAAACAGCATTATATATTTTAGAGCAGTGATCTCTGCAATATGTGCCACTTTGGCACACACGGTTTCTGTTTTTGAGATTGTGGTTCTGCCCTATGTGCCGTCTTCAGCTCGAAAGGACAATAGATAGATAGAATGGCTCTACACATTGCATACGTACATATCTCCTTCATTTCTCTAATCATGCTCATCGAATCACTCACTGGCGTGGGGTATAGTCGTGTGACTCAAAACAGACGAATGTCTTGGTCACTGCCATCATCTCCATCGTCATGCTACTCGTGGTCATAACGTATGAATCACTATCTTCTTTGACTCTTATGCCTGCCGATGGTGCTGTGAATGTCCGTGACTCCTTTGGTGTCTTATTAGAGATCCGTCTGTATAGATAACTGCATCTTTCTCATCGGTGTTATCCCAGATGAGACCATTTGCCTCTGAATTGACCACGACTGAGTTCTGATCCCTGCATTTCCTGTCGAGTGTGACAATACACGAGAATGTCCCCCTGAATGAACGTAGACTACAGTATCCACTCCTCACCAGCGTTGATATTGGTAAGCCCACAGACTTGTTTGATGGTATCTCCTGCTTGGCTCACCTATGATTTACCTCTTTTTAGCCTAACTCCTTTCCCTCTGTTGAGCTCGTGGTGCAATAGATGCTCCTCTTTATCTGCACTTATTTTCAGGTATGCTCGTGCCCTCCAGATCCTGATTCTGTCATCCATGGTTGGAAAGTCTAGAAGATACCTCATTGCTACACAGGGAGTGCCCATCGTACACTCCAAGATAATGCGCATAGCTTCATTCTGTTTGTTTTTCTCCAGCCTGTCAATTTGCGTCTTACTGACAGTAAACATTTCCAAGGCATACTCGATTGGTACGAAGACTGGTACCTGGAACAGAAGAGTAAGTAGCTACTGCTCGACGTTGGCAGCTGCCATGTCCTTCAGGGCGGCTAATCCTTTGTGGAATTTTGTTATCATATGGTCGACGTGGTCCCGAAAACACAGGCTGCAATCAAACTTAATTCTGAGGTATGCCATCACCCTGTACATGGTCACCTCTTCAGCTCCCTATCATAACACCGGTGTTTCCGTGTTAACGATATGATTGTTATGGGAGAACTATGTAACTGAGCTGTTTCTTAATTAGAATTAATCAGGGCACCAGATACTACACATCAGGAAGAGTCGGTTCTATTATCGAAACGTTGAAGTCAGTCTAGACTCTTTACTGAATAAGCTGATTGATACCATTTTATGTTTATTTTAATTTTTGTCGTTTCAGTTGATTCTAAAATAGAATTTCCCAATTTCCCTTTAGATGGATGCTCTACAGAGGACCTAGACATGTTGTGTTTGTATTTTAATAAAAGAAATGATTACGGACAGTCTATGTGTGGTAACTTTATTAATTATCTGGTAAATCACACCAAGACAACACCTCGAGTTATGTTCGCTGAAGTCTACGACTGGTACTCCGTTAACAATCCCAACGTTAACGTCAGCTCCTGGTATCTTGACTCATCTTTTAACCACAAACCCTACGGATTCTATGACGAGCAAGCCATGTTCCAGGATTATCGTAACATCAATGAAACCGTTGAACTAAAAGTCCAGTTTGTTCAACATTTGTTTTCTGAAATGGGAGGAGTCAGGGAAAACGTCACCCGTCTTGCTGTTATTTTTCTTGACGGTAAAGGTATGTCATATGGTGAAACGAGAGATGTGCCACATATTTTACAGCAACAAGACACGGACATAAAGGTATTTGTTGTTGTGTTGGATGTAAAGTACGACAAGGAAATTGTTCATCTTAGGGACACACTTCTTGTGGACTACTACGTGTCAATTCCTAGAAAACATTTATTATCTCTAGCAATGTGTAACCAGTGTCTGGAAGGATGGTGGAAGCTTGAACATAACATTTCTGCTGAGTCGATCTCTTGTTACAAGATGCTGGAGTCTGATAATGGAAGCAACAGTGAAGAGACATATTCTACTTGCACTAATGTTGAACATTCCAATGTGGTCACAATTGAAAGTAAACATGAGTTATTATTTGTACAGACCAGGATACATTCATATTTTAGTGATTTTAGAAAACGTGGAGAACTTTCAAATGTGTCGGCTCTCTTTTATATTGGTCTCTACAGAGATAAAAGTAGCATTGCCAGAAGATTTCGTTGGGAATTGTTTGAACGAAATGTAAGTCGGCCCCTATTGGTTAATATTTGGCTGCCTGGTAAACCTTCTGGTGGCTATAGCAACGGATGTGCTGTGTGGCGGTTTGACTGGAGTGAAGATATAAATGTCTCTGACTTTTCCAGATACGAAGGTGATTTTGTTGATGGATGGGCGGACGTTGATTGCTCGTTTGTTAGTTCATTCATTTTGTGTGAGGTCTCAATGCCTCGTAGAATTGAGGACAACTTCCTGATTGGTATAAAACCTGCCACGAATAAAAGTCTCTGTCGAGCTTTAAATAGTGGAGGTTTTGTGAAATTTAGAAATAATATTGTGTCTGTCTCGTTCAGCTACGGAAACAGAGATTTTCGTAAATTTCTTGATGAAATAGATTACAAGTTATTTCCCCTGTTTGATTGTGGAGAAGAAGCACAAGAGCCTCGATACATTTCCTACTCGCTTGTTTGTGACGGTCGCGCTGAGTGTAGCAACTTCCGAGACGAAATTATGTGTTATGAGAGTCCCGAAGATGAAAGGAAAACAGGACCCGTTATTTGCCCTGGAGTTTCATGTTGTGACGGTTCTTGTTTGTTGCTGCGCTGGTTTAATGACGGGGAGATTGATTGTCCAGTTTGTGATCTCATCACTGGCGAAGAGTTCAACGATGAAAGTGTGGTTCTTTACAAGCATCTGAAGAGAAAGGAAACGTGCGCCTTTATTTGTAATGATGATAAATGTGTTAACTTCTCCCAGCTAAACGATGGACACATTCACTGTACTGGATGGGAGGGACCCTTGGACGAGACTTTAGGGAAAATGGAAACCGCGGACACTTGTCACAACCAACATGGTGATATGATATGGGCCCCAAGGTGTGTCTATGTCAGAGACAGGTACGGAGCTGTTCTAGGATGTAGAGATATGTCCCATCTAGAAAATTGTACCGACTTTGAATGTCCAGTTGGATATGTTAAATGTCCTAGCACATACTGTATCCCACAACATAATGTGCTTGATAATATAAACGACTGTCCTACGGAAGATGATGAACACATTGATACTATTGGCCCGTGTAGTGGAAACTTTGCCTGTTGGAATAGTAAAGTGTGTCTAAATCCTGACTTAGTCTGTAACGGACATGCTGATTGTCCACATTCAGACGACGAAGTTGATTGTAACTTACCTGAGTGCGTTTTTGGTTTTAAATGTGTGTCTGGAACAATGACGGTATCAAGTTACAATAAATCAGTTCCTCTCGCCATCAATCGTGCTTATGATAAAATTAGCTATATGGACATATCAGGAGTCGATTTCAGTGCTATAAAATGGATAAACACGCTGCCACTTAAGGTAAAAGTGGCTAAAGTGTCACAGTGCCAAGCAAAAAATGACAGTTTTTTACACTTAGAAGGTTCTATTTATCTTCAAGACATCGACATTAGCTTCAACAAAATTCCGAAAATCGATGGGAGGGTTAGCACTATAACCAAATATCCTAATATTCGTCGCTTAAATGTGTCCCATAATACAGTGCTTGTGTCTGTGCAATATCTGGAACTTTTGTTACTAGAAACACTTGACCTCTCCTACACGGGTCTGTCCCATCTCGATGCTTCTTTCTTTGAAGCATTTCCAAACCTGAAACGTTTAGACTTAAGCTTTACATTTGTACAGACGTTTTATAGAAATATATTCCCTTCAAACTTGAAATTACAGACATTAGATTTACGTGGATTACCTGTTGACAATTTCTATGAAGATTTCTTTAACGGTCTCACTATCAGTCGACATCTGTACACGGACAGTTTTGAGATATGCTGTCCGCAGGTCAGGGGAAACAACATCCCAGACTACACGTGCCACGCTCCTGATGAAGCCATTTCTTCTTGCTCTGATCTGATAGGACTCAATGTTCAGCGCGTTCTTCTTTTAGTGGTAGCCATTCTTGCAACTTGTGGGAATGTGCTAGTTATTGTCTACCGTCTAATGTGGGATAGATCGTCTCTTAGAAAAGGATATGGTCTGTTTGTAATAAATTTAGGTTTATCTGACTTTATTATGGGAGTCTATTTGTTCCTTATTGTTGGAGCGGATCACTACTATCGTGACGTTTATATTCTGTATGACAAGGCCTGGAGAAAAAGTAGCGTATGTAGAGTTGCCGGATTCTTGGCTACTGCCTCTGGTGAAACATCACTTTTCTTTACGTCTCTTATTTCTCTAGACCGATTTTTGATAATGAAGTTTCCATTTGGTCAAATGAAGTTTTCTAAACTGGGTCTAATTACTGCGCTTCTGCTATTCTGGAGCATTGCCTTTCTTCTAGCACTGACACCAATTGTGTTGAGGTTTGAGATCAACTCCTCTAACGCCATGTGTATTGGCCTACCTTTGACAGCTGCACGTCCTAAAGGCTGGCAGTTCTCATTTGGCGTGTTCATCGTGCTCAATTTTTTCTTGTGTTGTGTTCTCGCTTACGGTCAAATTGCAATCTTCCGCGCCATGTCAGAGAACAGAATTAGTCGAACATCATCAAGCACGTCACCTAGGTTGGCCGAAGATATTCTAGTGGCTAAACAATTGTCTCTGGTAGCTCTGTTTAGCTTCCTCTGTTGGTTTCCCGTTAGTTGCATGGGCTTTGTGTCTTTTGTTGGGCATGATATCAGCAATGACGTTTACTCCTGGGTAATGGTTATCGTTCTCCCCATAAACTCTGCAGCAAACCCATTTCTGTACACAATCCCTGTTCTTATAGACAAGTGGAAGGAGTTCAATTCTAAGAGAAAAATAATTCAATAAATGTCGGTCTATGATGACAAGTTTGTGAAGTTCGTCCCTTTCAAAATAAATAGCAACATAACCCAATAACTCAGATAAACTGATGACAGCATATTTCTCTTCTACATCAGTGCAAATGACTGGAAACAATAATTGAGGTTGCTAAAAAAATATAATGAAAAAAAAAACGTGAAATTAAAAATACAGAAAACCAAGATAATGTCCATTGCTGACCGACCAAGAAGCCAACACAAAACTATCATCAGCATTGAAGTACATAACAGTGGAACACAACTATGAATATATAGGAGCTGTAGTAACTATCGATGGAGACTGCATACTGAGATCACAAGAAGATTAGCAATAGCAACACAAATAAATTGTCATTCTCCATTTAATTGTCGTATTTAATTACCAATACCATTGAGGAAAATATACGGAGAAGACGAGCAATGCCGAGTATCATGCTGTCTCAGGAGAGGAATGACTACAAATAATTCACTTTCTGACTGTTTATAAATGGTTGTCTCACCTAACCTTTGATTAAATAATCTCACCCACAGGCTGTGAGACAATTTACTGTATAATTATCTCTATTAGTCTATCACTGTCCCGTACATGAATCAAATGCATTAGGATAGTAGCAAGTATTACTGCATACAGTAGCAAGATGTCATCAAACAGGTCTGTGGGCTTACCAATATCAACGTTGGTGAGGAGTGGATACCGGTGCCTACGTCATTCAAGGGAACTTTATCATGTATTGTCACACTCGACAGGAAAAGTAGGGAACAGCACCCGGTCGTGGTTAATGCTGAGGTCAACGGTCTCATCTGCGATAATACCGATGAGAAAGATGCAGTCATCTATACAGACGGATCTGTAAGACGACACGAAAGAAGTGCATGGGCATTTACAGCAAGCTCAGCAGGCAGAATAGTCAAGGAAAACAGTGGTGCATACGCCATGACCACGAGTAGTATGACAATGGAGGTGATGGCAGTGACCAAGGCATTCAAATGGTTAGAGTCACAAGACTACACCCACGCATGTATACTGAGTGATTCGATGAGCATGATAAAAAAAAGTGGAGGCGGGCTTTGTACGCATGCAATGGGTAGAGTCGTTGCAGAAATCCAAAATACGCAAGGTCACCTTTGTCTATGTCCCTGGACATGCGGGAGTATGGGGAAATGAGAGAGCGGACAGGTTGGCTAGCTGCGCTGTCGTTGAGGACGGGCAACCGATGGATCGGGCGGACATCATCAATGCACTCCGAGATGTGGGAAGAGCACGGGACTTCGACAAACACAGATCAACGTCGCTTCTTCGGATGATGGAAATGGGAGTTAAGATGGGCACGGCCAGAAATGAGAAACTTGGTGGCCGTGTAAGAAGACTTATCAACCAACATAGAACTGGAGTCGTCAGTCGCTGGACACTTAGGGAATTGCTGAGGAGGGGATCTGAGCACCTATGGACATGTTCGGAGTGCAATGATGATGACCCGCAAATAACTCAATAACTCAATAACAGTAGCAGGAAGATTGCTTGACCTGATATAATAACAAATACACGTTGCGACAAATAAACAAGAATATTCTGAATGCACAAAATAAGTAACCTGGACAGCACTAAACCAGGTCAGTGGATTATATTACTTGGAATTGTTGATATTAGATGACAGGTGCTGGGTAAACTAAAATTTGCTTCAAGAAAAAGTAGAACACTGGCAGCGATTTTCTTTGAGAACAAGTAGAACACTGGCAGCGATTTGCTTTGAGAACAAGTAGAACACTGGCAGCGATTTGCTTTGAGAACAAGTAGAACACTGGCAGCGATTTTCTTTGCAATTCCTTCAGCCGATATCAGTTATGAACCTCGAAATTCATCCGATTCTTAAAAAGGCAGGTCACCTAAAACTCACTGTCGATGACACCCTTACCAATTGTATTAAACAAATCCTGTTGTAAGAAAACCAGCTCTTTCAGAAATTATTTGTTGAAAACTCCGTGTTTTGTTAATAGAAAAGTTACAGAAAGAAGAACATTCTATGGAACATCTTATGTCAAATAGAAAAATGTGGCCCTTTTTGTGCAGTTTCGATTGCACCTTGGAATCACAGTGACATTATGATCTGTTGTACAAACACATTTAATATTGTTTGCGCACTATACGTTTTAGTAAACGAATAGTGTTGGAAATAACCAAAATAGCAAAATGCAATTTGACTTCTCACGTATTGGAAACATGATAAAGATATAAGAAAATCAACGTTTGAGTACCAACAGCCATAGCAAAGAACAAAATCAGATTCCACGTAAATAAATGATGAGTTGAACAATAATGTGTGTAATAACATTACACCAAAACATCATTAGTATCAGATAATATTTTGCTCCACCCTAAGATTTGATCCTTCGTGATCCATACTGTGTAGTCATTGCACAACACTGAAGATAATGGGGAACACTGTGGAAGACCTGGCTGAAATGTTTCAGGGATCAAAGTACAACATTACATCTTCTTTTCGATGATTAAGTCTTTCCCTCTTGCTATCCACATAATATCCCAGATTTGGGATCAAAGCGAATCAGTTCGAAATATAAGCTACTTCCAAGGATATATGTCCCTTTTGTCTTGTAGGACAGTTTAGTTGAGGCCATTGTGTATTTTTTCGATGCTTTCTTATTTTCTTGAAGCTTCTCTCATAGCTAATTCCACCAATGTTTGAAAAACGCATTCAACCACAGAATTAACAAGTCAGACCAGAATGAGCTGGTCCACAAAGTTTTCCACCTTTTGTCATGAGTCTTTTCTCTTCCATGTTTTGCCTTAGAACAGCCTTTTGGCTGACGTTTTGGTCTGCCGATTTGTTAATTTTCGTGTATTAGCTCACCTTATAGTATTTGCTTAGAGATGCGATTTTCTTCCATTCGCTGGACGTGCCTCAGCAATCATAAACTACAGTTTCTGAGCATTGACACGATTGTTAGGGTCCTAGCACGTTGCAGGACTGATAAGTTGGTTAGTTTGTCCTGATCTTTGATGTGCATTATTCTACAGAGGCATCACATGTGGAATGTCTTTTGTATGTTTTCATGATTTGAATATGTTGTCCATGTTTCAGATTCATACAACAGTGTACTGAACACGCATGCCTGATATTTTAAGAGCTAGGTCCTTACTGTTAATTTCGTGTTGTTCCATGCCCCTTCTGTGGGTTTCCCGAAAGTCGTAGCTGCCCCACCAATTCGGCTGTTTATTTCATTATCAAGAGAAACTTAACCATGATAAGTCAATTCATGAACTGACTCTCAAGTGGACGATCTTTCAAAGTGATTATAACATGTTTCCAAGGATAAAGTAACAAAATGATATGGAAGATCAAGTTGCTCCGTACAGAGCAACACAATATTCTATACTATCAATTGTTTAAATAATCAACAATAACTACTAATTCAAACATTCATGCCACCTGCTTCACCCTCAGTGCACCCAGACGGCCAGTAATCTCCTTCTATAACATTTTGAAACATTGGGAACACGTTTACGTTTTATTTTCTTCTCAATGTTGTTAACAAATTAGTGAAAGAAGGCATTTATGTGGTTAGTTTGTTGTATACATCAATGAATACATTACAACGATCGTGTTTATAAGGCAAGGGGCACTATTAGGGGACATCGAAAATAATGATACATAACATTTGTAAGTAACTTCAAGAATGACTGAAAGTTGAGATATAAAGAGTGACACTGCTAAAGGCATGAGTTGGAAATGTCCTGTTCTATGATAGCATATTAATGATAGAGGAATATAATGTGACAGATTCTATGCTTTAATCAATAAGAGCTGTATCAATTAGAACGTCAATAGAATATATAGGTCGAACTTTATTACCAGCTTATTTGTATTTTATTTCAAATTATCAGCAAACAATTGTTATCGTTGCAGTGATATCCAAACGAAAGTCTGCAAACTTTCCACACGAGGGATGTGCCACTGATGAGATAGACGTGTTATGTCTCTATGATAAGTACATACACGTGTTTGAAGATAGTGAAGGTCTGTGCGCTGGGCTGATGGATCATCTGTTGAGCTTTCCTCAAAACTTGACAAGTCCTCGAGTTCTTCTTGCTGAAGTTTACGACCGTTTTTCTGTGGACACTTCCTACGTTAACATCAGCTCTTGGCATTTCGACGGATCGCGCAATGAGACACCTTATGGTTACAATGACACAGCAGACACTACTCGTAGTTATCAAAGTATCAAAGACATCATTGAGCGTAAAGTAACATTTGTTGTTGGTTTGTTTTCTGAGATGGGCGGAGTTAGAAGAAGCGCGACTCACATGGCGGTAATATTTTTAGGCGGGTACTGGACAGTTGACGAAAGGAAAAATGTACCACATATTTTAGAAGAACAAGAAACGAATGTAAAAATATTCATTGTGATGATAAAGTTTAAGAATGAAAGTCAAATTGTTTATCTTGAAGACACACTCGTTTCCTTTGCAGACTTTAGGACATCTTTGTATAGGAGACACTTATTGCCTATGTCAATGTGTAATCAGTGCATTGAAGATTGGTGGCAGTTGCATTATAGCAACGGCTTTCATTCAATCTCCTGCTATTTTATAACGGACGTCTTTTTATATTTGCCTGCTCCTAGTTCAGCTTGCTCTTTAGAAGATGCTATTCTGGTCACAATTGAAAGTAGAAACGAGTTGATGTTTTTACAAAATACGATCTACTCATATTTGAAAAAACAAAGATACTTCACAAAAACTAATTCAAAGCCGGTTGGTTTTCACATTAATCTCTATAGAGACCCTGACATTACAGCCACGATATTTCGTTGGACGGTAGATGATAAATACGGAGAGCATCCACTGGTGGTTAATCACTGACTATATGGAAAACCTTTTGGTTGGTTAAAGGAAGAGTCCGTCATGTGGAAGTTTGAACGGTGGGAAAATATAGATGACGTCACTAACGGTTCTCGATATGAGGCTGGTCTTGTTGATGGATGGGTGGACTTTTATGAAAACAATAATAGAATACACTTTGTCTGTGAGGTTTCTTTACCTCGTAGAATTGACGAGGACACGATCATGATTAACATCCAACCAGCCACTAACGCAAGCATTGGCAAAGCTTTAAATAGTGGAGGTTTTGTAAAATATAAAGGTAATATTGTGTCTGTCTCGTACAACTCGGCCAACCTTGATTTTCTCACATTTCTTCAACAATCACGTAACGAGATGTTTCCAATCTTTGATTGTGGAGTTGACGCAGATAAAACTCGATATATTTCCTACTCTGTGGTCTGTGACAGCTTCGATGATTGCAGCAACAATCGAGATGAAGCTTTTTGTTCAGAGTCAGTCACTGAGATAAGGGACTTGTACAGCAATGGATGTCACGGGATCTATTGTTGTGACGGTTCTTGCTTGTCGTGGCGGTGGGTTAATGATGGACAGGTGGATTGTTTTTTTTGTGATAGACTATCTATGAAAGAGTTCACCGATGAAAATGTGATCCTTCACAAGTATCTGAAGAGAAACGAGACTTGTGCCTTTATTTGTAATGATGATAAATGTGTTCACTTCTCCCAGCTAAACGACGGACACGTTGACTGTACTGGATGGGAGGGACCCTTGGATGAGACTATAGGGAAGTTGGAAACAGCGGACACTTGTTACAACGAACATGGTCATAGGATATGGGCTCCAAGGTGCGTCTACGTCAGAGACATATACAACATTGTTATAGGATGTAGAGATGTGTCACATCTAGAGAACTGTACAGACTTTGTGTGTCCGATTGGATATGGTAAATGTCCAAACACGTACTGTATCCCTCAACATTATGTCTTTGATAAGATAAGTGATTGCCCTACATCTGAAGACGAGGACACTGATTTCATTGGTCCATGTACTGGGAACTTTGCCTGCTGGGATAGTCAAGTTTGTCTACATCCTGACCTAGTCTGTAACGGACACTGTGACTGTCCACATAAAGATGACGAAGTGGACTGTGACATGACGTGTTTCCAAGGTTTCCGATGCGTTTCAGGGACAGTCACTGTATCAAGTTATAATAAATCGATACCAATAGCAAAGTTCCCTTCGTTTGATTCAGAAACCAGATATTTGGACATGTCTGGAGTGAGCTTCTTTGATACAAATTTTGACGACGCTGAAATGCCCAAGAAGACCGTGGTCATTAAATGGTCTAACTGTCAAATAGGTTTCTTAGACCATGATTTTTTCTATAAATTATATTTTCTTCAAGAGGTAGACTTCAGCTACAACCACATTCAGATAATTGACGGCAGAAACAATTTATTTCCAGAATCTATGCACAGTCTCCGTCTGTTGAACCTGTCCTATAATAAAGAACTTGTCTTCGTGAAATATCTGAAATTTGCTGCTCTAGAAACACTGGACCTCTCCCACACGAGCCTGACCCATCTCGACACATCTTTCCTTGAAGCATTTCCTGTCTTGAAACTTTTGGATTTGAGCTTTACATTTATCTCAAATTTACACAAAAATGTAATTCCCAGCAGACTGTACTTAGAGGTACTTGATTTACGTGGACTAACTGTGGACAATTTCTATGAAGATTTTTTTAACGGTCTGACTATCAGTCAACATCTGTACACGGACAGTTTTGGTATGTGTTGCCCACAGATCAGGGGAAAGAATATCCCATATTACGTGTGTCACAGCCCTGTTGCCGCCATTTCTTCTTGTTTTGACCTGATAGGGGTCAAGGTTCAGCGTGTCATGCTCTGGATGGTTACATTACTTTCCATTCTGGGGAACCTGTTGATTATTGTCTGCGGCTCTAACTGTCGAACGTCATCACGTGTAAGTGATTCTGGCCTTTTTCTAAAAAACTTAACTGTATCAGACTTTATTACAGAGGTCTATCTGTTCATAATTGTTGGAGCGGATTACTACTATCATGACGTTTATGTTCTCTATGACAAGACCTGGAGAGAAAGTGTTGTGTGTACACTTGCTGGCTTTATGGCTACTCTGTCTAGTGAATTGTCCATTTTCTTCATTTTTCTGAATACTCTGGATAGATTTTGACAATAATGTTCCCATTCAGTCAAATCAAGTTTTCAGAACGAGGTAGAGTTATCGCCCTGTTGTTTTCTTGGATCATTGCTTTCATTCTAGCACTGACACCAGTTGTACTCAAGTTTGAAATAAACTCTTCTAACGCCATGTGTATTGGCTTACCTTTGACAACTAAACATCTTAAAGGCCGGGAGTTCTCATTCGCTGTGTTCATTGTAATTAACCTCTTTCTATGTTTCATCACCGCCTATGGTTTACGAGTCATCTTCCGTGCCGTATCTGAAAACAGAATTAATGGGACAACGTCCAGCACTTCTCCCACGATGCCTGAAGATATAATAGCGATCAAACAACTGTCTCTGGTAGCTGTGTCCAACTTTCTGTGTTGGTTTCCTATAGGCGTCATGGGATTATTATCTCTTGCCGGACATGAGATCAACAACGATGTTTACGCCTGGACAACGGTTATTGTCCACCCAATAAAGTCTGCAACAAACCCATTTATGTGCATGATCCCTCTCCTCAAGGACAAGTGGCAAAGGTTTAGATATGGAAAGTCAAGGTCCCTGTAAGTCTATCATTTCTGTAAATTAAAGTTTACATCTTGCTCTAAGTGTCAATGTGACCTAGAAATTAATTCAAGCTTCTTTTTCTTCGTTATAAAGCTGTCGGTGATGTACAATATGGGTTGTTTTAGATAACAGTGGGCCTGCTGGCGTAGGTAATCATGTCTCTCCACAACATTCGATCTCGACTGTTATTTATCAATTCTGTTATTGACCTTCTGCCAAGCCATACTCTTAAGCTGTCTGTTATCTTTTCTCTTTGATTCCATCTATCTCTTAGTCCCTCAATTTTCCCAGTTGTTACAATATATTCCAGCGGTTCCCTTTTCATTAAATGCAAAGAAAATAATATTGTTTCTTCATAATATTGGAAAGTAGCTCTCTTTTGGCTTTGGCCTCTTCCAGTCCGTTTTCATTAATCTTCTTAGCGGTCCATGATATTGCCAATATTTGTTGCAACTTGCTCTAAGTGTCAATGTTTCCTTGAAATTAATTCGAGCTTATTTTTCTTTGTTATTAAGCTGTCGTTGGTGAACAATATGATTGTTTGTTAGATAATTTAGGATTTGTTTTGTTTAAGATCTATTTTTGTCATGAAGCTGTCGTTGGTGTACAATATGATTGTTTGTTAGATAATTTAGGATTTGTTTTGTTTAAGATCTATTTTTGTCATGAAGCTGTCGTTGGTGTACAATATGATTGTTTGTTAGATAATTTAGGATTTGTTTTGTTTAAGATCTATTTTTGTCATGAAGCTGTCGTTGGTGTACAATATGATTGTTTGTTAGATAATTTAGGATTTGTTTTGTTTAAGATCTATTTTTGTCATGAAGCTGTCGTTGGTGTACAATATGATTGTTTGTTAGATAATTTAGGATTTGTTTTGTTTAAGATCTATTTTTGTCATGAAGCTGTCGTTGGTGTACAATATGATTGTTTGTTAGATAATTTAGGATTTGTTTTGTTTAAGATCTATTTTTGTCATGAAGCTGTCGTTGGTGTACAATATGATTGTTTGTTAGATAATTTAGGATTTGTTTTGTTTAAGATCTATTTTTGTCATGAAGCTGTCGTTGGTGTACAATATGATTGTTTGTTAGATAATTTAGGATTTGTTTTGTTTAAGATCTATTTTTGTCATGAAGCTGTCGTTGGTGTACAATATGATTGTTTGTTAGATAATTTAGGATTTGTTTTGTTTAAGATCTATTTTTGTCATGAAGCTGTCGTTGGTGTACAATATGATTGTTTGTTAGATAATTTAGGATTTGTTTTGTTTAAGATCTATTTTTGTCATGAAGCTGTCGTTGGTGTACAATATGATTGTTTGTTAGATAATTTAGGATTTGTTTTGTTTAAGATCTATTTTTGTCATGAAGCTGTCGTTGGTGTACAATATGATTGTTTGTTAGATAATTTAGGATTTGTTTTGTTTAAGATCTATTTTTGTCATGAAGCTGTCGTTGGTGTACAATATGATTGTTTGTTAGATAATTTAGGATTTGTTTTGTTTAAGATCTATTTTTGTCATGAAGCTGTCGTTGGTGTACAATATGATTGTTTGTTAGATAATTTAGGATTTGTTTTGTTTAAGATCTATTTTTGTCATGAAGCTGTCGTTGGTGTACAATATGATTGTTTGTTAGATAATTTAGGATTTGTTTTGTTTAAGATCTATTTTTGTCATGAAGCTGTCGTTGGTGTACAATATGGATTGTTTGTTAGATAATTTAGGATTTGTTTTGTTTAAGATCTATTTTTGTCATGAAGCTGTCGTTGGTGTACAATATGATTGTTTGTTAGATAATTTAGGATTTGTTTTGTTTAAGATCTATTTTTGTCATGAAGCTGTCGTTGGTGTACAATATGATTGTTTGTTAGATAATTTAGGATTTGTTTTGTTTAAGATCTATTTTTGTCATGAAGCTGTCGTTGGTGTACAATATGATTGTTTGTTAGATAATTTAGGATTTGTTTTGTTTAAGATCTATTTTTGTCATGAAGCTGTCGTTGGTGTACAATATGATTGTTTGTTAGATAATTTAGGATTTGTTTTGTTTAAGATCTATTTTTGTCATGAAGCTGTCGTTGGTGTACAATATGATTGTTTGTTAGATAATTTAGGATTTGTTTTGTTTAAGATCTATTTTTGTCATGAAGCTGTCGTTGGTGTACAATATGATTGTTTGTTAGATAATTTAGGATTTGTTTTGTTTAAGATCTATTTTTGTCATGAAGCTGTCGTTGGTGTACAATATGATTGTTTGTTAGATAATTTAGGATTTGTTTTGTTTAAGATCTATTTTTGTCATGAAGCTGTCGTTGGTGTACAATATGATTGTTTGTTAGATAATTTAGGATTTGTTTTGTTTAAGATCTATTTTTGTCATGAAGCTGTCGTTGGTGTACAATATGATTGTTTGTTAGATAATTTAGGATTTGTTTTGTTTAAGATCTATTTTTGTCATGAAGCTGTCGTTGGTGTACAATATGGATTGTTTGTTAGATAATTTAGGATTTGTTTTGTTTAAGATCTATTTTTGTCATGAAGCTGTCGTTGGTGTACAATATGATTGTTTGTTAGATAATTTAGGATTTGTTTTGTTTAAGATCTATTTTTGTCATGAAGCTGTCGTTGGTGTACAATATGATTGTTTGTTAGATAATTTAGGATTTGTTTTGTTTAAGATCTATTTTTGTCATGAAGCTGTCGTTGGTGTACAATATGATTGTTTGTTAGATAATTTAGGATTTGTTTTGTTTAAGATCTATTTTTGTCATGAAGCTGTCGTTGGTGTACAATATGATTGTTTGTTAGATAATTTAGGATTTGTTTTGTTTAAGATCTATTTTTGTCATGAAGCTGTCGTTGGTGTACAATATGATTGTTTGTTAGATAATTTAGGATTTGTTTTGTTTAAGATCTATTTTTGTCATGAAGCTGTCGTTGGTGTACAATATGATTGTTTGTTAGATAATTTAGGATTTGTTTTGTTTAAGATCTATTTTTGTCATGAAGCTGTCGTTGGTGTACAATATGATTGTTTGTTAGATAATTTAGGATTTGTTTTGTTTAAGATCTATTTTTGTCATGAAGCTGTCGTTGGTGTACAATATGATTGTTTGTTAGATAATTTAGGATTTGTTTTGTTTAAGATCTATTTTTGTCATGAAGCTGTCGTTGGTGTACAATATGATTGTTTGTTAGATAATTTAGGATTTGTTTTGTTTAAGATCTATTTTTGTCATGAAGCTGTCGTTGGTGTACAATATGATTGTTTGTTAGATAATTTAGGATTTGTTTTGTTTAAGATCTATTTTTGTCATGAAGCTGTCGTTGGTGTACAATATGATTGTTTGTTAGATAATTTAGGATTTGTTTTGTTTAAGATCTATTTTTGTCATGAAGCTGTCGTTGGTGTACAATATGATTGTTTGTTAGATAATTTAGGATTTGTTTTGTTTAAGATCTATTTTTGTCATGAAGCTGTCGTTGGTGTACAATATGATTGTTTGTTAGATAATTTAGGATTTGTTTTGTTTAAGATCTATTTTTGTCATGAAGCTGTCGTTGGTGTACAATATGATTGTTTGTTAGATAATTTAGGATTTGTTTTGTTTAAGATCTATTTTTGTCATGAAGCTGTCGTTGGTGTACAATATGGATTGTTTGTTAGATAATTTAGGATTTGTTTTGTTTAAGATCTATTTTTGTCATGAAGCTGTCGTTGGTGTACAATATGATTGTTTGTTAGATAATTTAGGATTTGTTTTGTTTAAGATCTATTTTTGTCATGAAGCTGTCGTTGGTGTACAATATGATTGTTTGTTAGATAATTTAGGATTTGTTTTGTTTAAGATCTATTTTTGTCATGAAGCTGTCGTTGGTGTACAATATGGATTGTTTGTTAGATAATTTAGGATTTGTTTTGTTTAAGATCTATTTTTGTCATGAAGCTGTCGTTGGTGTACAATATGATTGTTTGTTAGATAATTTAGGATTTGTTTTGTTTAAGATCTATTTTTGTCATTAAGCTGTCGTTGGTGTACAATATGATTGTTTGTTAGATAATTTAGGATTTGTTTTGTTTAAGATCTATTTTTGTCATGAAGCTGTCGTTGGTGTACAATATGATTGTTTGTTAGATAATTTAGGATTTGTTTTGTTTAAGATCTATTTTTGTCATGAAGCTGTCGTTGGTGTACAATATGATTGTTTGTTAGATAATTTAGGATTTGTTTTGTTTAAGATCTATTTTTGTCATGAAGCTGTCGTTGGTGTACAATATGATTGTTTGTTAGATAATTTAGGATTTGTTTTGTTTAAGATCTATTTTTGTCATGAAGCTGTCGTTGGTGTACAATATGATTGTTTGTTAGATAATTTAGGATTTGTTTTGTTTAAGATCTATTTTTGTCATGAAGCTGTCGTTGGTGTACAATATGATTGTTTGTTAGATAATTTAGGATTTGTTTTGTTTAAGATCTATTTTTGTCATGAAGCTGTCGTTGGTGTACAATATGGATTGTACGTTTTAGATAACGTGGGACTTGTTTTGTTCAGGATCTTCTTTTGACTTTTGGCGAAGTGTTAAAATGAAGTGTTCATAACACTGATTTTTGGTTCATCTCAGTCATTGTTATTTATGAAGCGTCAGATATTTTGATTATCTATTTTTTGTGTGGTCTTCTCCTACACGATATGTGTTTATCTCTGGTTGTAAATGTTTGTTGTGTAACGCTATTTGTTGGTCACCGCGTCTCAACCATCTAGTCTCTGGATGAAGATAATAACTGATATCAATCCTACACTTTTTCTAATGTTTTCATCTCTTATTCTGTCACTGATTGTCGCATAAAGTTAATTTTTAAAAAAAAGAACATTTCCTTTCAGAAGTTGTGATCTTTCGTTTTTTTATGTGAGATTAATGTCCACTCTTATGACTTAACTTTGGCATACATCATGAGTTATATATTGTTCTTCGTGTGTCTATCATCATATGTGTGTTTTTCTACATCGGATGTTAACTATCCGACCATTTTATTGCTTTATCTCAAATGTTTTTTAACATAACATTACAAAGTATATTTTGCTGCTACATTACTTCCCAAAAATGTGAACCCTTTCTCTTTGTTTTAGCTCTTTGTTCTAAGCGACACTTTTTATTGCTTTCACGCTAAAGATCATGATTTCTGTTTTTTTTTCATACGATATGCATTTGTAAAAGATATATATAACTATAAATTGTTGTAATGTTGTGCTTAATTTTTTGTAACTCATTTTTACTCTTAGCAATTAAGACTGTATCATCGACATATATATGATTATATATACATATTAAACAAATCTGGTGACAGCACACAACCTTGCTTAACACCGTGTTTTATTTGTTGAAACATTCCCAATTGATTTCCATTTCTTGTGACCGCTGTTTGTTGCCAGTACATGTTCTTTATTATTCTTAGATCTTTGCTGTCTATGTTTATGACTTGTAAATTTGTTATTATTTCTTGGCGCTTTACTTTGTCACATGCTTTGGTATAATCTATGAAACATAGGTATGGATCTGTTTTCACCTCTATGATCTTTCTACTAAAGATCTTACGATGTATATGGCACTGCTCGTTCCTTTACCTCTAACAAAACCACACTGTGCATCACTAATTTCTGGCTTACAAACATAAATATTTTTAGATTTGAAATCATACTATGAGATTGTGAATGATCTCATCAATCATCATCATCCACGGCTGACATGAAATGAAGTACGATTTTCTTAGACATACTCTACGCCAGCAACTGCTGTCTTCATAAACGCAAAGAGACAAACAGCACATCCCACTTAGTTGATGTAAAACTATAGGAAAGCAATGTCCAACTTGCATTATCTCCTTAAGTATAGCCACAGATATACATTTTCATCTCTTCAGCTCATCACCAAATATGTTTTCGGTTTCTCTTCCTATACCTTCTAAAAGCCACCAGAAAGCGTGTCATGTGATGACATCTGAGACATCTGAGTCACGTGTCAGTGCGTTACCAATCACATTTCAATATCATTACATTTATAGTCTTATCTTTTGTGTAATGATCAGTTCTTGTTTCCTGAATTTGTTCAGCGCAAATATTTGAGCCATTGTTCTTAAGCTATGAGGCTGGCAGTAACACCATGAAAAATGAAGGGCCTATAAAAATACTTTTTTTAATAGCAAAGAGACAGAAATAATGGTAGCAACAAAGAAAAAGATATAACCGAAATGCACAATAAGGACAGTTGAAACAAAATTAAAACAGGTAAATGAGATTAAATACCTGGGAACAATGATAACCTCAAATGGTGCATGTACAACAGAGGTGAGATGCGGAATGACTCAGACTAAAGCAGCTTTCCAAAAGATGAGGATGATTCTGTGCAATCCATTTTTTACAATAGAAACACGAAACGGAGTTCTTAAATATTATTTTGATACAGACTTAACATATGAATGTGAATCATGGACATAAAGACACTATACAAGAACATCCCTAGGTTGCAGAAATGTGGTTTCACAGAAGAATGTTGAGAATACCATGGACAGCTAAGAAGAGTAATGACAATGTTCTGAAAGAGGCCAATACAAAAATAGAGCTAATTTCCCAAAAAAGGAAGAAACAATCATAATCATGTTTGGCCATGCAATGAGAATGGAACAGATGGAATAGATTGAAACAACTGGGAAAAATAAGAGACTTAGATATAGAAGAAAGTAAAGCGAAAATATATCAGACAGTTTAAGGGAATGGCTTGGCAGAAGGTCAACATAAAAAATGATAAATAACTCTCGAGAGCTTAAGTTGTGAAAAGACATCATCACCTACGTCAGGATGCATGGTACTTGATTATGGTTATACCACCACTTAAGGATGTAACAACATAGCTTCCCTATACAACTTTAAAATTAACTCATTTATTTTGATCGTTTTGTTGTTCTTTTATTCTGTATACATAATTATATACATTTTGTTTTATGTTGACAGTGTCATATTATATCAACTTCATTATTTGTATGCATTTGCAGATCGTTACAATTTGATAACAAAAAATGTTTACTGATTAATGTATGTGTGTTGTTGTATCCAAGTTTTGTTAAAATTTGTAAAAAGGTGAACACCTCACATTTGACGTTTGAAAAGTAGCGGTCGAGGGACAATTCATGCTAGGTCCGACAACTCGTGTTTGGCAAGGAGGGTCACACACGTCACATGTGGAAGTCAACCTCCGGCATTCTCCTGATTTTTCTTGATAACCTTTCACAAAGTCTATATTTTTTGTTGTTGTCCATGTATTTGACTGGCCGATTTAATTTACATTGAAATTCCAACATTGTGTGTGTTTTTTTTTAAATTATATTTTGATCAACAAATTTATTATTGTACTATTTTCTAAGATGTCGCTAGAATGTGGAGACATTCCTGTCTTTCATTTGTTAAACTTGTTTTTATATTTTATTTTATCTTTGCTGTCGTGTTTTAAATAAAGTAAAAAATAAGCCACTAACAATACGCGTTCGAAGTTTGAATGTTCATTGTAAATATATTTGTTCTTGTTTTATTATCCCTCTCATTGTATTAATAATGCTATTGTTGTTGTTAGCATCTTCATCAGACAAATCCATAGGTGTTCCGATATGAACTTCGGGAATCTCCGAGATAATTCGGGAAGAACACTGACCCGCTTGCACGAACTCCGTTGCCTGGGATCCACGATGTTGGTCGATGTTTGCTTGGCAATTAATTTTTTTTAAAATAATCAGCAGTCACATTCTATAAAGAGGTCCACACATCGGATTTCACTACCCTGAGAGGTCCACACATCGGATCTCACTACCCTGAGAGGTCCACACATCTGATCTCACTACCCAGAGATCAGGGAAGCGGCATGACGAAACCACTTATTAATATTTCCAAATTTTAAAAATCACTACCGGGTAGGACCCAGGTTCTTCTTGTACATTAGCCGAAGTCATACCTCTAGACTAATACTGTACTATTTGACAACAACAGTGGATTCATCGAGGGATGAAACATAAATGAAGACGCTGAGCGGATGTTTCAGGATAACATCATACGAGATGGAGAGCCAATATATAGGGCAGATGTTAGCCTCCTAGAAAACGGTATAATGGAAGATTGAAACAAGTGAACCTGCATTGCCATCTAGGCTCTGTTAACAGGGAGTGAAGACTCTCACAGCAAGAATAAAACACAGAAAGAAAGACATTAACAACGATCAATATGTCACAGTTAGACGTTGTTTGTTGGTAAAAAATTTGAGGAGAAATATGAAGCGACTGTAAATGTGTCTGAATTCATTTACTTTAATGTATATGAAGTAGCTACATTTAAAAGAAGTATCGAAAGAGCTTCTGTAAAGCCAGAAAGGTTTAATAAACATATGTATATGTTACCTTCAGATCACCTGAGCAATGATCTAATACCATCTATTGCTAAAATCCGTCACATACACAGATCACATAATCTGAAAGAGCTAAAACAAACTAAGCCAGCAAACGTTCTCTTACGGTTGACCAGCGACAAGAGGAATGTATAATAATAACAATTAATTAACTGATGATTTTGTTATGTTATCGTATCGCCCATGACCTGTCATATCTTAAAATATGTTAAAGTATAACTTAGTAGATCCCTAACACAAAGTGAGCTTTTGTTATGTTATCGTATGTCTCATAACATATTACATCGTGAGTATGAAAGTATAACAACAGATGCTGTGAAGTGAGGTTTAAAGTATAACACTCGTAATAGTAGCGCATCTGTACAAGAGTGATCCTTGTTTATAATAAAAATGTTTGCGACTTCATAATAATAATTAGGATTCAGGAAAAAACAGTGGGACAAAAGAAGCCATATTCAGCATGACTTCAACGGAAGTAAACAAACCAATATATGCCTGCTTTATAGACTACACCATAGCTTTCGATAGAATACACCATAACCAACTCATAGACTGCCTAAAGGATATAAATCTAGATGAAACAGACATACGACTAATAAGTAATTTGTACTGGGAGCAAACAGCAATAACAAGATATAACAAGGAGAACTCTGCACCCATGGACATAAAAAGAGGAGTAAGACAAGGATGCATCCTATCACCAAGACCTACAATGAAATTTCACAGTTCAGGGAATACATCTGGAGACAGTCCAGAGCTACAACTACCTGGGACATACTATAACCAATGGTGGAAAATGTAAAATTGAAATAAAAAAAAAGAATAGGTATGGCAAAAAATAATTTTAATGCCATGAAAAATATATTAACAACAAAACAAATATCAGCAGGGCTGAAACTAAGAATGGCAAAATGTTACGTCTTCTCAATATTCCTATATGGTGCAGAAACATGGACATTAGACAAGAAAACAGAACAGAAAATTGAAGCCTTTGAAATGTGGATTTATAGAAGAATAGGTACAATTGGATAGAAACAAAAGATAACAAACGATGAAGTTTCAAAACAACTGAAAATAAAAAGAGAACTACTAAATGCAATTAAGACAAGACAAATGAAATTTTTGGGGCATGTTAAAAGATACAACAGCCTACTAAAAGTAATTTTGGAAGGAAAAAATACAAGGTAAAATAGGCAGAGGCAGACCAAGACACATGGACGAGTAACATCAAAAGATGGACAAGTCAATCTATGTCAGCCTGCACCATCAAAGCAAGAAACAGAGTAGAATGGCGATCCATGGTAGCCAACATTCGTTGCGGAGAAGGCACGTGATGATGAATAATAGCGACAAGCATAGATCGCAGAGGGTTATTACCATGATATTCATGACATTAATTTTCTAAAAGTTGTCGGGAAAGAGCAAATGCTGAACTGCAGAAAACTGAAGATGTGTTGAGAAATGAGAATGCTTATGTGTGACCATAACCACAATTGGCTCATGATGTAACAATGAGATTTAATCGTATGTTGATATGTCTATATCGATAGAGGCTATCAGCCCAAAGAAATGCTAGTTAGTGACGTAGAATGACGCGAAGGATCGACAATGGGAGGCATGGTTTCAGTACGACGAGAAAAGGTTTGACCAAAAAGAAGGTGACCCAGGCGGGACTACTTCCCCAAGGGTGTTAAGAATCAAAGGAACAGTAAAAAAAAAAAAAATGGTATGTTAGAAGCTTTACGTGATTAGTGGACGACACAGATTAAACGACGTTTCGGCCCAATAGGCCTTCAGCAGGAACAAACATAAACAAACACACACACGGATATGTAAGTAAAACTAATAACGAAACATCCAAAACAAAATTAGTTTTACTTACATATCCGAGTGTGTGTGTATTTTTTTTTTGTTCCTGCTGAAGACCTATTGGGCCGAAACGTCGTTTAATCTGTGTCGTCCACTAATCACGTAAAGCTTCTAATATACCATTTTTTTTTCTTTTTTGTTATTGTTCCTCACATTCAGCTTTACTGCAGCGTCGCATTTTAATGCATTCATTTGCATTTCTTTGCCTTAAACCCTTGTTAAGAATCTATAGGGCCGAAACACGTGCTCAACGGGTGGTCCGATTCTGATGACCAGATTGCCTCCTGCTGCGAAGCTCTGAACAAAGAGTTTTCTTCTACTGATATATGGTAAGTCCATTGACAGTCAGTACAAAGAGTTTTCTTCTACTGATATATGGTTCGTCCATTGACAGTCAGTACAAAGAGTTTTCTTCTACTGATATATGGTTAGTCCATTGACAGTCAGTACAAAGACTTTTCTTCTACTGATATATGGTTAGTCCATTGACAGTCAGTACAAAGACTTTTCTTCTACTGATATATGGTTAGTCCATTGACAGTCAGTACAAAGACTTTTCTTCTACTGATATATGGTTAGTCCATTGACAGTCAGTACAAAGACTTTTCTTCTACTGATATATGGTTAGTCCATTGACAGTCTGTACAAAGACATTTCTTCTACTGATATATGGTTAGTCCATTGACAGTCTGTACAAAGAGTTTTCTTCTACTGATATATGGTTAGTCCATTGACAGTCAGTACAAAGAGTTTTCTTCTACTAATATATGGTTAGTCCATTGACAGTCAGTACAAAGACTTTTCTTCTACTAATATATGGTTAGTCCATTGACAGTCTGTACAAAGACTTTTCTTCTACTGATATATGGTTAGTCCATTGACAGTCAGTACAAAGACTTTTCTTCTACTGATATATGGTTAGTCCATTGACAGTCTGTACAAAGAGTTTTCTTCTACTGATATATGGTTAGTCCATTGACAGTCGGTACAAAGAGTTTTCTTCTACTGATATATGGTTAGTCCATTGACAGTCAGTACAAAGAGTTTTCTTCTACTGATATATGGTTAGTCCATTGACAGTCTGTACAAAGGCATTTCTTCTACTGATATATGGTTAGTCCATTGACAGTCTGTACAAAGAGTTTTCTTCTACTGATATATGGTTAGTCCATTGACAGTCTGTACAAAGAGTTTTCTTCTACTGATATATGGTTAGTCCATTGACAGTCTGTACAAAGAGTTTTCTTCTACTGATATATGGTTAGTCCATTGACAGTCTGTACAAAGTGTTTTCTTCTACTGATATATGGTTAGTCCATTGACAGTCTGTACAAAGAGTTTTCTTCTACTGATATATGGTTAGTCCATTGACAGTCTGTACAAAGAGTTTTCTTCTACTGATATATGGTTAGTCCATTGACAGTCGGTAAAAAGAGTTTTCTTCTACTGATATATGGTTAGTCCATTGACAGTCGGTAAAAAGTGTTTTCTTCTACTGATATATGGTTAGTCCATTGACAGTCGGTAAAAAGTGTTTTCTTCTACTGATATATGGTTAGTCCATTGACAGTCGGTAAAAAGTGTTTTCTTCTACTGATATATGGTTAGTCCATTGACAGTCGGTACAAAGAGTTTTTAATTAACTGATATATGGTTAGTCCATTGACAGTCGGTAAAAAGAGTTTTCTTCTACTGATATATGGTTAGTCCATTGACAGTCGGTAAAAAGTGTTTTCTTCTACTGATATATGGTTAGTCCATTGACAGTCGGTAAAAAGTGTTTTCTTCTACTGATATATGGTTAGTCCATTGACAGTCGGTAAAAAGTGTTTTCTTCTACTGATATATGGTTAGTCCATTGACAGTCGGTACAAAGAGTTTTTAATTAACTGATATATGGTTAGTCCATTGACAGTCGGTAAAAAGAGTTTTCTTCTACTGATATATGGTTAGTCCATTGACTGTAGGTACATAGAGTTTTCTTCTACTGATATATGGTTAGTCCATTGACAGTCTATACAAAGTGTTATCTTCTACTGATATATGGTTAGTCCATTGACAGTCTGTACAAAGAGTTTTTAATTAACTGATATATGGTTAGTCCATTGACAGTCGGTACAAAGAGTTTTTAATTAACTGATATATGGTTAGTCCATTGACAGTCGGTAAAAAGAGTTTTCTTCTACTGATATATGGTTAGTCCATTGACAGTCAGTACAAAGAGTTTTCTTCTACTGATATATGGTTAGTCCATTGACAGTCAGTACAAAGAGTTTTCTTCTACTGATATATGGTTAGTCCATTGACAGTCAGTACAAAGAGTTTTCTTCTACTCATATATGGTTAGTCCATTGACAGTCTGTACAAAGAGTTTTCTTCTACTGATATATGGTTAGTCCATTGACAGTCAGTACAAAGAGTTTTCTTCTACTGATATATGGTTAGTCCATTGACAGTCTGTACAAAGAGTTTTCTTGTACTGATATATGGTTAGTCCATTGACAGTCAGTACAAAGAGTTTTCTTCTACTGATATATGGTTAGTCCATTGACAGTCAGTACAAAGAGTTTTCTTCTAATGCTATATGGTTAGTCCATTGACAGTCAGTACAAAGAGTTTTCTTCTACTGATATATGGTTAGTCCATTGACAGTCTGTACAAAGAGTTTTCTTCTACTGATATATGGTTAGTCCATTGACAGTCAGTACAAAGAGTTTTCTTCTACTGATATATGGTTAGTCCATTGACAGTCTATACAAAGAGTTTTCTTCTACTGATATATGGTTAGTCCATTGACAGTCAGTACAAAGAGTTTTCTTCTACTGATATACGGTTAGTCCATTGACAGTCAGTACAAAGAGTTTTCTTCTAATGATATATGGTTAGTCCATTGACAGTCAGTACAAAGAGTTTTCTTCTACTGATATATGGTTAGTCCATTGACAGTCAGTACAAAGAGTTTTCTTCTACTGATATATGGTTAGTCCATTGACAGTCTGTACAAAGAGTTTTCTTCTAATGATATATGGTTAATCCATTGACAGTCAGTACAAAGACTTTTCTTCTACTGATATATGGTTAGTCCATTGACAGTCAGTACAAAGACTTTTCTTCTACTGATATATGGTTAGTCCATTGACAGTCAGTACAAAGAGTTTTCTTCTACTGATATATGGTTAGTCCATTGACAGTCTGTACAAAGAGTTTTCTTCTACTGATATATGGTTAGTCCATTGACAGTCGGTACAAAGAGTTTTCTTCTACTGATATATGGTTAGTCCATTGACAGTCAGTACAAAGAGTTTTCTTCTACTGATATATGGTTAGTCCATTGACAGTCGGTACAAAGAGTTCTCTTCTACTGATATATGGTTAGTCCATTGACAGTCAGTACAAAGACTTTTCTTCTACTGATATATGGTTAGTCAATTGACAGTCAGTACGAAGGCATTTCTTCTACTGATATATGGTTAGTCCATTGACAGTCAGTACAAAGAGTTTTCTTCTACTGATATATGGTTAGTCCATTGACAGTCAGTACAAAGAGTTTTCTTCTACTGATATATGGTTAGTCCATTGACAGTCAGTACAAAGAGTTTTCTTCTACTGATATATGGTTAGTCCATTGACAGTCTGTACAAAGTGTTTTCTTCTACTGATATATGGTTAGTCCATTGACAGTCTATACAAAGTGTTTTCTTCTACTGATATATGGTTAGTCCATTGACAGTCTGTACAAAGAGTTTTTAATTAACTGATATATGGTTAGTCCATTGACAGTCGGTAAAAAGAGTTTTCTTCTACTGATATATGGTTAGTCCATTGACAGTAGGTACAAAGAGTTTTCTTCTACTGATATATGGTTAGTCCATTGACAGTCGGTACAAAGAGTTTTAATTAACTGATATATGGTTAGTCCATTGACAGTCTGTAAAAAGAATTTTCTTCTACTGATATATGGTTAGTCCATTGACAGTCTGTACAAAGAGTTTTCTTCTACTGATATATGGTTAGTCCATTGACAGTCTGTACAAAGAGTTTTCTTCTACTGATATATGGTTAGTCCATTGACAGTCTGTACAAAGAGTTTTCTTCTACTGATATATGGTTAGTCCATTGACAGTCAGTACAAAGACATTTCTTCTACTGATATATGGTTAGTCCATTGACAGTCAGTACAAAGAGTTTTCTTCTACTGATATATGGTTAGCCCATTGACAGTCAGTACAAAGAGTTTTCTTCTACTGATATATGGTTAACCATTGACAGTCTGTACAAAGAGTTTTCTTCTACTGATATATGGTTAGTCCATTGACAGTCTGTACAAAGACTTTTCTTCTACTGATATATGGTTAGTCCATTGACAGTCAGTACAAAGAGTTTTCTTCTACTGATATATGGTTAGTCCATTGACAGTCTGTACAAAGAGTTTTCTTCTACTGATATATGGTTAGTCCATTGACAGTCTGTACAAAGACTTTTCTTCTACTGATATATGGTTAGTCCATTGACAGTCTGTACAAAGAGTTTTCTTCTACTGATATATGGTTAGTCCATTGACAGTCAGTACAAAGACTTTTCTTCTACTGATATATGGTTAGTCCATTGACAGTCAGTACAAAGTGTTTTCTTCTACTGATATATGATTAGTCCATTGACAGTCTATACAAAGTGTTTTCTTCTACTGATATATGGTTAGTCCATTGACAGTCTGTACAAAGAGTTTTTAATTAACTGATATATGGTTAGTCCATTGACAGTCGGTACAAAGAGTTTTTAATTAAATGATATATGGTTAGTCCATTGACAGTCGGTAAAAAGAGTTTTCTTCTACTGATATATGGTTAGTCCATTGACAGTAGGTACAAAGAGTTTTCTTCTACTGATATATGGTTAGTCCATTGACAGTCAGTACAAAGAGTTTTCTTCTACTGATATATGGTTAGTCCATTGACAGTCAGTACAAAGAGTTTTTTCTTCTACTGATATATGGTTAGTCCATTGACAGTCTGTACAAAGAGTTTTCTTCTACTGATATATGGTTAGTCCATTGACAGTCAGTACAAAGAGTTTTCTTCTACTGATATATGGTTAGTCCATTGACAGTCTGTACAAAGACTTTTCTTCTACTGATATATGGTTAGTCCATTGACAGTCAGTACAAAGAGTTTTCTTCTACTGATATATGGTTAGTCCATTGACAGTCAGTACAAAGAGTTTTCTTCTACTGATATATGGTTAGTCCATTGACAGTCAGTACAAAGACTTTTCTTCTACTGATATATGGTTAGTCCATTGACAGTCTATACAAAGAGTTTTCTTCTACTGATATATGGTTAGTCCATTGACAGTCTGTACAAAGAGTTTTTCTTCTACTGATATATGGTTAGTCCATTGACAGTCTATACAAAGAGTTTTCTTCTACTGATATATGGTTAGTCCATTGACAGTCTGTACAAAGAGTTTTCTTCTACTGATATATGGTTAGTCCATTGACAGTCAGTACAAAGAGTTTACTTCTACTGATATATGGTTAGTCCATTGACAGTCAGTACAAAGAGTTTTCTTCTAATGCTATATGGTTAGTCCATTGACAGTCAGTACAAAGAGTTTTCTTCTACTGATATATGGTTAGTCCATTGACAGTCTGTACAAAGAGTTTTCTTCTACTGATATATGGTTAGTCCATTGACAGTCAGTACAAGGAGTTTTCTTCTACTGATATATGGTTAGTCCATTGACAGTCTATACAAAGAGTTTTCTTCTACTGATATATGGTTAGTCCATTGACAGTCAGTACAAAGACTTTTCTTCTACTGATATACGGTTAGTCCATTGACAGTCAGTACAAAGAGTTTTCTTCTAATGATATATGGTTAGTCCATTGACAGTCAGTACAAAGAGTTTTCTTCTACTGATATATGGTTAGTCCATTGACAGTCAGTACAAAGAGTTTTCTTCTACTGATATATGGTTAGTCCATTGACAGTCTGTACAAAGAGTTTTCTTCTAATGATATATGGTTAGTCCATTGACAGTCTGTACAAAGAGTTTTCTTCTACTGATATATGGTTAGTCCATTGACAGTCAGTACAAAGACTTTTCTTCTACTGATATATGGTTAGTCCATTGACAGTCAGTACAAAGAGTTTTCTTCTACTGATATATGGTTAGTCCATTGACAGTCGGTACAAAGAGTTTTCTTCTACTGATATATGGTTAGTCCATTGACAGTCAGTACAAAGAGTTTTCTTCTACTGATATATGGTTAGTCCATTGACAGTCTGTACAAAGAGTTTTCTTCTACTGATATATGGTTAGTCCATTGACAGTAAGTACAAAGACATTTCTTCTACTGATATATGGTTAGTCCATTGACAGTCAGTACAAAGAGTTTTCTTCTACTGATATATGGTTAGTCCATTGACAGTCAGTACAAAGAGTTTTCTTCTACTGATATATGGTTAGTCCATTGACAGTCTATACAAAGTGTTTTCTTCTACTGATATATGGTTATTCCATTGACAGTCTATACAAAGTGTTTTCTTCTACTGATATATGGTTAGTCCATTGAAAGTCGGTACAAAGAGTTTTTAATTAACTGATATATGGTTAGTCCATTGACAGTCTGTAAAAAGAATTTTCTTCTACTGATATATGGTTAGTCCATTGACAGTCTGTACAAAGAGTTTTCTTCTACTGATATATGGTTAGTCCATTGACAGTCTGTACAAAGAGTTTTCTTCTACTGATATATGGTTAGTCCATTGACAGTCTGTACAAAGAGTTTTCTTCTACTGATATATGGTTAGTCCATTGACAGTCAGTACAAAGACATTTCTTCTACTGATATATGGTTAGTCCATTGACAGTCTGTACAAAGACTTTTCTTCTACTGATATATGGTTAGTCCATTGACAGTCTGTACAAAGAGTTTTCTTCTACTGATATATGGTTAGTCCATTGACAGTCAGTACAAAGACTTTTCTTCTACTGATATATGGTTAGTCCATTGACAGTCAGTACAAAGTGTTTTCTTCTACTGATATATGATTAGTCCATTGACAGTCTATACAAAGTGTTTTCTTCTACTGATATATGGTTAGTCCATTGACAGTCTGTACAAAGAGTTTTTAATTAACTGATATATGGTTAGTCCATTGACAGTCGGTACAAAGAGTTTTTAATTAAATGATATATGGTTAGTCCATTGACAGTCGGTAAAAAGAGTTTTCTTCTACTGATATATGGTTAGTCCATTGACAGTAGGTACAAAGAGTTTTCTTCTACTGATATATGGTTAGTCCATTGACAGTCAGTACAAAGAGTTTTCTTCTACTGATATATGGTTAGTCCATTGACAGTCAGTACAAAGAGTTTTCTTCTACTGATATATGGTTAGTCCATTGACAGTCTGTACAAAGAGTTTTCTTCTACTGATATATGGTTAGTCCATTGACAGTCAGTACAAAGAGTTTTCTTCTACTGATATATGGTTAGTCCATTGACAGTCTGTACAAAGACTTTTCTTCTACTGATATATGGTTAGTCCATTGACAGTCAGTACAAAGAGTTTTCTTCTACTGATATATGGTTAGTCCATTGACAGTCAGTACAAAGAGTTTTCTTCTACTGATATATGGTTAGTCCATTGACAGTCAGTACAAAGACTTTTCTTCTACTGATATATGGTTAGTCCATTGACAGTCTATACAAAGAGTTTTCTTCTACTGATATATGGTTAGTCCATTGACAGTCTGTACAAAGAGTTTCTTCTACTGATATATGGTTAGTCCATTGACAGTCTATACAAAGAGTTTTCTTCTACTGATATATGGTTAGTCCATTGACAGTCTGTACAAAGAGTTTTTCTTCTACTGATATATGGTTAGTCCATTGACAGTCAGTACAAAGAGTTTACTTCTACTGATATATGGTTAGTCCATTGACAGTCAGTACAAAGAGTTTTCTTCTAATGCTATATGGTTAGTCCATTGACAGTCAGTACAAAGAGTTTTCTTCTACTGATATATGGTTAGTCCATTGACAGTCTGTACAAAGAGTTTTCTTCTACTGATATATGGTTAGTCCATTGACAGTCAGTACAAGGAGTTTTCTTCTACTGATATATGGTTAGTCCATTGACAGTCTATACAAAGAGTTTTCTTCTACTGATATATGGTTAGTCCATTGACAGTCAGTACAAAGACTTTTCTTCTACTGATATACGGTTAGTCCATTGACAGTCAGTACAAAGAGTTTTCTTCTAATGATATATGGTTAGTCCATTGACAGTCAGTACAAAGAGTTTTCTTCTACTGATATATGGTTAGTCCATTGACAGTCAGTACAAAGAGTTTTCTTCTACTGATATATGGTTAGTCCATTGACAGTCTGTACAAAGAGTTTTCTTCTAATGATATATGGTTAGTCCATTGACAGTCTGTACAAAGAGTTTTCTTCTACTGATATATGGTTAGTCCATTGACAGTCAGTACAAAGACTTTTCTTCTACTGATATATGGTTAGTCCATTGACAGTCAGTACAAAGAGTTTTCTTCTACTGATATATGGTTAGTCCATTGACAGTCTGTACAAAGAGTTTTCTTCTACTGATATATGGTTAGTCCATTGACAGTCGGTACAAAGAGTTTTCTTCTACTGATATATGGTTAGTCCATTGACAGTCAGTACAAAGAGTTTTCTTCTACTGATATATGGTTAATCCATTGACAGTCTGTACAAAGACTTTTCTTCTACTGATATATGGTTAGTCCATTGACAGTAAGTACAAAGACATTTCTTCTACTGATATATGGTTAGTCCATTGACAGTCAGTACAAAGAGTTTTCTTCTACTGATATATGGTTAGTCCATTGACAGTCAGTACAAAGAGTTTTCTTCTACTGATATATGGTTAGTCCATTGACAGTCTATACAAAGTGTTTTCTTCTACTGATATATGGTTATTCCATTGACAGTCTATACAAAGTGTTTTCTTCTACTGATATATGGTTAGTCCATTGACAGTCGGTACAAAGAGTTTTTAATTAACTGATATATGGTTAGTCCATTGACAGTATGTAAAAAGAGTTTTCTTCTACTGATATATGGTTAGTCCATTGACAGTAGGTACAAAGAGTTTACTTCTACTGATATATGGTTAGTCCATTGACAGTCTGTACAAAGAGTTTTTAATTAACTGATATATGGTTACTCCATTGACATTCTGTAAAAAGAGTTTTTCTTCTACTGATATATGGTTAGTCCATTGACAGTCGGTAAAAAGAGTTTTCTTCTACTGATATATGGTTAGTCCATTGACAGTCTGTACAAAGAGTTTTCTTCTACTGATATATGGTTAGTCCATTGACAGTCTGTACAAAGAGATTTCTTCTACTGATATATGGTTAGTCCATTGACAGTCAGTACAAAGAGTTTTCTTCTACTGATATATGGTTAGTCCATTGACAGTCTGTACAAAGAGTTTTTTAATTAACTGATATATGGTTAGTCCATTGACAGTCAGTACAAAGACATTTCTTCTACTGATATATGGTTAGTCCATTGACAGTCAGTACAAAGAGTTTTCTTCTACTGATATATGGTTAGTCCATTGACAGTCAGTACAAAGAGTTCTCTTCTACTGATATATGGTTAGTCCATTGACAGTCTGTACAAAGAGTTTTCTTCTACTGATATTTGGTTAGTCCATTGACAGTCAGTACAAAGAGTTCTCTTCTACTGATATATGGTTAGTCCATTGACAGTCAGTACAAAGAGTTCTCTTCTACTGATATATGGTTAGTCCATTGACAGTCAGTACAAAGAGTTTTCTTCTACTGATATTTGGTTAGTCCATTGACAGTCAGTACAAAGAGTTCTCTTCTACTGATATATGGTTAGTCCATTGACAGTCTGTACAAAGAGTTTTCTTCTACTGATATATGGTTAGTCCATTGACAGTCAGTACAAAGAGTTTTCTTCTACTGATATATGGTTAGTCCATTGACAGTCTGTACAAAGAGTTTTCTTGTACTGATATATGGTTAGTCCATTGACAGTCAGTACAAAGAGTTTTCTTCTACTGAAATATGGTTAGTCCATTGACAGTCAGTACAAAGAGTTTTCTTCTAATGCTATATGGTTAGTCCATTGACAGTCAGTACAAAGAGTTTTCTTCCACTGATATATGGTTAGTCCATTGACAGTCTGTACAAAGAGTTCTCTTCTACTGATATATGGTTAGTCCATTGACAGTCAGTACAAAGAGTTTTCTTCTACTGATATATGGTTAGTCCATTGACAGTCTATACAAAGAGTTTTCTTCTACTGATATATGGTTAGTCCATTGACAGTCAGTACAAAGAGTTTTCTTCTACTGATATACGGTTAGTCCATTGACAGTCAGTACAAAGAGTTTTCATCTAATGATATATGGTTAGTCCATTGACAGTCAGTACAAAGAGTTTTCTTCTACTGATATATGGTTAGTCCATTGACAGTCAGTACAAAGAGTTTTCTTCTACTGATATATGGTTAGTCCATTGACAGTCTGTACAAAGAGTTTTCTTCTAATGATATATGGTTAATCCATTGACAGTCTGTACAAAGAGTTTTCTTCTACTGATATATAGTTAGTCCATTGACAGTCAGTACAAAGACTTTTCTTCTACTAATATATGGTTAGTCCATTGACAGTCAGTACAAAGACTTTTCTTCTACTGATATATGGTTAGTCCATTGACAGTCTGTACAAAGAGTTTTCTTCTACTGATATATGGTTAGTCCATTGACAGTCAGTACAAAGACTTTTCTTCTACTGATATATGGTTAGTCCATGACAGTCTGTACAAAGACTTTTCTTCTACTGATATATGGTTAGTCCATTGACAGTCTGTACAAAGACTTTTCTTCTACTGATATATGGTTAGTCCATTGACAGTCAGTACAAAGAGTTTTCTTCTACTGATATACGGTTAGTCCATTGACAGTCAGTACAAAGAGTTTTCTTCTAATGCTATATGGCTAGTCCATTGACAGTCAGTACAAAGACTTTTCTTCTACTGATATATGGTTAGTCCATTGACAGTCAGTACAAAGACTTTTCTTCTACTGATATATGGTTAGTCCATTGACAGTCTGTACAAGAGTTTTCTTCTACTGATATATGGTTAGTCCATTGACAGTCGGTACAAAGAGTTTTCTTCTACTGATATATGGTTAGTCCATTGACAGTCTATACAAAGAGTTTTCTTCTACTGATATATGGTTAGTCCATTGACAGTCTGTACAAAGAGTTTTCTTCTACTGATATATGGTTAGTCCATTGACAGTCAGTACAAAGAGTTTACTTCTACTGATATATGGTTAGTCCATTGACAGTCAGTACAAAGAGTTTTCTTCTAATGCTATATGGTTAGTCCATTGACAGTCAGTACAAAGAGTTTTCTTCTACTGATATATGGTTAGTCCATTGACAGTCTGTACAAAGAGTTTTCTTCTACTGATATATGGTTAGTCCATTGACAGTCAGTACAAAGAGTTTTCTTCTACTAATATATGGTTAGTCCATTGACAGTCTATACAAAGAGTTTTCTTCTACTGATATATGGTTAGTCCATTGACAGTCAGTACAAATACTTTTCTTCTACTGATATACGGTTAGTCCATTGACAGTCAGTACAAAGAGTTTTCTTCTAATGATATATGGTTAGTCCATTGACAGTCAGTACAAAGAGTTTTCTTCTACTGATATATGGTTAGTCCATTGACAGTCAGTACAAAGAGTTTTCTTCTACTGATATATGGTTAGTCCATTGACAGTCTGTACAAAGAGTTTTCTTCTAATGATATATGGTTAGTCCATTGACAGTCTGTACAAAGAGTTTTCTTCTACTGATGTATGGTTAGTCCATTGACAGTCAGTACAAAGAGTTTTCTTCTACTGATATATGGTTAGTCCATTGACAGTCAGTACAAAGACTTTTCTTCTACTGATATATGGTTAGTCCATTGACAGTCTGTAAAAAGAATTTTCTTCTACTGATATATGGTTAGTCCATTGACAGTCAGTACAAAGAGTTTTCTTCTACTGATATATGGTTAGTCCATTGACAGTCTGTACAAAGAGTTTCTTCTACTGATATATGGTTAGTCCATTGACAGTCGGTACAAAGAGTTTTCTTCTACTGATATATGGTTAGTCCATTGACAGTCAGTACAAAGAGTTTTCTTCTACTGATATATGGTTAATCCATTGACAGTCTGTACAAAGACTTTTCTTCTACTGATATATGGTTAGTCCATTGACAGTCAGTACAAAGACATTTCTTCTACTGATATATGGTTAGTCCATTGACAGTCAGTACAAATAGTTTTCTTCTACTGATATATGGTTAGTCCATTGACAGTCAGTACAAAGAGTTTTCTTCTACTGATATATGGTTAGTCCATTGACAGTCAGTACAAAGAGTTTTCTTCTACTGATATATGGTTAGTCCATTGACAGTCTGTACAAAGTGTTTTCTTCTACTGATATATGGTTAGTCCATTGACAGTCTATCCAAAGTGTTTTCTTCTACTGATATATGGTTAGTCCATTGACAGTCGGTACAAAGAGTTTTTAATTAACTGATATATGGTTAGTCCATTGACAGTATGTAAAAAGAGTTTTCTTCTACTGATATATGGTTAGTCCATTGACAGTAGGTACAAAGAGTTTACTTCTACTGATATATGGTTAGTCCATTGACAGTCTGTACAAAGAGTTTTTAATTAACTGATATATGGTTACTCCATTGACAGTCTGTAAAAAGAGTTTTCTTCTACTGATATATGGTTAGTCCATTGACAGTCGGTAAAAAGAGTTTTCTTCTACTGATATATGGTTAGTCCATTGACAGTCTGTACAAAGAGTTTTCTTCTACTGATATATGGTTAGTCCATTGACAGTCTGTACAAAGAGATTCTTCTACTGATATATGGTTAGTCCATTGACAGTCAGTACAAAGAGTTTTCTTCTACTGATATATGGTTAGTCCATTGACAGTCTGTACAAAGACTTTTCTTCTACTGATATATGGTTAGTCCATTGACAGTCAGTACAAAGAGTTTTCTTCTACTGATATATGGTTAGTCCATTGACAGTCAGTACAAAGAGTTTTCTTCTACTGATATATGGTTAGTCCATTGACAGTCTGTACAAAGAGTTTTCTTCTACTGATATATGGTTAGTCCATTGACAGTCAGTACAAAGAGTTTTCTTCTACTGAAATATGGTTAGTCCATTGACAGTCTGTACAAAGAGTTTTCTTGTACTGATATATGGTTAGTCCATTGACAGTCAGTACAAAGAGTTTTCTTCTACTGATATATGGTTAGTCCATTGACAGTCAGTACAAAGAGTTTTCTTCTAATGCTATATGGTTAGTCCATTGACAGTCAGTACAAAGAGTTTTCTTCTACTGATATATGGTTAGTCCATTGACAGTCTGTACAAAGAGTTTTCTTCTACTGATATATGGTTAGTCCATTGACAGTCAGTACAAAGAGTTTTCTTCTACTGATATATGGTTAGTCCATTGACAGTCTATACAAAGAGTTTTCTTCTACTGATATATGGTTAGTCCATTGACAGTCAGTACAAAGAGTTTTCTTCTACTGATATACGGTTAGTCCATTGACAGTCAGTACAAAGAGTTTTCTTCTAATGATATATGGTTAGTCCATTGACAGTCAGTACAAAGAGTTTTCTTCTACTGATATATGGTTAGTCCATTGACAGTCAGTACAAAGAGTTTTCTTCTACTGATATATGGTTAGTCCATTGACAGTCTGTACAAAGAGTTTTCTTCTAATGATATATGGTTAATCCATTGACAGTCTGTACAAAGAGTTTTCTTCTACTGATATATGGTTAGTCCATTGACAGTCAGTACAAAGACTTTTCTTCTACTGATATATGGTTAGTCCATTGACAGTCAGTACAAAGACTTTTCTTCTACTGATATATGGTTAGTCCATTGACAGTCTATACAAAGAGTTTTCTTCTACTGATATATGGTTAGTCCATTGACAGTCGGTACAAAGAGTTTTTAATTAACTGATATATGGTTAGTCCATTGACAGTCGGTAAAAAGAGTTTTCTTCTACTGATATATGGTTAGTCCATTGACAGTAGGTACAAAGTGTTTTCTTCTACTGATATATGGTTAGTCCATTGACAGTCGGTACAAAGAGTTTTTAATTAACTGATATATGGTTAGTCCATTGACAGTCTGTAAAAGAGTTTTCTTCTACTGATATATGGTTAGTCCATTGACAGTCGGTAAAAAGAGTTTTCTTCTACTGATATATGGTTAGTCCATTGACAGTCTGTACAAAGAGTTTTCTTCTACTGATATATGGTTAGTCCATTGACAGTCTGTACAAAGAGTTTTCTTCTACTGATATATGGTTAGTCCATTGACAGTCAGTACAAAGAGTTTTCTTCTACTGATATATGGTTAGTCCATTGACAGTCAGTACTAAGACTTTTCTTCTACTGATATATGGTTAGTCCATTGACAGTCAGTACAAAGAGTTTTCTTCTACTGATATATGGTTAGTCCATTGACAGTCAGTACAAAGAGTTTTCTTCTACTGATATATGGTTAGTCCATTGACAGTCAGTACAAAGACTTTTCTTCTACTGATATATGGTTAGTCCATTGACAGTCTGTACAAAGAGTTTTCTTCTACTGATATATGGTTAGTCCATTGACAGTCAGTACAAAGAGTTTTCTTCTACTGATATATGGTTAGTCCATTGACAGTCTGTACAAAGACTTTTCTTCTACTGATATATGGTTAGTCCATTGACAGTCAGTACAAAGAGTTTTCTTCTACTGATATATGGTTAGTCCATTGACAGTCTGTACAAAGACTTTTCTTCTACTGATATATGGTTAGTCCATTGACAGTCAGTACAAAGAGTTTTCTTCTACTGATATATGGTTAGTCCATTGACAGTCTATACAAAGAGTTTTCTTCTACTGATATATGGTTAGTCCATTGACAGTCAGTACAAAGAGTTTTCTTCTACTGATATACGGTTAGTCCATTGACAGTCAGTACAAAGAGTTTTCTTCTACTGATATATGTTAGTCCATTGACAGTCTGTACAAAGAGTTTTCTTCTACTGATATATGGTTAGTCCATTGACAGTCAGTACAAAGAGTTTTCTTCTACTGATATATGGTTAGTCCATTGACAGTCTGTACAAAGAGTTTTCTTGTACTGATATATGGTTAGTCCATTGACAGTCAGTACAAAGAGTTTTCTTCTACTGATATATGGTTAGTCCATTGACAGTCAGTACAAAGAGTTTTCTCCTAATGCTATATGGTTAGTCCATTGACAGTCAGTACAAAGAGTTTTCTTCTACTGATATATGGTTAGTCCATTGACAGTCTGTACAAAGAGTTTTCTTCTACTGATATATGGTTAGTCCATTGACAGTCTGTACAAAGAGTTTTCTTCTACTGATATATGGTTAGTCCATTGACAGTCTATACAAAGAGTTTTCTTCTACTGATATATGGTTAGTCCATTGACAGTCAGTACAAAGAGTTTTCTTCTACTGATATACGGTTAGTCCATTGACAGTCAGTACAAAGAGTTTTCTTCTAATGATATATGGTTAGTCCATTGACAGTCAGTACAAAGAGTTTTCTTCTACTGATATATGGTTAGTCCATTGACAGTCAGTACAAAGAGTTTTCTTCTACTGATATATGGTTAGTCCATTGACAGTCTGTACAAAGAGTTTTCTTCTAATGATATATGGTTAATCCATTGACAGTCTGTACAAAGAGTTTTCTTCTACTGATATATGGTTAGTCCATTGACAGTCAGTTTAAAGACTTTTCTTCTACTGATATATGGTTAGTCCATTGACAGTCAGTACAAAGACTTTTCTCCTACTGATATATGGTTAGTCCATTGACAGTCAGTACAAAGAGTTTTCTTCTACTGATATATGGTTAGTCCATTGACAGTCTGTACAAAGAGTTTTCTTCTACTGATATATGGTTAGTCCATTGACAGTCGGTACAAAGAGTTTTCTTCAACTGATATATGGTTAGCCCATTGACAGTCAGTACAAAGAGTTTTCTTCTACTGATATATGGTTAATCCATTGACAGTCTGTACAAAGACTTTTCTTCTACTGATATATGGTTAGTCCATTGACAGTCTGTACAAAGTGTTTTCTTCTACTGATATATGGTTAGTCCATTGACAGTCTGTACAAAGTGTTTTCTTCTACTGATATATGGTTAGTCCATTGACAGTCTATACAAAGAGTTTTCTTCTACTGATATATGGTTAGTCCATTGACAGTCTGTACAAAGTGTTTTCTTCTACTGATATATGGTTAGTCCATTGACAGTCTGTACAAAGTGTTTTCTTCTACTGATATATGGTTAGTCCATTGACAGTCTATACAAAGAGTTTTCTTCTACTGATATATGGTTAGTCCATTGACAGACGGTACAAAGAGTTTTCTTCTACTGATATATGGTTAGTCCATTGACAGTCTGTACAAAGTGTTTTCTTCTACTGATATATGGTTAGTCCATTGACAGTCTGTACAAAGTGTTTTCTTCTACTGATATATGGTTAGTCCATTGACAGTCTATACAAAGAGTTTTCTTCTACTGATATATGGTTAGTCCATTGACAGACGGTACAAAGAGTTTTTAATTAACTGATATATGGTTAGTCCATTGACAGTCGGTAAAAGAGTTTTCTTCTACTGATATATGGTTAGTCCATTGACAGTCTGTACAAAGACTTTTCTTCTACTGATATATGGTTAGTCCATTGACAGTCGGTACAAAGAGTTTTTAATTAACTGATATATGGTTAGTCCATTGACAGTCTGTAAAAAGAGTTTTCTTCTACTGATATATGGTTAGTCCATTGACAGTCTGTACAAAGAGTTTTCTTCTACTGATATATGGTTAGTCCATTGACAGTCTGTACAAAGAGTTTTCTTCTACTGATATATGGTTAGTCCATTGACAGTCAGTACAAAGAGTTTTCTTCTACTGATATATGGTTAGTCCATTGACAGTCAGTACTAAGACTTTTCTTCTACTGATATATGGTTAGTCCATTGACAGTCAGTACAAAGAGTTTTCTTCTACTGATATATGGTTAGTCCATTGACAGTCAGTACAAAGAGTTTTCTTCTACTGATATATGGTTAGTCCATTGACAGTCAGTACAAAGAGTTTTCTTCTACTGATATATGGTTAGTCCATTGACAGTCTGTACAAAGACTTTTCTTCTACTGATATATGGTTAGTCCATTGACAGTCAGTACAAAGTGTTTTCTTCTACTGATATATGATTAGTCCATTGACAGTCTATACAAAGTGTTTTCTTCTACTGATATATGGTTAGTCCATTGACAGTCTGTACAAAGAGTTTTTAATTAACTGATATATGGTTAGTCCATTGACAGTCGGTAAAAAGAGTTTTCTTCTACTGATATATGGTTTGTCCATTGACAGTAGGTACAAAGAGTTTTCTTCTACTGATATATGGTTAGTCCATTGACAGTCTGTACAAAGAGTTTTCTTCTACTGATATATGGTTAGTCCGTTGACAGTAGGTACAAAAAGTTTTCTTCTACTGATATATGGTTAGTCCATTGACAGTAGGTACAAAGAGTTTTTTTCTACTGATATATGGTTAGTCCATTGACAGTCTGTACAAAGAGTTTTCTTCTACTGATATATGGTTAGTCCATTGACAGTCTGTACAAAGAGTTTTCTTCTACTGATATATGGTTAGTCCATTGACAGTCTGTACAAAGACTTTTCTTCTACTGGTATATGGTTAGTCCATTGACACTCTGTACAAATAGTTTTCTTCTACTGATATATGGTTAGTCCATTGACAGTCGGTACAAAGAGTTTTCTTCTACTGATATATGGTTAGTCCATTGACAGTCAGTACAAAGAGTTTTCTTCTACTGATATATGGTTAGTCCATTGACAGTCTGTACAAAGAGTTTTCTTCTACTGATATATGGTTAGTCCATTGACAGTAGGTACAAAGAGTTTTCTTCTACTGATATATGGTTAGTCCATTGACAGTCTGTACAAAGAGTTTTCTTCTACTGATATATGGTTAGTCCATTACAGTCTGTACAAAGAGTTTTCTTCTACTGATATATGGTTAGTCCATTGACAGTAGGTACAAAGAGTTTTCTTCTACTGATATATGGTTAGTCCATTGACAGTCAGTACAAAGAGTTTTCTTCTACTGATATATGGTTAGTCCATTGACAGTCTATACAAAGTGTTTTCTTCTACTGATATATGGTTAGTCCATTGACAGTCAGTACAAAGAGTTTTCTTCTACTGATATATGGTTAGTCCATTGACAGTCTGTACAAAGAGTTTTCTTCTACTGATATATGGTTAGTCCATTGACAGTCTGTACAAAGAGTTTTCTTCTACTGATATATGGTTAGTCCATTGACAGTCAGTACAAAGAGTTTTCTTCTACTGATATATGGTTAGTCCATTGACAGTCTATACAAAGTGTTTTCTTCTACTGATATATGGTTAGTCCATTGACAGTCAGTACAAAGAGTTTTCTTCTACTGATATATGGTTAGTCCATTGACAGTCTGTACAAAGAGTTTTCTTCTACTGATATATGGTTAGTCCATTGACAGTCTGTACAAAGAGTTTTCTTCTACTGATATATATGGTTAGTCCATTGACAGTCGGTACAAAAAGTTTTCTTCTACTGATATATGGTTAGTCCATTGACAGTAGGTACAAAGAGTTTTCTTCTACTGATATATGGTTAGTCCATTGACAGTCTGTACAAAGACTTTTCTTCTACTGGTATATGGTTAGTCCATTGACAGTCTGTACAAAGACTTTTCTTCTACTGATATATGGTTAGTCCATTGACAGTCAGTACAAAGAGTTTTCTTCTACTGATATATGGTTAGTCCATTGACAGTCAGTACATAGAGTTTTCTTCTACTGATATATGGTTAGTCCATTGACAGTCAGTACAAAGAGTTTTCTTCTACTGATATATGGTTAGTCCATTGACAGTCGGTACAAAGAGTTTTCTTCTACTGATATATGGTTAGTCCATTGACAGTCAGTACAAAGAGTTTTCTTCTACTGATATATGGTTAGTCCATTGACAGTCAGTACAAAGAGTTTTCTTCTACTGATATATGGTTAGTCCATTGACAGTCGGTACAAAGAGTTTTCTTCTACTGATATATGGTTAGTCCATTGACAGTCAGTACAAAGAGTTTTCTTCTACTGATATATGGTTAGTCCATTGACAGTCAGTACAAAGACCAACGGACATCTGGAAAAAAACAGATACCCTATACATTTGTGCCTTAAGAGGCGACTAAGGAGGTTGATCGATGGCTTGACAGGCTGTCATTGTAAAAAGTATTGTTATGGAAACAACCATATATTTTAGAGCAGTGATCTCTGCAATATGTGTCATTTTGGCACGCAAGGTTTCTGTTTTTGAGATTGTGGTTCTGCCCTATGTGCCGTCTTCGGCTCGAAAGGACAATAGATACATTTGTGCACTCCCATAAACTTCCTTTCTTTGGTAGTTTGATCATATAACCTTCTTTCCAGTCTTTGAGTATTTCATCCCTCTCCCAAATTTTATATAATAGATTATGTAACATCTTGTTAGAGGTGTTAATATCTGCTTTTATGGCTTCCGAAAGAATTTCATCTGGTCCTGTGGCTTTACCAAATTTAATAGTTTGATGGCTTTCATTATTTCTTCTTTGTTTGGTTTTCCACAGTTAACGTGTAACTCTTCTGCTGGTAGTATATCTGGAGGATTATTTGAGCCGGGTCTATTCAAAAGTTCTTCAAAGTGCTATTTCTATCTCTCCATTTGTTCCCTTATATTACTAAGCAGATTTCCTTTCTTATCTTTAATAAAAGCACTGATCTGTTTGTATTTTCCACTTAATTTCTTTGTGCTGTTGTACAGTTCTTGTCATATTCCCTTTATTTGCTGCTTCCTCTGCTTCTTTAGCTAGTTCATCTATATATTTCCTCATATCCCTTTTAATGCATCTTCTCACTTCTTTGTTCACCTCTGTGTAAGCTTCTTGTGCATTGGCTTTATTACTTCTCGTTTTGCTTTTATTTATGTCTGCTTTATTGTTCTTTCTTGTTCTTTCTTTCTTTACTTGTATCCAGGGTCTCTGCAGTTATCCATGCCTTATTCTGACGTCATCTTTTCCCAGTTTTTCTTAGCATGTATCTTTCCATATATCCCTTACCTGTTTTCAATGATCTTCTATATTTATTGTATTTTCTAGTTGTTGGAGACGTGGTATTTGTTTGCTATTGTGACTGCGAATTTATCTTAAATTCCTTGTTCTTTAAGAAACCCTACATTGAAATACTTTCTACCCTTATTCGTTGTAGTATATCATTTTAGTTTAATTTTAAGTTTGGCTATCAGAAGATGATGATCTGAATCTACATCTGCCTCTCTATATACTTTTACATCCTGTAAGGATGACTTAAACCTATTACTAATACATATGTGATCAATTTGAACAATTTTCAGTTCTATGATATGGTTACACACATGTAGCTTTATATATTCATTTATGTTGGAATATTGTTCCTCCTAGGCTCATTTGATTAAGGGCACAGTAATTCACACATATCTCTCCATTCTCGTTTATATCTCCGAGTCCATGTTTTCCCATAATCTCTTTGAAGTCTCTGTTGTCTGATCCCACTTTTGCATTTATTTCTTCCATCAAGATTATAATATCGTTGGCTCGTCTTTCATCCATCTGACATTGTAACTGTTTATATAATTCATCTTTAACTAACTCATCCTTATCATTGGTTGGTGCATAGCATTGGATAATGTGTAATTTTTTTGTTTTTGTTTTTGGTTGTTTTAAATGTTGCTCTCATTAGTCTTGGCCGTACTGTTTCGCATTCTATTAGTGTCTTCTGTGCATTCCTTAATAACATTATAGCTACCCCTTCAATATATTGTGCTCCAGGTCCCTGGTGTCCTGATGATAACATAATCTCTCCTGTATTTAGTTTTAATCTTTCCGTACCTAGCCATCTTGTTTCAAACATTCCCAGAATATATATTTTGTAATTTCACATTTATGCTGCTACCTGTGCAGCTTTTCCTTGTTCATTTAGAGTACGTATATTCCAGGTCACAATTCTGGAGGATTTCCTGATAGACAAAAGTGAGTAGGGAACACGGACTCTTTACGGCTTTCTCCGGCTTGCGTCATACGTCTCTTAGTCAAAGAGCTTTTATCTTTCCTGGATGGCGGATTTACTTTTATTCTTTTTTTTTAATTGTCCATGTTTGTGGATTTTTTTCGGCTTACTTTTATACAGTATGGGATAACCAGTCTCATGCCCAACCCTCCTTTCTCGCCTCTTACAAACATGCCTGGTAGGGTACAGCGCTGCTAGTCTATACTCCCCTTTTGGCCCGGCAGCGCCGCACGGGCGAACAGATACCATACTTCTATTAAAACATGTATTCCTTGTTCAAACAAACGTACTGATTTCTCCATTAGTTCTGCGTGCATTTACTATTGTCAACGTTTTCAATAAAGTATATTTGTGTCGTGAGAAACAATTGAGGAGAAACGTTATTGAAAGTGTGTCATAAAATAGAATTAGTGGAGCATAGGAGCAAGTGAACTGAACTGGTAAAATCAGTCCACAACCGGAGCAAATATTGATATTGTGTTGATGATCTGTAATTAAAGAGATAAAATAGAAACTTATCTATCTAAATCTATCTGAGAGGTGGAATTCATATTTCTTAGATCTGGAAAGTTTTCGGAAAATTCAGGGCAAAATATAACATGTTATCAAGTATTTAGAAGACGGGAGCTCAAGAACGACAAATGATATAACCCACGACACCTTTTAGGTATCAGTGAAAGAGAAAAGAAGAAAGAAGATTTGTGTTTCAACCATGTAGAAAGAAATCATGTGGCAAAATATTCCCCGAATCCATATCTAAATATGGGAGCCGCGATAGCTTAGTAGTTAGTGAACTGGACTACAAAGGACAAGAGGTAGGGTTCGATCCCAACCGACGGCTCCGGGTTCACCCAGCCTTTAATTGGTACCGGATTTTTTTCTGGGAAAGTAAAGCGGCACAGGCGTAATACCGACCACATTACTCCAAAAATCATATGCCGAAGGTCTGTAAAATGTATGGTCACTAACACCATATTTCCTATACGTCACTTGGCGTGACGGGGGTACTTTACTATTTTTTTTTATATCGAAATAATTTGGAAAATTCTTCTTCTTATAATTTGTCTTCCTACTTAATCTGGTTGTCAGCGTCGATGGGGGATATAATTTGTATTCTTTTGCTTTTCTGGTAGCCTCTGTTGCTGTTATGTTCCCTAATATTTTAATATTACACCAATCCGTCCTTGTCGTGTTATACACTTGAATCATTGTTTCTCGCAAACGTTTATTGAAGGCTTGTTGTGTTTGATCCTTCTGCCTTGTCACTTGGCCAAACAATTGTATACGTTGTTTCTTTATGTGTTCCTTTACGATTATTCTTAGCTGTTTTTCACAGTTCCTCATTTCACGCTAAACAACCAACTTAAACAAGAAGCAGAGAGATTCATTGAAAAGGAGAAAAGATGTCAAATAAAAAGAAATAAAAATAGCATTTCTAGGGACGCTGAGAACTCCATAGTCATCTATGACTGACGGAAGCTACAATTACATTTCTGATCGTATCTCTCAGACTGTTTCCTGTCATTCGTCAAACATACTTCAACTCGGTGATGCTTATTTTGTTTATTTAGCGTACTTGTATCTAGGGTCAATGTCTGACATTGGTGGTACGTTGCGATGAAGACTTTATTATTATAGAGTGCCCGTTTTCTCCTTTAACGTTATTTCCTTGTTGGATAATAGTGGTGATAGTTTTCCAATGATTTAACAAGCTCTGCTTCATCTTAGATCTTTTTGCGTGGCTTGTGAATTGTCGTTTGTCACTAGATTTCCCTGGTATTTAGATTGTTATTATTATTAATGTTTATGCTAATTTTATGTTACTCTTTTGCGCTACTCCTGATTCCTGTCTAGTTGATCTTGATTATCATGTTGTATTGAGTGCCTGTGATGTTACGTCTATATAAGAGTTCTTGTATGGCCGTCTATGTATCCATGCATTGAGTGCCTGTGATGTTTCGTCTATATAAGACTTCTTGTATGGCCCTCTATGTGTCCATTTATTGAGTGCCTGTGATGTTTCGTCTATATAAGAGTTCTTGTATGGCCGTCTATGTGTCCATTTATTGAGTGCCTGTGATGTTTCGTCTATATAAGAGTTCTTGTATGGCCGTCTATGTGTCCATTTATTGAGTGCCTGTGATGTTACGTCTATATAAGAGTTCTTGTATGACCGTCTATGTGTCCATGCATTGAGTGCCTGTGATGTTTCGTCTATATAAGACTTCTTGTATGGCCCTCTATGTGTCCATTTATTGAGTGCCTGTGATGTTTCGTCTATATAAGACTTCTTGTATGGCCCTCTATGTGTCCATTTATTGAGTGCCTGTGATGTTTCGTCTATATAAGAGTTCTTGTATGGCCGTCTATGTGTCCAGGCATTGAGTTTCCCCATTGTCTGCAACTAAAAGCTCATTAATCTCCTGTCTCTGCTGGGGTGTCTACCTTATATATGTAGTCCATGTAGGTAATAAACAATAATGGAGATAGTACCCACTCCTGCCTTATTCCTGTTCTAACGTCAAAGTTATATGTGTAGCCAGTACTGTTCTAGCTTCGCAGCTGGTATTAATGTATAGGTATTTACATAGGCTGATTAGATGTTGGCTTACTCCGTATGTTGTTAGTATCTCCCACAGATGTTCTATGTTTACGAATGCTATATCTTTTTCTTTATATTTTTTTTATCTTTGTATGTGCATGTCTGTGTTAGTCACCTCTAGTGACTCGGGCAGATGGTGCTCGTAAACCTGGGAGGGCCGACCATCTGAGCAGAATCCCCCTACAGAAAAGATCATCTGTTGCCTTGCAGGAAGATTGGGGACAATCAAAGGCTAAGGAAAACAAACCTGAATAAAATGCTGGCTGAAATCGGATGCACTGGCGCAGAACACAGTGCAACGTTTTAACGGGTGTTCAATCGGAGTGGATCTGGCAGACTCTAATTGTGATGTTCTGTCTGTGGGGGCGATCAACACACTTAACCTGACAGCTGAGTTCATGTGAGGGTCTAGAATCCTACTCTGATTGAGCCCTGATCGCAGAGAGAGAGATATATATCTTTTTCTATGTAAATAATGCACTTGTTTTGATTATGTTTTGTCTTCTCTTCCAATAACTGCTTCATGGATTGGGAAGCGACAAGGTTAATTCCCCCGCGGTTGACGCCCCTGGCAATAAAACCTAAGTGGTTTAAAGAGGTCGAAATGACAATGTCAAACAGGCCTCAGTGTCATGCCAAATACCAGGGGAAAAAACCCAGCTAGTCAGCTGAAACAGAAATCTAATAGTTACATTATGAAATGGATGTTGGGTTGCACATTAAAAAAAGTATGTAAAGTACCCCCGTCACGCCAAGTGGCGTATAGGGAAATATGGTGTTAGTGTCCCTATATTTTACAGACCGTCAGCAAATGATTGTTGCAGTAATGTGGTCGGTATTAAGCCTGTGGCGTTTTACTTTCCCAGAAAAAAAATCCGGTACCCATTTAAGGTTGGGTGAACCCGGAAGCCGTTGGTTGGGATCGAACCCTAACCCTTGTCCTTTGTAGTCCAGTTCACTAACCACTGAGCTATCGCGGCTCTCTGGGTTGTACATATATTTGATATAAATAAGGGACATCTGTTGATGAGCCTTGAACTCTGAAATATGATATTTTCATGGGTAAATTTCATACGACTAATCTGAGAGAGATGGCTGGTGTTTTTATTTTTCGTTTGAGTTATTTGCTAACAGTAGAAGTCAATGTTTCCCCTCATAGAGTTACTGAGTGAATTTTTCTTATCTTTCCGCTGTCCTTATATAGCAGATAATCTTTGAATTTGCGCATTCAGTATTTGACCGTAACCGCGTAGATAAGAAAAGTGGAGGCGGGCTCTTTCCGCAGGCAATGGGTCGAGTCATTGCAGAAGTCAAAAGTACGCAGTTTCACTTTTGTCTATCCCACTGAACTTGCGGGAGTACGGGGAAAAGCGTATTGCCTGTCCTGTATCTCTCGCCAGCTCAAGTCTCCTGTATCTCACGCCTACTCGGCTTTCCTGTATCTCTCGCCTGCTCGTCTCTCATGTATCTCCCGACAGCTCAATACTCAAATATCTCTCTCCAGCTCGCCTCTCCTGTATATATCGCATGCCCCCGTCTCCTGTATCTCTCGCCTGCTTATACTCCTGTATCTCTCACCAGCTCACCTCTTCTGTATCTTTTACCGGCTTACCTCTCCAGTATCCCTCGCTAGCTCACCTCCCCTGTATCTCTCGCTTGCTTACATCTCCTGTATCTCCCGCCAGCTCGACTCTCCTGTATCTCCCGTCTGCTCGTTTCTCCTGTATCTTTCGCCTGGTTACTACTCATGTATCTCTAGTCAGCGTACCTCTCTGATCTCTCCCCCGCTTATCTCTCCTGTATCTCTCGTCTGCTCGACTCTCCTGTATCACTTGTTTGCTCGTCTCTCCTGTATCACTTTTTTGCTCGTCTCTCCTGTATCTGTCGCTAGCTCGTCACTCCTGTATCTCTCGTCTGCTCGACTCTCCTGTATCACTTGTTTGCTCGTCTCTCCTGTATCTCTCGTCTGCTCGACTCTCCTGTATTACTTGTTTGCTCGACTCTCCTGTATCACTTGTTTGCTCGACTCTCCTGTATCACTTGTTTGCTCGACTCTCATGTATCACTTGTCTGCTCGTCTCTCCTGTATCGGTCTTCTGCCCACGTCTCCTGTATCTCTCGTCTGCTCGTCTCTCCTGTATCACTTGTCTGCTCGACTCTCATGTATCACTTGTCTGCTCGTCTCTCCTGTATCGGTCTTCTGCCCACGTCTCCTGTATCTCTCGTCTGCTCGACTCTCATGTATCACTTGTCTACTCGTCTCTCCTGTATCGGTCTTCTGCCCACGTCTCCTGTATCTCTCGTCAGCTCGCCTCTCCTGTATCACTTGTCTGCTCGACTCTCATGTATATGTCGTCAGCTCGCCTCACCTGTATCTCACACCAGCACACCTCTCTGTATCTCTCGTCTGCTTACCTCTCCTGTATCACTTGTCTACTCGCCTCACCTGTATCTCACACCAGCACACCTCTCTGTATCTCTCGTCTGCTTACCTCTCCTGTATCACGTGTCTACTCGCCACACCTGTATCTCACACCAGCACACCTCTCTGTATCTCTCGTCTGCTTACCTCTCCTGTATCACTTGTCTACTCGCCTCACCTGTATCTCACGCCAGCTCACCTCTCTGTATTTCTCGTCTGCTTACCTATCCTGTATCTCTAGCCAGATCGCCTCTCGAGTATCTCTCGCCAGTTCGACTCTCCTGTATCCCTCGCCTGCTAACCTCTCCTGTATCTCTCACCTGCTTGCCTCTCCCGTATCTCTCTCAATGTCACCTCTCCTGTAACTCTCGTCTGCTTACCTCTCCTGTAAACTAGCCAGAACGCCTCTCCTGTATCTCTCGTGTGCGCTCATTTACCGTATCTCTTGCATGGTCGGCTCTCCTGTATTTCTCGCATGCTTTCCTCTCCTGTATCTCTCGCCAGCTCGTCGCCTCTCCTGTATCTCTCGCATGCTCTCCTCTCCTGCATCTCTTGTCTTATTCCTCTCCTGCATTTCTCGCCAGCTCACTTCTCTTGTATCTATCGCCTGCTCAACCTCTTCTTTACCTCTCTCCAGCTTGCCTCTTCTATATCTCTCCCCTGCTCACGTCTGATGTATCTCTCGCATGTACGCCTCTGAATCTTGCTTACTAATCTTTATTTTATCTCTCGCTGGCTCATCTCTCACGTATCTCTCGCCTGCTCGCCTCTCCTGTATCTTTTGCCTGCTTACCACGCCTGTACCTCTCGCCAGCTCATCTCTCCTGTATCTCTCGTCTGCTTACCTCTCTTGTATCTCTCGCCTGTTCACCTCTCCTGTATCTCTCGCCTGTTCACCTCTCCTGTATCTCTCGCCTGTTCACCTTTCCTGTATCTCTCGCCTGTTCACCTCTACTGTATCTCTCACCTGTTCACCACTCATGTATCTCTCGCCTGCTAGTCTCTCTTGTATCTCTCACCTGTTCACCTCTCCTGCATCTCTCGCCTGCTAGTCTCTCTTGTATCTCTCGCCTGTTCACCTCTACTGTATCGCTCGCCTGTTCACCACTCATGTATATCTCGTCTCCACGCCTCTGTCTCTCGCCTGCTAGTCTCTCTTGTATCTCTCGCCTGTTCACCTCTCCTGCATCTCTCATCTGCTCGCCTCTCATGTACCTATCGTTTACTCACCTCTCCAGTTTCACTCGCCAGCTTACCTCTTAATTATCTCCCCCTGCTTACCTCTCAATTATCTCCCCCTGCTTACCTCTCAATTATTTCCATCTGCTTACCTCTCAATTATCTCCACCTGCTTACCTCTCAATTATCTCCACCTGTTTACCTCTCAATTATCTCCACCTGCTTACCTCTCAATTATCTCCCCCTGCTTACCTCTCAATTATCTCCACCTGCTTACCTCTTAATTATCTCCCCCTGCTTACCTCTCAATTATCTCCCCCTTCTTACCTCTCAATTATCTCCACCTGCTTACCTCTCAATTATCTCCCCCCTGCTTATATTCCCTGTATCTCAAGCTCGCTCGACTCTCCTGTATTTCACGCCATCTCACCTCTACAGTACCTCAAGCCAGCTCACCTCTCTACTGTATCTCTAACCAGCTTACCTCACCAGTATTTCGCGCCTGCTTTTCTCACCTGTATCTCTCGCCAACACACCACTCCTATATCTATCGCTTGCGTACATCTCCTGTATCTTTACCATCTCGCATCTGATGTAACTCTCGTCTGGTCGATTCTCCTATATCTCTCACTTGCTTACCACTTCTGTATCTCTCGCCAGCTCACCTCTGATGTATCACTCGTCAGCTTACCTTTCCTGTATCTCTCGACAGCTGACCTCTCCTGCATATCTCGTCTGATAACGCCTCCTGCATCTCCCGGCAGCTCGCCTCTCCTGTATCTCTCGCTTGCTTACCTTTCATGTAACTGTATCTCTCGCATTCAGTCGCACCCGATTTCTTTGGTAGGGCTATGAATATTGATTTGAGCAGGTCGTCTGGTATATATCCGCTGTTGTAAATATCATTCAATATTGTTGTTATTATTTCTATTCCAAAATCACCCATGGCTTCAATCTCTTCTTTAATTATATTATCCGGTCCAGGGGCTTTTCCCGCTTTCATATTGCGAAGGCCTCTTCCACTTCTTCTTTGAGTATTTCTGGTCCTTCTCCATTATGCTTAATATTTACTTCTGTTCGTTCATCATTATAAAGATCTTTAATGTATTATGTCCATCGTTCCCTTATGCTTTCTTGATCAATGAACAGTTCTCCTTCCTTTGATATTAAACAATCAGTTTTTTATTGCGTTTTTCTTTCTGTTAATTCTTCAATGTGTTTGTATATAGCTTTAGCATCTCCTTTTTGTTTCATTTCAATCTCTTTGCATCTCTCTTTTAGCCATGCTTCTTTTGCTTCATTGCATTTTATTACAATTTCTTTATTTAATCTCTTATACTCATCTTGATTTTCTTTATTTCTTCTTCTTGTATCCATTAGCTGCAAAATGTCATATGTCATCCAATTCTTTCTTGAATTTCTCCTCACTGGTGGGTGCTATGAACTCTTTTGATGTTTGTTGCATTGACTCTTTTTTCATTTCCCACTGTTCATCAATGCTTTGCATCTTATCTATTGCATTGTACCGGTTCTGAATTGTGATTTTATATTTGTCTTGCAGCTTCTTGCTTGATTTGAGTAAATCTAAATTTAACTTGATATTAACTGAGGCTTGTTTTGTTGTTTTTAATTTTAATACATATATGTTTTCTTTAATAATAATATTTTAAATATTACCTATAGATACAGATTATCTAGGTGATGGCAAATCAACCTTATTCCACCGACCTTGGGGCAAGGCAACAGCTAGATCTATAGATAGACAGATAGACAGATAGACAGATAGATAGACAGATAGATAGACAGATAGACAGATAGACAGATAAACAGATATACAGATAGATAGATAGACAGACAGACAGACAGACAGATAGATAGATAGATAGATAGATAGATAGATAGATAGATAGATAGATAGATAGATAGATAGATAGATAGATAGATAGATAGATAGATAGATAGATAGATAGATAGATAGATAGATAGATAGATAGATAGATAGATAGATAGATAGATAGATAGATAGATAGATAGATAGATAGATAGATAGATAGATAGATAGATAAATAGATAGATTTTTGGTGACAGTATTTGTGTGTGGAAGATACTCGTCTATTGTTGTCATTTTCTGTGTTGCATCAATACTAGTCCAGGCTTCAATACAAGGTTATACCTCGTGACGTAATCATCATCATCACCATCATCATCATCAAGTGCCGGGTCTGCTGGTGTAGTTGATCATTTCTCTCCACAACATGTGATCTCGACAATTATTTATCATTTCTGTTGTTTACGTTCTGCCAAGCCATTCTCTTAAGCTCTTTGTTATTTTTTTCTCTTTGCTTCCCTCTATCTCTTCGTCCCTGAATTTTCGAGTTGTTGCAATATATTCCAGGTTTCCCCTTATAATTACATGGTCAAAATGATGAATATTTCTTCCTAATATTGGAAGTTAGCTCTCTTTTTGATTTGTTCTCTTTCATAACATTTTCATTACTTTTCTTAGCTGTTCATGGTATTCTCAACATTCTTCTGTAAAACCACATTTCTACAGACTCCATACATTTTCATGCCTGCTGTCCTAGTGTCCATGATTCACATCCATATGTTAACACTGGCTTTACATAACATATGAGAACTCTATTTCCATTTGTGTATTGTCAACAATGGATTGCATAGCATCTTCCACGTTTTTTCGACAGCTGTTTTTTACTGAGCCAGTCTGCATCTCACCTCTTTTGTACATCTTCCGTCTGAGGTTAACAAAGTTCCCAAACACTTAAATTCATTTACCTGTTTTAATATTGTTCCACTTGTCTTTATTTTGCATATAGGTGATGTATTTTTCGTTGATGTTACCATTACCTCTGTCTTTTTTTCTATTAAGACTGAGTCCTTTATTTTTTTCTTCATTTCACTATAATGTCGCTTATTTATTGTAACTTATATTCACTTTTGTGACTTACCGGTGTATGGGAATAGACGGCAGGAACAAATGAAGGCTATGCATGAAAAGCTTTCCTTGTTGCAGTTTCCTCATATTCCAAGTCGCATGTCTGTGTTAGTCACCTCTAGTGACTCGGGCAGATGGTGCTCGGAAACCAGGGAAGGCCGACCGTCTAAGGGCAGAATCCGCCTACAGAAAACACCATTTGCTGCCTTGCAGGAAGATTGAGGACAATCAAAGGCTAAGGAAAGCAAACTTGAATAAAATGCTGGCTGAAATCGGATGCACTGGGCCACCGGCGCAGAACACAGTGCAACGTTTTAACGGGTGTTCAGTCGGAGTGGATATGGCAGACTCTAACTATGATGTTCTGTCTGTGGGGGCGATCAACACACTTGGCCTGACAGTTGACTTCATGTGAGAGTCTGGGATCCCACTCTGACTGAGTCCTGATCGCAGACAGACAGACAGACAGACATATTCACTTTTAGCGGTTAAGTATCTGCCCATAGCAAGCAATAAAAAATAGCATAGTTAAAAAGCCAACAAAAAAAAACATCTCATAACGTAAATGCGAAACACTACATCAAACGTTGGAAGTTGTGATATTTTGATATCATGAATGGAATAATGCATGTTTGTCCTTGTTGATTTACATCCATAACAAAAACATTAGCCTGGATAAATATAGAAAATCGTTTCAATAGAATGAAGAATATGTCGACATTCCAATCATCTACTGATTCCTACTTTACATAATTAGTAAAAGTAGCAGGAAATGAAACTGTTTCCTTGTCCATATTGTCAAATTGTTATGTCTCTGAAGTCGTAAATAACATACACATACACACACAATGACACGCCGACAAATATATACAGGTATGCATACACATATAGACTCGCTCTCTCTATATCTCTCTCTCTCTCTCTCTCTTTCTATCACACACTCACATACAAATGTACTGTTTTGTTCTTGTCCAATCTGAGTCAAATTATTCATATTTGTTTCTTCTGTACTTTTCAAACCAGTTTATCAATCAAATAATGAACATCCAGTTTAGATACGTTGGTAAGGTACTAGAAAAAGGGAGACCAATAGTTCTACTTAGTGTTCTTTCTTTGTTTTTCACCCGCATTGTCTGCTCTTAGATGTAGTGAGTCGCCTTTTTGTCTCTTGATATCAATTACCATGTTTGACATTAAAAACCTTATAATTACAAAACTGTTTGGTATGCAATAAAATAATAAATAACTGTCTTCATCATCTTGTGCAATACCGGTTGGCGTAGGCGATCATGTCCCTGCACAATCATCTATCTACAGTGCATCGTATCAGTTCTGTTGTTGACTGTTTTCCATGCCGTGACACCAAGCTATCCAGTATTTTCTTTCTTTGTCGCCCGCGATCTCTCTTTCCTTTTATTTTACCAGTTGTAACCAAGTATTCCAACTTTCCTCTTCTCATGATGTGACAGAAAAAATGTTGATTGCTTCTTTCTGATGTTTTTTAAAAGCTCCCTTTTTGTGTTGGCCTCTTTGAGAACTTCCTCATTGGTCTTGTTAGCTGTCCAGGGAACTTTCAACATTCTTCTGATAAATCTCATCTCTGTTGCCTCTAATCGTCTTTTCATTTGTTTGTCTACTGTCCATGATTCGCTTCCATAGGTCAGAATTGATTAGCACAGATGAGCTCTCTTTCTCATATTTATTGACATATATTTGTTGCATAAGATATTTTTCATTTTCTGAAATGCTATTTTGGCCTGAGCTATTCTGCTTTTTATTTCTGTGGTGCATCTCCCATCTGATGTTATTATTGTGCCCAAGTATTTGAAACGTTGCACTTGTTTCAGGTTTGTATCTGTAACAAATAACTGTACAAGCATGTAATTGTATCCTCCAGTCAGTTGAACTTACAATGGACTTTTTTTGATTATTTCTTTTTTTTTTTTCGTACTTGGAATTCCGACATGTCTACACGTGAAGAACCTGAAACATCAACCAACCGTCGCCACTACCGGACCAGCATCCAAGAGCAGTCTCACTTTAACTCAGAATTGGGCTTCCTGTTAGCTCCATCCAATCATATTGTTTATCGTTAATGAAGCCACGATCTCCGCAGTCTCACTTTAACTCAGAATTGGGCTTCCTGTTAGCTCCATCCAATCATATTGTTTATCGTTAATGAAGCCACGATCTCCGCAGTCTCACTTTAACTCAGAATTGGGCTTCCTGTTAGCTCCATCCAATCATATTGTTTATCGTTAATGAAGCCACGATCTCCGCAGTCTCACTTTAACTCAGAATTGGGCTTCCTGTTAGCTCCATCCAATCATATTGTTTATCGTTAATGAAGCCACGATCTCCGCAGTCTCACTTTAACTCAGAATTGGGCTTCCTGTTAGCTCCATCCAATCATATTGTTTATCGTTAATGAAGCCACGATCTCCGCAGTCTCACTTTAACTCAGAATTGGGCTTCCTGTTAGCTCCATCCAATCATATTGTTTATCGTTAATGAAGCCACGATCTCCGCAGTCTCACTTTAACTCAGAATTGGGCTTCCTGTTAGCTCCATCCAATCATATTGTTTATCGTTAATGAAGCCACGATCTCCGCAGTCTCACTTTAACTCAGAATTGGGCTTCCTGTTAGCTCCATCCAATCATATTGTTTATCGTTAATTAAGCCACGATCTCCGCAGTCTCACTTTAACTCAGAATTGGGCTTCCTGTTAGCTCCATCCAATCATATTGTTTATCGTTAATGAAGCCACGATCTCCGCAGTCTCACTTTAACTCAGAATTGGGCTTCCTGTTAGCTCCATCCAATCATATTGTTTATCGTTAATGAAGCCACGATCTCCGCAGTCTCACTTTAACTCAGAATTGGGCTTCCTGTTAGCTCCATCCAATCATATTGTTCATCGTTAACGAAGCCACGATCTCCGCAGTCTCACTTTAACTCAGAATTGGGCTTCCTGTTAGCTCCATCCAATCATATTGTTTATCGTTAACGAAGCCACGATCTCCGCAGTCTCACTTTAACTCAGAATTGGGCTTCCTGTTAGCTCCCTCCAATCATATTGTTTATCGTTAATGAAGCCACGATCTCCGCAGTCTCACTTTAACTCAGAATTGGGCTTCCTGTTAGCTCCCTCCAATCATATTGTTTATCGTTAATGAAGCCACGATCTCCGCAGTCTCACTTTAACTCAGAATTGGGCTTCATGTTAGCTCCATCCAATCATATTGTTTATCGTTAATGAAGCCACGATCTCCGCAGTCTCACTTTAACTCAGAATTGGGCTTCCTGTTAGCTCCATCCAATCATATTGTTTATCGTTAATGAAGCCACGATCTCCGCAGTCTCACTTTAACTCAGAATTGGGCTTCCTGTTAGCTCCATCCAATCATATTGTTTATCGTTAATGAAGCCACGATCTCCGCAGTCTCACTTTAACTCAGAATTGGGCTTCCTGTTAGCTCCATCCAATCATATTGTTTATCGTTAATGAAGCCACGATCTCCGCAGTCTCACTTTAACTCAGAATTGGGCTTCCTGTTAGCTCCCTCCAATCATATTGTTTATCGTTAATGAAGCCACGATCTCCGCAGTCTCACTTTAACTCAGAATTGGGCTTCCTGTTAGCTCCCTCCAATCATATTGTTTATCGTTAATGAAGCCACGATCTCCGCAGTCTCACTTTAACTCAGAATTGGGCTTCCTGTTAGCTCCCTCCAATCATATTGTTTATCGTTAATGAAGCCACGATCTCCGCAGTCTCACTTTAACTCAGAATTGGGCTTCCTGTTAGCTCCCTCCAATCATATTGTTTATCGTTAATGAAGCCACGATCTCCGCAGTCTCACTTTAACTCAGAATTGGGCTTCCTGTTAGCTCCCTCCAATCATATTGTTTATCGTTAATGAAGCCACGATCTCCGCAGTCTCACTTTAACTCAGAATTGGGCTTCCTGTTAGCTCCATCCAATCATATTGTTTATCGTTAATGAAGCCACGATCTCCGCAGTCTCACTTTAACTCAGAATTGGGCTTCCTGTTAGCTCCATCCAATCATATTGTTTATCGTTAATGAAGCCACGATCTCCGCAGTCTCACTTTAACTCAGAATTGGGCTTCCTGTTAGCTCCATCCAATCATATTGTTTATCGTTAATGAAGCCACGATCTCCGCAGTCTCACTTTAACTCAGAATTGGGCTTCCTGTTAGCTCCATCCAATCATATTGTTTATCGTTAATGAAGCCACGATCTCCGCAGTCTCACTTTAACTCAGAATTGGGCTTCCTGTTAGCTCCATCCAATCATATTGTTTATCGTTAATGAAGCCACGATCTCCGCAGTCTCACTTTAACTCAGAATTGGGCTTCCTGTTAGCTCCATCCAATCATATTGTTTATCGTTAATGAAGCCACGATCTCCGCAGTCTCACTTTAACTCAGAATTGGGCTTCCTGTTAGCTCCATCCAATCATATTGTTTATCGTTAATGAAGCCACGATCTCCGCAGTCTCACTTTAACTCAGAATTGGGCTTCCTGTTAGCTCCATCCAATCATATTGTTTATCGTTAATGAAGCCACGATCTCCGCAGTCTCACTTTAACTCAGAATTGGGCTTCCTGTTAGCTCCATCCAATCATATTGTTTATCGTTAATGAAGCCACGATCTCCGCAGTCTCACTTTAACTCAGAATTGGGCTTCCTGTTAGCTCCATCCAATCATATTGTTTATCGTTAATGAAGCCACGATCTCCGCAGTCTCACTTTAACTCAGAATTGGGCTTCCTGTTAGCTCCATCCAATCATATTGTTTATCGTTAATGAAGCCACGATCTCCGCAGTCTCACTTTAACTCAGAATTGGGCTTCCTGTTAGCTCCATCCAATCATATTGTTTATCGTTAATGAAGCCACGATCTCCGCAGTCTCACTTTAACTCAGAATTGGGCTTCCTGTTAGCTCCATCCAATCATATTGTTTATCGTTAATGAAGCCACGATCTCCGCAGTCTCACTTTAACTCAGAATTGGGCTTCCTGTTAGCTCCATCCAATCATATTGTTTATCGTTAATGAAGCCACGATCTCCGCAGTCTCACTTTAACTCAGAATTGGGCTTCCTGTTAGCTCCATCCAATCATATTGTTTATCGTTAATGAAGCCACGATCTCCGCAGTCTCACTTTAACTCAGAATTGGGCTTCCTGTTAGCTCCATCCAATCATATTGTTTATCGTTAATGAAGCCACGATCTCCGCAGTCTCACTTTAACTCAGAATTGGGCTTCCTGTTAGCTCCCTCCAATCATATTGTTTATCGTTAATGAAGCCACGATCTCCGCAGTCTCACTTTAACTCAGAATTGGGCTTCCTGTTAGCTCCCTCCAATCATATTGTTTATCGTTAATGAAGCCACGATCTCCGCAGTCTCACTTTAACTCAGAATTGGGCTTCCTGTTAGCTCCCTCCAATCATATTGTTTATCGTTAATGAAGCCACGATCTCCGCAGTCTCACTTTAACTCAGAATTGGGCTTCCTGTTAGCTCCCTCCAATCATATTGTTTATCGTTAATGAAGCCACGATCTCCGCAGTCTCACTTTAACTCAGAATTGGGCTTCCTGTTAGCTCCCTCCAATCATATTGTTTATCGTTAATGAAGCCACGATCTCCGCAGTCTCACTTTAACTCAGAATTGGGCTTCCTGTTAGCTCCATCCAATCATATTGTTTATCGTTAATGAAGCCACGATCTCCGCAGTCTCACTTTAACTCAGAATTGGGCTTCCTGTTAGCTCCATCCAATCATATTGTTTATCGTTAATGAAGCCACGATCTCCGCAGTCTCACTTTAACTCAGAATTGGGCTTCCTGTTAGCTCCATCCAATCATATTGTTTATCGTTAACGAAGCCACGATCTCCGCAGTCTCACTTTAACTCAGAATTGGGCTTCCTGTTAGCTCCATCCAATCATATTGTTTATCGTTAACGAAGCCACGATCTCCGCAGTCTCACTTTAACTCAGAATTGGGCTTCCTGTTAGCTCCATCCAATCATATTGTTTATCGTTAACGAAGCCACGATCTCCGCAGTCTCACTTTAACTCAGAATTGGGCTTCCTGTTAGCTCCATCCAATCATATTGTTTATCGTTAACGAAGCCACGATCTCCGCAGTCTCACTTTAACTCAGAATTGGGCTTCCTGTTAGCTCCATCCAATCATATTGTTTATCGTTAACGAAGCCACGATCTCCGCAGTCTCACTTTAACTCAGAATTGGGCTTCCTGTTAGCTCCATCCAATCATATTGTTTATCGTTAACGAAGCCACGATCTCCGCAGTCTCACTTTAACTCAGAATTGGGCTTCCTGTTAGCTCCATCCAATCATATTGTTTATCGTTAACGAAGCCACGATCTCCGCAGTCTCACTTTAACTCAGAATTGGGCTTCCTGTTAGCTCCATCCAATCATATTGTTTATCGTTAATGAAGCCACGATCTCCGCAGTCTCACTTTAACTCAGAATTGGGCTTCCTGTTAGCTCCATCCAATCATATTGTTTATCGTTAATGAAGCCACGATCTCCGCAGTCTCACTTTAACTCAGAATTGGGCTTCCTGTTAGCTCCATCCAATCATATTGTTTATCGTTAATGAAGCCACGATCTCCGCAGTCTCACTTTAACTCAGAATTGGGCTTCCTGTTAGCTCCATCCAATCATATTGTTTATCGTTAATGAAGCCACGATCTCCGCAGTCTCACTTTAACTCAGAATTGGGCTTCCTGTTAGCTCCATCCAATCATATTGTTTATCGTTAATGAAGCCACGATCTCCGCAGTCTCACTTTAACTCAGAATTGGGCTTCCTGTTAGCTCCATCCAATCATATTGTTTATCGTTAATGAAGCCACGATCTCCGCAGTCTCACTTTAACTCAGAATTGGGCTTCCTGTTAGCTCCATCCAATCATATTGTTTATCGTTAATGAAGCCACGATCTCCGCAGTCTCACTTTAACTCAGAATTGGGCTTCCTGTTAGCTCCATCCAATCATATTGTTTATCGTTAATGAAGCCACGATCTCCGCAGTCTCACTTTAACTCAGAATTGGGCTTCCTGTTAGCTCCATCCAATCATATTGTTTATCGTTAATGAAGCCACGATCTCCGCAGTCTCACTTTAACTCAGAATTGGGCTTCCTGTTAGCTCCATCCAATCATATTGTTTATCGTTAATGAAGCCACGATCTCCGCAGTCTCACTTTAACTCAGAATTGGGCTTCCTGTTAGCTCCATCCAATCATATTGTTTATCGTTAATGAAGCCACGATCTCCGCAGTCTCACTTTAACTCAGAATTGGGCTTCCTGTTAGCTCCATCCAATCATATTGTTTATCGTTAATGAAGCCACGATCTCCGCAGTCTCACTTTAACTCAGAATTGGGCTTCCTGTTAGCTCCATCCAATCATATTGTTTATCGTTAATGAAGCCACGATCTCCGCAGTCTCACTTTAACTCAGAATTGGGCTTCCTGTTAGCTCCATCCAATCATATTGTTTATCGTTAATGAAGCCACGATCTCCGCAGTCTCACTTTAACTCAGAATTGGGCTTCCTGTTAGCTCCATCCAATCATATTGTTTATCGTTAATGAAGCCACGATCTCCGCAGTCTCACTTTAACTCAGAATTGGGCTTCCTGTTAGCTCCATCCAATCATATTGTTTATCGTTAATGAAGCCACGATCTCCGCAGTCTCACTTTAACTCAGAATTGGGCTTCCTGTTAGCTCCATCCAATCATATTGTTTATCGTTAATGAAGCCACGATCTCCGCAGTCTCACTTTAACTCAGAATTGGGCTTCCTGTTAGCTCCATCCAATCATATTGTTTATCGTTAATGAAGCCACGATCTCCGCAGTCTCACTTTAACTCAGAATTGGGCTTCCTGTTAGCTCCATCCAATCATATTGTTTATCGTTAATGAAGCCACGATCTCCGCAGTCTCACTTTAACTCAGAATTGGGCTTCCTGTTAGCTCCATCCAGTCATATTGTTTATCGTTAATGAAGCCACGATCTCCGCAGTCTCACTTTAACTCAGAATTGGGCTTCCTGTTAGCTCCATCCAATCATATTGTTTATCGTTAATGAAGCCACGATCTCCGCAGTCTCACTTTAACTCAGAATTGGGCTTCCTGTTAGCTCCATCCAGTCATATTGTTTATCGTTAATGAAGCCACGATCTCCGCAGTCTCACTTTAACTCAGAATTGGGCTTCCTGTTAGCTCCATCCAATCATATTGTTTATCGTTAATGAAGCCACGATCTCCGCAGTCTCACTTTAACTCAGAATTGGGCTTCCTGTTAGCTCCATCCAATCATATTGTTTATCGTTAATGAAGCCACGATCTCCGCAGTCTCACTTTAACTCAGAATTGGGCTTCCTGTTAGCTCCATCCAATCATATTGTTTATCGTTAATGAAGCCACGATCTCCGCAGTCTCACTTTAACTCAGAATTGGGCTTCCTGTTAGCTCCATCCAATCATATTGTTTATCGTTAATGAAGCCACGATCTCCGCAGTCTCACTTTAACTCAGAATTGGGCTTCCTGTTAGCTCCATCCAATCATATTGTTTATCGTTAATGAAGCCACGATCTCCGCAGTCTCACTTTAACTCAGAATTGGGCTTCCTGTTAGCTCCATCCAATCATATTGTTTATCGTTAATGAAGCCACGATCTCCGCAGTCTCACTTTAACTCAGAATTGGGCTTCCTGTTAGCTCCATCCAATCATATTGTTTATCGTTAATGAAGCCACGATCTCCGCAGTCTCACTTTAACTCAGAATTGGGCTTCCTGTTAGCTCCATCCAATCATATTGTTTATCGTTAATGAAGCCACGATCTCCGCAGTCTCACTTTAACTCAGAATTGGGCTTCCTGTTAGCTCCATCCAATCATATTGTTTATCGTTAATGAAGCCACGATCTCCGCAGTCTCACTTTAACTCAGAATTGGGCTTCCTGTTAGCTCCATCCAATCATATTGTTTATCGTTAATGAAGCCACGATCTCCGCAGTCTCACTTTAACTCAGAATTGGGCTTCCTGTTAGCTCCATCCAATCATATTGTTTATCGTTAATGAAGCCACGATCTCCGCAGTCTCACTTTAACTCAGAATTGGGCTTCCTGTTAGCTCCATCCAATCATATTGTTTATCGTTAATGAAGCCACGATCTCCGCAGTCTCACTTTAACTCAGAATTGGGCTTCCTGTTAGCTCCATCCAATCATATTGTTTATCGTTAATGAAGCCACGATCTCCGCAGTCTCACTTTAACTCAGAATTGGGCTTCCTGTTAGCTCCATCCAATCATATTGTTTATCGTTAATGAAGCCACGATCTCCGCAGTCTCACTTTAACTCAGAATTGGGCTTCCTGTTAGCTCCATCCAATCATATTGTTTATCGTTAATGAAGCCACGATCTCCGCAGTCTCACTTTAACTCAGAATTGGGCTTCCTGTTAGCTCCATCCAATCATATTGTTTATCGTTAATGAAGCCACGATCTCCGCAGTCTCACTTTAACTCAGAATTGGGCTTCCTGTTAGCTCCATCCAATCATATTGTTTATCGTTAATGAAGCCACGATCTCCGCAGTCTCACTTTAACTCAGAATTGGGCTTCCTGTTAGCTCCATCCAATCATATTGTTTATCGTTAATGAAGCCACGATCTCCGCAGTCTCACTTTAACTCAGAATTGGGCTTCCTGTTAGCTCCATCCAATCATATTGTTTATCGTTAATGAAGCCACGATCTCCGCAGTCTCACTTTAACTCAGAATTGGGCTTCCTGTTAGCTCCATCCAATCATATTGTTTATCGTTAATGAAGCCACGATCTCCGCAGTCTCACTTTAACTCAGAATTGGGCTTCCTGTTAGCTCCATCCAATCATATTGTTTATCGTTAATGAAGCCACGATCTCCGCAGTCTCACTTTAACTCAGAATTGGGCTTCCTGTTAGCTCCATCCAATCATATTGTTTATCGTTAATGAAGCCACGATCTCCGCAGTCTCACTTTAACTCAGAATTGGGCTTCCTGTTAGCTCCATCCAATCATATTGTTTATCGTTAATGAAGCCACGATCTCCGCAGTCTCACTTTAACTCAGAATTGGGCTTCCTGTTAGCTCCATCCAATCATATTGTTTATCGTTAATGAAGCCACGATCTCCGCAGTCTCACTTTAACTCAGAATTGGGCTTCCTGTTAGCTCCATCCAATCATATTGTTTATCGTTAATGAAGCCACGATCTCCGCAGTCTCACTTTAACTCAGAATTGGGCTTCCTGTTAGCTCCATCCAATCATATTGTTTATCGTTAATGAAGCCACGATCTCCGCAGTCTCACTTTAACTCAGAATTGGGCTTCCTGTTAGCTCCATCCAATCATATTGTTTATCGTTAATGAAGCCACGATCTCCGCAGTCTCACTTTAACTCAGAATTGGGCTTCCTGTTAGCTCCATCCAATCATATTGTTTATCGTTAATGAAGCCACGATCTCCGCAGTCTCACTTTAACTCAGAATTGGGCTTCCTGTTAGCTCCATCCAATCATATTGTTTATCGTTAATGAAGCCACGATCTCCGCAGTCTCACTTTAACTCAGAATTGGGCTTCCTGTTAGCTCCATCCAATCATATTGTTTATCGTTAATGAAGCCACGATCTCCGCAGTCTCACTTTAACTCAGAATTGGGCTTCCTGTTAGCTCCATCCAATCATATTGTTTATCGTTAATGAAGCCACGATCTCCGCAGTCTCACTTTAACTCAGAATTGGGCTTCCTGTTAGCTCCATCCAATCATATTGTTTATCGTTAATGAAGCCACGATCTCCGCAGTCTCACTTTAACTCAGAATTGGGCTTCCTGTTAGCTCCATCCAATCATATTGTTTATCGTTAATGAAGCCACGATCTCCGCAGTCTCACTTTAACTCAGAATTGGGCTTCCTGTTAGCTCCATCCAATCATATTGTTTATCGTTAATGAAGCCACGATCTCCGCAGTCTCACTTTAACTCAGAATTGGGCTTCCTGTTAGCTCCATCCAATCATATTGTTTATCGTTAATGAAGCCACGATCTCCGCAGTCTCACTTTAACTCAGAATTGGGCTTCCTGTTAGCTCCATCCAATCATATTGTTTATCGTTAATGAAGCCACGATCTCCGCAGTCTCACTTTAACTCAGAATTGGGCTTCCTGTTAGCTCCATCCAATCATATTGTTTATCGTTAATGAAGCCACGATCTCCGCAGTCTCACTTTAACTCAGAATTGGGCTTCCTGTTAGCTCCATCCAATCATATTGTTTATCGTTAATGAAGCCACGATCTCCGCAGTCTCACTTTAACTCAGAATTGGGCTTCCTGTTAGCTCCATCCAATCATATTGTTTATCGTTAATGAAGCCACGATCTCCGCAGTCTCACTTTAACTCAGAATTGGGCTTCCTGTTAGCTCCATCCAATCATATTGTTTATCGTTAATGAAGCCACGATCTCCGCAGTCTCACTTTAACTCAGAATTGGGCTTCCTGTTAGCTCCATCCAATCATATTGTTTATCGTTAATGAAGCCACGATCTCCGCAGTCTCACTTTAACTCAGAATTGGGCTTCCTGTTAGCTCCATCCAATCATATTGTTTATCGTTAATGAAGCCACGATCTCCGCAGTCTCACTTTAACTCAGAATTGGGCTTCCTGTTAGCTCCATCCAATCATATTGTTTATCGTTAATGAAGCCACGATCTCCGCAGTCTCACTTTAACTCAGAATTGGGCTTCCTGTTAGCTCCATCCAATCATATTGTTTATCGTTAATGAAGCCACGATCTCCGCAGTCTCACTTTAACTCAGAATTGGGCTTCCTGTTAGCTCCATCCAATCATATTGTTTATCGTTAATGAAGCCACGATCTCCGCAGTCTCACTTTAACTCAGAATTGGGCTTCCTGTTAGCTCCATCCAATCATATTGTTTATCGTTAATGAAGCCACGATCTCCGCAGTCTCACTTTAACTCAGAATTGGGCTTCCTGTTAGCTCCATCCAATCATATTGTTTATCGTTAATGAAGCCACGATCTCCGCAGTCTCACTTTAACTCAGAATTGGGCTTCCTGTTAGCTCCATCCAATCATATTGTTTATCGTTAATGAAGCCACGATCTCCGCAGTCTCACTTTAACTCAGAATTGGGCTTCCTGTTAGCTCCATCCAATCATATTGTTTATCGTTAATGAAGCCACGATCTCCGCAGTCTCACTTTAACTCAGAATTGGGCTTCCTGTTAGCTCCATCCAATCATATTGTTTATCGTTAATGAAGCCACGATCTCCGCAGTCTCACTTTAACTCAGAATTGGGCTTCCTGTTAGCTCCATCCAATCATATTGTTTATCGTTAATGAAGCCACGATCTCCGCAGTCTCACTTTAACTCAGAATTGGGCTTCCTGTTAGCTCCATCCAATCATATTGTTTATCGTTAATGAAGCCACGATCTCCGCAGTCTCACTTTAACTCAGAATTGGGCTTCCTGTTAGCTCCATCCAATCATATTGTTTATCGTTAATGAAGCCACGATCTCCGCAGTCTCACTTTAACTCAGAATTGGGCTTCCTGTTAGCTCCATCCAATCATATTGTTTATCGTTAATGAAGCCACGATCTCCGCAGTCTCACTTTAACTCAGAATTGGGCTTCCTGTTAGCTCCATCCAATCATATTGTTTATCGTTAATGAAGCCACGATCTCCGCAGTCTCACTTTAACTCAGAATTGGGCTTCCTGTTAGCTCCATCCAATCATATTGTTTATCGTTAATGAAGCCACGATCTCCGCAGTCTCACTTTAACTCAGAATTGGGCTTCCTGTTAGCTCCATCCAATCATATTGTTTATCGTTAATGAAGCCACGATCTCCGCAGTCTCACTTTAACTCAGAATTGGGCTTCCTGTTAGCTCCATCCAATCATATTGTTTATCGTTAATGAAGCCACGATCTCCGCAGTCTCACTTTAACTCAGAATTGGGCTTCCTGTTAGCTCCATCCAATCATATTGTTTATCGTTAATGAAGCCACGATCTCCGCAGTCTCACTTTAACTCAGAATTGGGCTTCCTGTTAGCTCCATCCAATCATATTGTTTATCGTTAATGAAGCCACGATCTCCGCAGTCTCACTTTAACTCAGAATTGGGCTTCCTGTTAGCTCCATCCAATCATATTGTTTATCGTTAATGAAGCCACGATCTCCGCAGTCTCACTTTAACTCAGAATTGGGCTTCCTGTTAGCTCCATCCAATCATATTGTTTATCGTTAATGAAGCCACGATCTCCGCAGTCTCACTTTAACTCAGAATTGGGCTTCCTGTTAGCTCCATCCAATCATATTGTTTATCGTTAATGAAGCCACGATCTCCGCAGTCTCACTTTAACTCAGAATTGGGCTTCCTGTTAGCTCCATCCAATCATATTGTTTATCGTTAATGAAGCCACGATCTCCGCAGTCTCACTTTAACTCAGAATTGGGCTTCCTGTTAGCTCCATCCAATCATATTGTTTATCGTTAATGAAGCCACGATCTCCGCAGTCTCACTTTAACTCAGAATTGGGCTTCCTGTTAGCTCCATCCAATCATATTGTTTATCGTTAATGAAGCCACGATCTCCGCAGTCTCACTTTAACTCAGAATTGGGCTTCCTGTTAGCTCCATCCAATCATATTGTTTATCGTTAATGAAGCCACGATCTCCGCAGTCTCACTTTAACTCAGAATTGGGCTTCCTGTTAGCTCCATCCAATCATATTGTTTATCGTTAATGAAGCCACGATCTCCGCAGTCTCACTTTAACTCAGAATTGGGCTTCCTGTTAGCTCCATCCAATCATATTGTTTATCGTTAATGAAGCCACGATCTCCGCAGTCTCACTTTAACTCAGAATTGGGCTTCCTGTTAGCTCCATCCAATCATATTGTTTATCGTTAATGAAGCCACGATCTCCGCAGTCTCACTTTAACTCAGAATTGGGCTTCCTGTTAGCTCCATCCAATCATATTGTTTATCGTTAATGAAGCCACGATCTCCGCAGTCTCACTTTAACTCAGAATTGGGCTTCCTGTTAGCTCCATCCAATCATATTGTTTATCGTTAATGAAGCCACGATCTCCGCAGTCTCACTTTAACTCAGAATTGGGCTTCCTGTTAGCTCCATCCAATCATATTGTTTATCGTTAATGAAGCCACGATCTCCGCAGTCTCACTTTAACTCAGAATTGGGCTTCCTGTTAGCTCCATCCAATCATATTGTTTATCGTTAATGAAGCCACGATCTCCGCAGTCTCACTTTAACTCAGAATTGGGCTTCCTGTTAGCTCCATCCAATCATATTGTTTATCGTTAATGAAGCCACGATCTCCGCAGTCTCACTTTAACTCAGAATTGGGCTTCCTGTTAGCTCCATCCAATCATATTGTTTATCGTTAATGAAGCCACGATCTCCGCAGTCTCACTTTAACTCAGAATTGGGCTTCCTGTTAGCTCCATCCAATCATATTGTTTATCGTTAATGAAGCCACGATCTCCGCAGTCTCACTTTAACTCAGAATTGGGCTTCCTGTTAGCTCCATCCAATCATATTGTTTATCGTTAATGAAGCCACGATCTCCGCAGTCTCACTTTAACTCAGAATTGGGCTTCCTGTTAGCTCCATCCAATCATATTGTTTATCGTTAATGAAGCCACGATCTCCGCAGTCTCACTTTAACTCAGAATTGGGCTTCCTGTTAGCTCCATCCAATCATATTGTTTATCGTTAATGAAGCCACGATCTCCGCAGTCTCACTTTAACTCAGAATTGGGCTTCCTGTTAGCTCCATCCAATCATATTGTTTATCGTTAATGAAGCCACGATCTCCGCAGTCTCACTTTAACTCAGAATTGGGCTTCCTGTTAGCTCCATCCAATCATATTGTTTATCGTTAATGAAGCCACGATCTCCGCAGTCTCACTTTAACTCAGAATTGGGCTTCCTGTTAGCTCCATCCAATCATATTGTTTATCGTTAATGAAGCCACGATCTCCGCAGTCTCACTTTAACTCAGAATTGGGCTTCCTGTTAGCTCCATCCAATCATATTGTTTATCGTTAATGAAGCCACGATCTCCGCAGTCTCACTTTAACTCAGAATTGGGCTTCCTGTTAGCTCCATCCAATCATATTGTTTATCGTTAATGAAGCCACGATCTCCGCAGTCTCACTTTAACTCAGAATTGGGCTTCCTGTTAGCTCCATCCAATCATATTGTTTATCGTTAATGAAGCCACGATCTCCGCAGTCTCACTTTAACTCAGAATTGGGCTTCCTGTTAGCTCCATCCAATCATATTGTTTATCGTTAATGAAGCCACGATCTCCGCAGTCTCACTTTAACTCAGAATTGGGCTTCCTGTTAGCTCCATCCAATCATATTGTTTATCGTTAATGAAGCCACGATCTCCGCAGTCTCACTTTAACTCAGAATTGGGCTTCCTGTTAGCTCCATCCAATCATATTGTTTATCGTTAATGAAGCCACGATCTCCGCAGTCTCACTTTAACTCAGAATTGGGCTTCCTGTTAGCTCCATCCAATCATATTGTTTATCGTTAATGAAGCCACGATCTCCGCAGTCTCACTTTAACTCAGAATTGGGCTTCCTGTTAGCTCCATCCAATCATATTGTTTATCGTTAATGAAGCCACGATCTCCGCAGTCTCACTTTAACTCAGAATTGGGCTTCCTGTTAGCTCCATCCAATCATATTGTTTATCGTTAATGAAGCCACGATCTCCGCAGTCTCACTTTAACTCAGAATTGGGCTTCCTGTTAGCTCCATCCAATCATATTGTTTATCGTTAATGAAGCCACGATCTCCGCAGTCTCACTTTAACTCAGAATTGGGCTTCCTGTTAGCTCCATCCAATCATATTGTTTATCGTTAATGAAGCCACGATCTCCGCAGTCTCACTTTAACTCAGAATTGGGCTTCCTGTTAGCTCCATCCAATCATATTGTTTATCGTTAATGAAGCCACGATCTCCGCAGTCTCACTTTAACTCAGAATTGGGCTTCCTGTTAGCTCCATCCAATCATATTGTTTATCGTTAATGAAGCCACGATCTCCGCAGTCTCACTTTAACTCAGAATTGGGCTTCCTGTTAGCTCCATCCAATCATATTGTTTATCGTTAATGAAGCCACGATCTCCGCAGTCTCACTTTAACTCAGAATTGGGCTTCCTGTTAGCTCCATCCAATCATATTGTTTATCGTTAATGAAGCCACGATCTCCGCAGTCTCACTTTAACTCAGAATTGGGCTTCCTGTTAGCTCCATCCAATCATATTGTTTATCGTTAATGAAGCCACGATCTCCGCAGTCTCACTTTAACTCAGAATTGGGCTTCCTGTTAGCTCCATCCAATCATATTGTTTATCGTTAATGAAGCCACGATCTCCGCAGTCTCACTTTAACTCAGAATTGGGCTTCCTGTTAGCTCCATCCAATCATATTGTTTATCGTTAATGAAGCCACGATCTCCGCAGTCTCACTTTAACTCAGAATTGGGCTTCCTGTTAGCTCCATCCAATCATATTGTTTATCGTTAATGAAGCCACGATCTCCGCAGTCTCACTTTAACTCAGAATTGGGCTTCCTGTTAGCTCCATCCAATCATATTGTTTATCGTTAATGAAGCCACGATCTCCGCAGTCTCACTTTAACTCAGAATTGGGCTTCCTGTTAGCTCCATCCAATCATATTGTTTATCGTTAATGAAGCCACGATCTCCGCAGTCTCACTTTAACTCAGAATTGGGCTTCCTGTTAGCTCCATCCAATCATATTGTTTATCGTTAATGAAGCCACGATCTCCGCAGTCTCACTTTAACTCAGAATTGGGCTTCCTGTTAGCTCCATCCAATCATATTGTTTATCGTTAATGAAGCCACGATCTCCGCAGTCTCACTTTAACTCAGAATTGGGCTTCCTGTTAGCTCCATCCAATCATATTGTTTATCGTTAATGAAGCCACGATCTCCGCAGTCTCACTTTAACTCAGAATTGGGCTTCCTGTTAGCTCCATCCAATCATATTGTTTATCGTTAATGAAGCCACGATCTCCGCAGTCTCACTTTAACTCAGAATTGGGCTTCCTGTTAGCTCCATCCAATCATATTGTTTATCGTTAATGAAGCCACGATCTCCGCAGTCTCACTTTAACTCAGAATTGGGCTTCCTGTTAGCTCCATCCAATCATATTGTTTATCGTTAATGAAGCCACGATCTCCGCAGTCTCACTTTAACTCAGAATTGGGCTTCCTGTTAGCTCCATCCAATCATATTGTTTATCGTTAATGAAGCCACGATCTCCGCAGTCTCACTTTAACTCAGAATTGGGCTTCCTGTTAGCTCCATCCAATCATATTGTTTATCGTTAATGAAGCCACGATCTCCGCAGTCTCACTTTAACTCAGAATTGGGCTTCCTGTTAGCTCCATCCAATCATATTGTTTATCGTTAATGAAGCCACGATCTCCGCAGTCTCACTTTAACTCAGAATTGGGCTTCCTGTTAGCTCCATCCAATCATATTGTTTATCGTTAATGAAGCCACGATCTCCGCAGTCTCACTTTAACTCAGAATTGGGCTTCCTGTTAGCTCCATCCAATCATATTGTTTATCGTTAATGAAGCCACGATCTCCGCAGTCTCACTTTAACTCAGAATTGGGCTTCCTGTTAGCTCCATCCAATCATATTGTTTATCGTTAATGAAGCCACGATCTCCGCAGTCTCACTTTAACTCAGAATTGGGCTTCCTGTTAGCTCCATCCAATCATATTGTTTATCGTTAATGAAGCCACGATCTCCGCAGTCTCACTTTAACTCAGAATTGGGCTTCCTGTTAGCTCCATCCAATCATATTGTTTATCGTTAATGAAGCCACGATCTCCGCAGTCTCACTTTAACTCAGAATTGGGCTTCCTGTTAGCTCCATCCAATCATATTGTTTATCGTTAATGAAGCCACGATCTCCGCAGTCTCACTTTAACTCAGAATTGGGCTTCCTGTTAGCTCCATCCAATCATATTGTTTATCGTTAATGAAGCCACGATCTCCGCAGTCTCACTTTAACTCAGAATTGGGCTTCCTGTTAGCTCCATCCAATCATATTGTTTATCGTTAATGAAGCCACGATCTCCGCAGTCTCACTTTAACTCAGAATTGGGCTTCCTGTTAGCTCCATCCAATCATATTGTTTATCGTTAATGAAGCCACGATCTCCGCAGTCTCACTTTAACTCAGAATTGGGCTTCCTGTTAGCTCCATCCAATCATATTGTTTATCGTTAATGAAGCCACGATCTCCGCAGTCTCACTTTAACTCAGAATTGGGCTTCCTGTTAGCTCCATCCAATCATATTGTTTATCGTTAATGAAGCCACGATCTCCGCAGTCTCACTTTAACTCAGAATTGGGCTTCCTGTTAGCTCCATCCAATCATATTGTTTATCGTTAATGAAGCCACGATCTCCGCAGTCTCACTTTAACTCAGAATTGGGCTTCCTGTTAGCTCCATCCAATCATATTGTTTATCGTTAATGAAGCCACGATCTCCGCAGTCTCACTTTAACTCAGAATTGGGCTTCCTGTTAGCTCCATCCAATCATATTGTTTATCGTTAATGAAGCCACGATCTCCGCAGTCTCACTTTAACTCAGAATTGGGCTTCCTGTTAGCTCCATCCAATCATATTGTTTATCGTTAATGAAGCCACGATCTCCGCAGTCTCACTTTAACTCAGAATTGGGCTTCCTGTTAGCTCCATCCAATCATATTGTTTATCGTTAATGAAGCCACGATCTCCGCAGTCTCACTTTAACTCAGAATTGGGCTTCCTGTTAGCTCCATCCAATCATATTGTTTATCGTTAATGAAGCCACGATCTCCGCAGTCTCACTTTAACTCAGAATTGGGCTTCCTGTTAGCTCCATCCAATCATATTGTTTATCGTTAATGAAGCCACGATCTCCGCAGTCTCACTTTAACTCAGAATTGGGCTTCCTGTTAGCTCCATCCAATCATATTGTTTATCGTTAATGAAGCCACGATCTCCGCAGTCTCACTTTAACTCAGAATTGGGCTTCCTGTTAGCTCCATCCAATCATATTGTTTATCGTTAATGAAGCCACGATCTCCGCAGTCTCACTTTAACTCAGAATTGGGCTTCCTGTTAGCTCCATCCAATCATATTGTTTATCGTTAATGAAGCCACGATCTCCGCAGTCTCACTTTAACTCAGAATTGGGCTTCCTGTTAGCTCCATCCAATCATATTGTTTATCGTTAATGAAGCCACGATCTCCGCAGTCTCACTTTAACTCAGAATTGGGCTTCCTGTTAGCTCCATCCAATCATATTGTTTATCGTTAATGAAGCCACGATCTCCGCAGTCTCACTTTAACTCAGAATTGGGCTTCCTGTTAGCTCCATCCAATCATATTGTTTATCGTTAATGAAGCCACGATCTCCGCAGTCTCACTTTAACTCAGAATTGGGCTTCCTGTTAGCTCCATCCAATCATATTGTTTATCGTTAATGAAGCCACGATCTCCGCAGTCTCACTTTAACTCAGAATTGGGCTTCCTGTTAGCTCCATCCAATCATATTGTTTATCGTTAATGAAGCCACGATCTCCGCAGTCTCACTTTAACTCAGAATTGGGCTTCCTGTTAGCTCCATCCAATCATATTGTTTATCGTTAATGAAGCCACGATCTCCGCAGTCTCACTTTAACTCAGAATTGGGCTTCCTGTTAGCTCCATCCAATCATATTGTTTATCGTTAATGAAGCCACGATCTCCGCAGTCTCACTTTAACTCAGAATTGGGCTTCCTGTTAGCTCCATCCAATCATATTGTTTATCGTTAATGAAGCCACGATCTCCGCAGTCTCACTTTAACTCAGAATTGGGCTTCCTGTTAGCTCCATCCAATCATATTGTTTATCGTTAATGAAGCCACGATCTCCGCAGTCTCACTTTAACTCAGAATTGGGCTTCCTGTTAGCTCCATCCAATCATATTGTTTATCGTTAATGAAGCCACGATCTCCGCAGTCTCACTTTAACTCAGAATTGGGCTTCCTGTTAGCTCCATCCAATCATATTGTTTATCGTTAATGAAGCCACGATCTCCGCAGTCTCACTTTAACTCAGAATTGGGCTTCCTGTTAGCTCCATCCAATCATATTGTTTATCGTTAATGAAGCCACGATCTCCGCAGTCTCACTTTAACTCAGAATTGGGCTTCCTGTTAGCTCCATCCAATCATATTGTTTATCGTTAATGAAGCCACGATCTCCGCAGTCTCACTTTAACTCAGAATTGGGCTTCCTGTTAGCTCCATCCAATCATATTGTTTATCGTTAATGAAGCCACGATCTCCGCAGTCTCACTTTAACTCAGAATTGGGCTTCCTGTTAGCTCCATCCAATCATATTGTTTATCGTTAATGAAGCCACGATCTCCGCAGTCTCACTTTAACTCAGAATTGGGCTTCCTGTTAGCTCCATCCAATCATATTGTTTATCGTTAATGAAGCCACGATCTCCGCAGTCTCACTTTAACTCAGAATTGGGCTTCCTGTTAGCTCCATCCAATCATATTGTTTATCGTTAATGAAGCCACGATCTCCGCAGTCTCACTTTAACTCAGAATTGGGCTTCCTGTTAGCTCCATCCAATCATATTGTTTATCGTTAATGAAGCCACGATCTCCGCAGTCTCACTTTAACTCAGAATTGGGCTTCCTGTTAGCTCCATCCAATCATATTGTTTATCGTTAATGAAGCCACGATCTCCGCAGTCTCACTTTAACTCAGAATTGGGCTTCCTGTTAGCTCCATCCAATCATATTGTTTATCGTTAATGAAGCCACGATCTCCGCAGTCTCACTTTAACTCAGAATTGGGCTTCCTGTTAGCTCCATCCAATCATATTGTTTATCGTTAATGAAGCCACGATCTCCGCAGTCTCACTTTAACTCAGAATTGGGCTTCCTGTTAGCTCCATCCAATCATATTGTTTATCGTTAATGAAGCCACGATCTCCGCAGTCTCACTTTAACTCAGAATTGGGCTTCCTGTTAGCTCCATCCAATCATATTGTTTATCGTTAATGAAGCCACGATCTCCGCAGTCTCACTTTAACTCAGAATTGGGCTTCCTGTTAGCTCCATCCAATCATATTGTTTATCGTTAATGAAGCCACGATCTCCGCAGTCTCACTTTAACTCAGAATTGGGCTTCCTGTTAGCTCCATCCAATCATATTGTTTATCGTTAATGAAGCCACGATCTCCGCAGTCTCACTTTAACTCAGAATTGGGCTTCCTGTTAGCTCCATCCAATCATATTGTTTATCGTTAATGAAGCCACGATCTCCGCAGTCTCACTTTAACTCAGAATTGGGCTTCCTGTTAGCTCCATCCAATCATATTGTTTATCGTTAATGAAGCCACGATCTCCGCAGTCTCACTTTAACTCAGAATTGGGCTTCCTGTTAGCTCCATCCAATCATATTGTTTATCGTTAATGAAGCCACGATCTCCGCAGTCTCACTTTAACTCAGAATTGGGCTTCCTGTTAGCTCCATCCAATCATATTGTTTATCGTTAATGAAGCCACGATCTCCGCAGTCTCACTTTAACTCAGAATTGGGCTTCCTGTTAGCTCCATCCAATCATATTGTTTATCGTTAATGAAGCCACGATCTCCGCAGTCTCACTTTAACTCAGAATTGGGCTTCCTGTTAGCTCCATCCAATCATATTGTTTATCGTTAATGAAGCCACGATCTCCGCAGTCTCACTTTAACTCAGAATTGGGCTTCCTGTTAGCTCCATCCAATCATATTGTTTATCGTTAATGAAGCCACGATCTCCGCAGTCTCACTTTAACTCAGAATTGGGCTTCCTGTTAGCTCCATCCAATCATATTGTTTATCGTTAATGAAGCCACGATCTCCGCAGTCTCACTTTAACTCAGAATTGGGCTTCCTGTTAGCTCCATCCAATCATATTGTTTATCGTTAATGAAGCCACGATCTCCGCAGTCTCACTTTAACTCAGAATTGGGCTTCCTGTTAGCTCCATCCAATCATATTGTTTATCGTTAATGAAGCCACGATCTCCGCAGTCTCACTTTAACTCAGAATTGGGCTTCCTGTTAGCTCCATCCAATCATATTGTTTATCGTTAATGAAGCCACGATCTCCGCAGTCTCACTTTAACTCAGAATTGGGCTTCCTGTTAGCTCCATCCAATCATATTGTTTATCGTTAATGAAGCCACGATCTCCGCAGTCTCACTTTAACTCAGAATTGGGCTTCCTGTTAGCTCCATCCAATCATATTGTTTATCGTTAATGAAGCCACGATCTCCGCAGTCTCACTTTAACTCAGAATTGGGCTTCCTGTTAGCTCCATCCAATCATATTGTTTATCGTTAATGAAGCCACGATCTCCGCAGTCTCACTTTAACTCAGAATTGGGCTTCCTGTTAGCTCCATCCAATCATATTGTTTATCGTTAATGAAGCCACGATCTCCGCAGTCTCACTTTAACTCAGAATTGGGCTTCCTGTTAGCTCCATCCAATCATATTGTTTATCGTTAATGAAGCCACGATCTCCGCAGTCTCACTTTAACTCAGAATTGGGCTTCCTGTTAGCTCCATCCAATCATATTGTTTATCGTTAATGAAGCCACGATCTCCGCAGTCTCACTTTAACTCAGAATTGGGCTTCCTGTTAGCTCCATCCAATCATATTGTTTATCGTTAATGAAGCCACGATCTCCGCAGTCTCACTTTAACTCAGAATTGGGCTTCCTGTTAGCTCCATCCAATCATATTGTTTATCGTTAATGAAGCCACGATCTCCGCAGTCTCACTTTAACTCAGAATTGGGCTTCCTGTTAGCTCCATCCAATCATATTGTTTATCGTTAATGAAGCCACGATCTCCGCAGTCTCACTTTAACTCAGAATTGGGCTTCCTGTTAGCTCCATCCAATCATATTGTTTATCGTTAATGAAGCCACGATCTCCGCAGTCTCACTTTAACTCAGAATTGGGCTTCCTGTTAGCTCCATCCAATCATATTGTTTATCGTTAATGAAGCCACGATCTCCGCAGTCTCACTTTAACTCAGAATTGGGCTTCCTGTTAGCTCCATCCAATCATATTGTTTATCGTTAATGAAGCCACGATCTCCGCAGTCTCACTTTAACTCAGAATTGGGCTTCCTGTTAGCTCCATCCAATCATATTGTTTATCGTTAATGAAGCCACGATCTCCGCAGTCTCACTTTAACTCAGAATTGGGCTTCCTGTTAGCTCCATCCAATCATATTGTTTATCGTTAATGAAGCCACGATCTCCGCAGTCTCACTTTAACTCAGAATTGGGCTTCCTGTTAGCTCCATCCAATCATATTGTTTATCGTTAATGAAGCCACGATCTCCGCAGTCTCACTTTAACTCAGAATTGGGCTTCCTGTTAGCTCCATCCAATCATATTGTTTATCGTTAATGAAGCCACGATCTCCGCAGTCTCACTTTAACTCAGAATTGGGCTTCCTGTTAGCTCCATCCAATCATATTGTTTATCGTTAATGAAGCCACGATCTCCGCAGTCTCACTTTAACTCAGAATTGGGCTTCCTGTTAGCTCCATCCAATCATATTGTTTATCGTTAATGAAGCCACGATCTCCGCAGTCTCACTTTAACTCAGAATTGGGCTTCCTGTTAGCTCCATCCAATCATATTGTTTATCGTTAATGAAGCCACGATCTCCGCAGTCTCACTTTAACTCAGAATTGGGCTTCCTGTTAGCTCCATCCAATCATATTGTTTATCGTTAATGAAGCCACGATCTCCGCAGTCTCACTTTAACTCAGAATTGGGCTTCCTGTTAGCTCCATCCAATCATATTGTTTATCGTTAATGAAGCCACGATCTCCGCAGTCTCACTTTAACTCAGAATTGGGCTTCCTGTTAGCTCCATCCAATCATATTGTTTATCGTTAATGAAGCCACGATCTCCGCAGTCTCACTTTAACTCAGAATTGGGCTTCCTGTTAGCTCCATCCAATCATATTGTTTATCGTTAATGAAGCCACGATCTCCGCAGTCTCACTTTAACTCAGAATTGGGCTTCCTGTTAGCTCCATCCAATCATATTGTTTATCGTTAATGAAGCCACGATCTCCGCAGTCTCACTTTAACTCAGAATTGGGCTTCCTGTTAGCTCCATCCAATCATATTGTTTATCGTTAATGAAGCCACGATCTCCGCAGTCTCACTTTAACTCAGAATTGGGCTTCCTGTTAGCTCCATCCAATCATATTGTTTATCGTTAATGAAGCCACGATCTCCGCAGTCTCACTTTAACTCAGAATTGGGCTTCCTGTTAGCTCCATCCAATCATATTGTTTATCGTTAATGAAGCCACGATCTCCGCAGTCTCACTTTAACTCAGAATTGGGCTTCCTGTTAGCTCCATCCAATCATATTGTTTATCGTTAATGAAGCCACGATCTCCGCAGTCTCACTTTAACTCAGAATTGGGCTTCCTGTTAGCTCCATCCAATCATATTGTTTATCGTTAATGAAGCCACGATCTCCGCAGTCTCACTTTAACTCAGAATTGGGCTTCCTGTTAGCTCCATCCAATCATATTGTTTATCGTTAATGAAGCCACGATCTCCGCAGTCTCACTTTAACTCAGAATTGGGCTTCCTGTTAGCTCCATCCAATCATATTGTTTATCGTTAATGAAGCCACGATCTCCGCAGTCTCACTTTAACTCAGAATTGGGCTTCCTGTTAGCTCCATCCAATCATATTGTTTATCGTTAATGAAGCCACGATCTCCGCAGTCTCACTTTAACTCAGAATTGGGCTTCCTGTTAGCTCCATCCAATCATATTGTTTATCGTTAATGAAGCCACGATCTCCGCAGTCTCACTTTAACTCAGAATTGGGCTTCCTGTTAGCTCCATCCAATCATATTGTTTATCGTTAATGAAGCCACGATCTCCGCAGTCTCACTTTAACTCAGAATTGGGCTTCCTGTTAGCTCCATCCAATCATATTGTTTATCGTTAATGAAGCCACGATCTCCGCAGTCTCACTTTAACTCAGAATTGGGCTTCCTGTTAGCTCCATCCAATCATATTGTTTATCGTTAATGAAGCCACGATCTCCGCAGTCTCACTTTAACTCAGAATTGGGCTTCCTGTTAGCTCCATCCAATCATATTGTTTATCGTTAATGAAGCCACGATCTCCGCAGTCTCACTTTAACTCAGAATTGGGCTTCCTGTTAGCTCCATCCAATCATATTGTTTATCGTTAATGAAGCCACGATCTCCGCAGTCTCACTTTAACTCAGAATTGGGCTTCCTGTTAGCTCCATCCAATCATATTGTTTATCGTTAATGAAGCCACGATCTCCGCAGTCTCACTTTAACTCAGAATTGGGCTTCCTGTTAGCTCCATCCAATCATATTGTTTATCGTTAATGAAGCCACGATCTCCGCAGTCTCACTTTAACTCAGAATTGGGCTTCCTGTTAGCTCCATCCAATCATATTGTTTATCGTTAATGAAGCCACGATCTCCGCAGTCTCACTTTAACTCAGAATTGGGCTTCCTGTTAGCTCCATCCAATCATATTGTTTATCGTTAATGAAGCCACGATCTCCGCAGTCTCACTTTAACTCAGAATTGGGCTTCCTGTTAGCTCCATCCAATCATATTGTTTATCGTTAATGAAGCCACGATCTCCGCAGTCTCACTTTAACTCAGAATTGGGCTTCCTGTTAGCTCCATCCAATCATATTGTTTATCGTTAATGAAGCCACGATCTCCGCAGTCTCACTTTAACTCAGAATTGGGCTTCCTGTTAGCTCCATCCAATCATATTGTTTATCGTTAATGAAGCCACGATCTCCGCAGTCTCACTTTAACTCAGAATTGGGCTTCCTGTTAGCTCCATCCAATCATATTGTTTATCGTTAATGAAGCCACGATCTCCGCAGTCTCACTTTAACTCAGAATTGGGCTTCCTGTTAGCTCCATCCAATCATATTGTTTATCGTTAATGAAGCCACGATCTCCGCAGTCTCACTTTAACTCAGAATTGGGCTTCCTGTTAGCTCCATCCAATCATATTGTTTATCGTTAATGAAGCCACGATCTCCGCAGTCTCACTTTAACTCAGAATTGGGCTTCCTGTTAGCTCCATCCAATCATATTGTTTATCGTTAATGAAGCCACGATCTCCGCAGTCTCACTTTAACTCAGAATTGGGCTTCCTGTTAGCTCCATCCAATCATATTGTTTATCGTTAATGAAGCCACGATCTCCGCAGTCTCACTTTAACTCAGAATTGGGCTTCCTGTTAGCTCCATCCAATCATATTGTTTATCGTTAATGAAGCCACGATCTCCGCAGTCTCACTTTAACTCAGAATTGGGCTTCCTGTTAGCTCCATCCAATCATATTGTTTATCGTTAATGAAGCCACGATCTCCGCAGTCTCACTTTAACTCAGAATTGGGCTTCCTGTTAGCTCCATCCAATCATATTGTTTATCGTTAATGAAGCCACGATCTCCGCAGTCTCACTTTAACTCAGAATTGGGCTTCCTGTTAGCTCCATCCAATCATATTGTTTATCGTTAATGAAGCCACGATCTCCGCAGTCTCACTTTAACTCAGAATTGGGCTTCCTGTTAGCTCCATCCAATCATATTGTTTATCGTTAATGAAGCCACGATCTCCGCAGTCTCACTTTAACTCAGAATTGGGCTTCCTGTTAGCTCCATCCAATCATATTGTTTATCGTTAATGAAGCCACGATCTCCGCAGTCTCACTTTAACTCAGAATTGGGCTTCCTGTTAGCTCCATCCAATCATATTGTTTATCGTTAATGAAGCCACGATCTCCGCAGTCTCACTTTAACTCAGAATTGGGCTTCCTGTTAGCTCCATCCAATCATATTGTTTATCGTTAATGAAGCCACGATCTCCGCAGTCTCACTTTAACTCAGAATTGGGCTTCCTGTTAGCTCCATCCAATCATATTGTTTATCGTTAATGAAGCCACGATCTCCGCAGTCTCACTTTAACTCAGAATTGGGCTTCCTGTTAGCTCCATCCAATCATATTGTTTATCGTTAATGAAGCCACGATCTCCGCAGTCTCACTTTAACTCAGAATTGGGCTTCCTGTTAGCTCCATCCAATCATATTGTTTATCGTTAATGAAGCCACGATCTCCGCAGTCTCACTTTAACTCAGAATTGGGCTTCCTGTTAGCTCCATCCAATCATATTGTTTATCGTTAATGAAGCCACGATCTCCGCAGTCTCACTTTAACTCAGAATTGGGCTTCCTGTTAGCTCCATCCAATCATATTGTTTATCGTTAATGAAGCCACGATCTCCGCAGTCTCACTTTAACTCAGAATTGGGCTTCCTGTTAGCTCCATCCAATCATATTGTTTATCGTTAATGAAGCCACGATCTCCGCAGTCTCACTTTAACTCAGAATTGGGCTTCCTGTTAGCTCCATCCAATCATATTGTTTATCGTTAATGAAGCCACGATCTCCGCAGTCTCACTTTAACTCAGAATTGGGCTTCCTGTTAGCTCCATCCAATCATATTGTTTATCGTTAATGAAGCCACGATCTCCGCAGTCTCACTTTAACTCAGAATTGGGCTTCCTGTTAGCTCCATCCAATCATATTGTTTATCGTTAATGAAGCCACGATCTCCGCAGTCTCACTTTAACTCAGAATTGGGCTTCCTGTTAGCTCCATCCAATCATATTGTTTATCGTTAATGAAGCCACGATCTCCGCAGTCTCACTTTAACTCAGAATTGGGCTTCCTGTTAGCTCCATCCAATCATATTGTTTATCGTTAATGAAGCCACGATCTCCGCAGTCTCACTTTAACTCAGAATTGGGCTTCCTGTTAGCTCCATCCAATCATATTGTTTATCGTTAATGAAGCCACGATCTCCGCAGTCTCACTTTAACTCAGAATTGGGCTTCCTGTTAGCTCCATCCAATCATATTGTTTATCGTTAATGAAGCCACGATCTCCGCAGTCTCACTTTAACTCAGAATTGGGCTTCCTGTTAGCTCCATCCAATCATATTGTTTATCGTTAATGAAGCCACGATCTCCGCAGTCTCACTTTAACTCAGAATTGGGCTTCCTGTTAGCTCCATCCAATCATATTGTTTATCGTTAATGAAGCCACGATCTCCGCAGTCTCACTTTAACTCAGAATTGGGCTTCCTGTTAGCTCCATCCAATCATATTGTTTATCGTTAATGAAGCCACGATCTCCGCAGTCTCACTTTAACTCAGAATTGGGCTTCCTGTTAGCTCCATCCAATCATATTGTTTATCGTTAATGAAGCCACGATCTCCGCAGTCTCACTTTAACTCAGAATTGGGCTTCCTGTTAGCTCCATCCAATCATATTGTTTATCGTTAATGAAGCCACGATCTCCGCAGTCTCACTTTAACTCAGAATTGGGCTTCCTGTTAGCTCCATCCAATCATATTGTTTATCGTTAATGAAGCCACGATCTCCGCAGTCTCACTTTAACTCAGAATTGGGCTTCCTGTTAGCTCCATCCAATCATATTGTTTATCGTTAATGAAGCCACGATCTCCGCAGTCTCACTTTAACTCAGAATTGGGCTTCCTGTTAGCTCCATCCAATCATATTGTTTATCGTTAATGAAGCCACGATCTCCGCAGTCTCACTTTAACTCAGAATTGGGCTTCCTGTTAGCTCCATCCAATCATATTGTTTATCGTTAATGAAGCCACGATCTCCGCAGTCTCACTTTAACTCAGAATTGGGCTTCCTGTTAGCTCCATCCAATCATATTGTTTATCGTTAATGAAGCCACGATCTCCGCAGTCTCACTTTAACTCAGAATTGGGCTTCCTGTTAGCTCCATCCAATCATATTGTTTATCGTTAATGAAGCCACGATCTCCGCAGTCTCACTTTAACTCAGAATTGGGCTTCCTGTTAGCTCCATCCAATCATATTGTTTATCGTTAATGAAGCCACGATCTCCGCAGTCTCACTTTAACTCAGAATTGGGCTTCCTGTTAGCTCCATCCAATCATATTGTTTATCGTTAATGAAGCCACGATCTCCGCAGTCTCACTTTAACTCAGAATTGGGCTTCCTGTTAGCTCCATCCAATCATATTGTTTATCGTTAATGAAGCCACGATCTCCGCAGTCTCACTTTAACTCAGAATTGGGCTTCCTGTTAGCTCCATCCAATCATATTGTTTATCGTTAATGAAGCCACGATCTCCGCAGTCTCACTTTAACTCAGAATTGGGCTTCCTGTTAGCTCCATCCAATCATATTGTTTATCGTTAATGAAGCCACGATCTCCGCAGTCTCACTTTAACTCAGAATTGGGCTTCCTGTTAGCTCCATCCAATCATATTGTTTATCGTTAATGAAGCCACGATCTCCGCAGTCTCACTTTAACTCAGAATTGGGCTTCCTGTTAGCTCCATCCAATCATATTGTTTATCGTTAATGAAGCCACGATCTCCGCAGTCTCACTTTAACTCAGAATTGGGCTTCCTGTTAGCTCCATCCAATCATATTGTTTATCGTTAATGAAGCCACGATCTCCGCAGTCTCACTTTAACTCAGAATTGGGCTTCCTGTTAGCTCCATCCAATCATATTGTTTATCGTTAATGAAGCCACGATCTCCGCAGTCTCACTTTAACTCAGAATTGGGCTTCCTGTTAGCTCCATCCAATCATATTGTTTATCGTTAATGAAGCCACGATCTCCGCAGTCTCACTTTAACTCAGAATTGGGCTTCCTGTTAGCTCCATCCAATCATATTGTTTATCGTTAATGAAGCCACGATCTCCGCAGTCTCACTTTAACTCAGAATTGGGCTTCCTGTTAGCTCCATCCAATCATATTGTTTATCGTTAATGAAGCCACGATCTCCGCAGTCTCACTTTAACTCAGAATTGGGCTTCCTGTTAGCTCCATCCAATCATATTGTTTATCGTTAATGAAGCCACGATCTCCGCAGTCTCACTTTAACTCAGAATTGGGCTTCCTGTTAGCTCCATCCAATCATATTGTTTATCGTTAATGAAGCCACGATCTCCGCAGTCTCACTTTAACTCAGAATTGGGCTTCCTGTTAGCTCCATCCAATCATATTGTTTATCGTTAATGAAGCCACGATCTCCGCAGTCTCACTTTAACTCAGAATTGGGCTTCCTGTTAGCTCCATCCAATCATATTGTTTATCGTTAATGAAGCCACGATCTCCGCAGTCTCACTTTAACTCAGAATTGGGCTTCCTGTTAGCTCCATCCAATCATATTGTTTATCGTTAATGAAGCCACGATCTCCGCAGTCTCACTTTAACTCAGAATTGGGCTTCCTGTTAGCTCCATCCAATCATATTGTTTATCGTTAATGAAGCCACGATCTCCGCAGTCTCACTTTAACTCAGAATTGGGCTTCCTGTTAGCTCCATCCAATCATATTGTTTATCGTTAATGAAGCCACGATCTCCGCAGTCTCACTTTAACTCAGAATTGGGCTTCCTGTTAGCTCCATCCAATCATATTGTTTATCGTTAATGAAGCCACGATCTCCGCAGTCTCACTTTAACTCAGAATTGGGCTTCCTGTTAGCTCCATCCAATCATATTGTTTATCGTTAATGAAGCCACGATCTCCGCAGTCTCACTTTAACTCAGAATTGGGCTTCCTGTTAGCTCCATCCAATCATATTGTTTATCGTTAATGAAGCCACGATCTCCGCAGTCTCACTTTAACTCAGAATTGGGCTTCCTGTTAGCTCCATCCAATCATATTGTTTATCGTTAATGAAGCCACGATCTCCGCAGTCTCACTTTAACTCAGAATTGGGCTTCCTGTTAGCTCCATCCAATCATATTGTTTATCGTTAATGAAGCCACGATCTCCGCAGTCTCACTTTAACTCAGAATTGGGCTTCCTGTTAGCTCCATCCAATCATATTGTTTATCGTTAATGAAGCCACGATCTCCGCAGTCTCACTTTAACTCAGAATTGGGCTTCCTGTTAGCTCCATCCAATCATATTGTTTATCGTTAATGAAGCCACGATCTCCGCAGTCTCACTTTAACTCAGAATTGGGCTTCCTGTTAGCTCCATCCAATCATATTGTTTATCGTTAATGAAGCCACGATCTCCGCAGTCTCACTTTAACTCAGAATTGGGCTTCCTGTTAGCTCCATCCAATCATATTGTTTATCGTTAATGAAGCCACGATCTCCGCAGTCTCACTTTAACTCAGAATTGGGCTTCCTGTTAGCTCCATCCAATCATATTGTTTATCGTTAATGAAGCCACGATCTCCGCAGTCTCACTTTAACTCAGAATTGGGCTTCCTGTTAGCTCCATCCAATCATATTGTTTATCGTTAATGAAGCCACGATCTCCGCAGTCTCACTTTAACTCAGAATTGGGCTTCCTGTTAGCTCCATCCAATCATATTGTTTATCGTTAATGAAGCCACGATCTCCGCAGTCTCACTTTAACTCAGAATTGGGCTTCCTGTTAGCTCCATCCAATCATATTGTTTATCGTTAATGAAGCCACGATCTCCGCAGTCTCACTTTAACTCAGAATTGGGCTTCCTGTTAGCTCCATCCAATCATATTGTTTATCGTTAATGAAGCCACGATCTCCGCAGTCTCACTTTAACTCAGAATTGGGCTTCCTGTTAGCTCCATCCAATCATATTGTTTATCGTTAATGAAGCCACGATCTCCGCAGTCTCACTTTAACTCAGAATTGGGCTTCCTGTTAGCTCCATCCAATCATATTGTTTATCGTTAATGAAGCCACGATCTCCGCAGTCTCACTTTAACTCAGAATTGGGCTTCCTGTTAGCTCCATCCAATCATATTGTTTATCGTTAATGAAGCCACGATCTCCGCAGTCTCACTTTAACTCAGAATTGGGCTTCCTGTTAGCTCCATCCAATCATATTGTTTATCGTTAATGAAGCCACGATCTCCGCAGTCTCACTTTAACTCAGAATTGGGCTTCCTGTTAGCTCCATCCAATCATATTGTTTATCGTTAATGAAGCCACGATCTCCGCAGTCTCACTTTAACTCAGAATTGGGCTTCCTGTTAGCTCCATCCAATCATATTGTTTATCGTTAATGAAGCCACGATCTCCGCAGTCTCACTTTAACTCAGAATTGGGCTTCCTGTTAGCTCCATCCAATCATATTGTTTATCGTTAATGAAGCCACGATCTCCGCAGTCTCACTTTAACTCAGAATTGGGCTTCCTGTTAGCTCCATCCAATCATATTGTTTATCGTTAATGAAGCCACGATCTCCGCAGTCTCACTTTAACTCAGAATTGGGCTTCCTGTTAGCTCCATCCAATCATATTGTTTATCGTTAATGAAGCCACGATCTCCGCAGTCTCACTTTAACTCAGAATTGGGCTTCCTGTTAGCTCCATCCAATCATATTGTTTATCGTTAATGAAGCCACGATCTCCGCAGTCTCACTTTAACTCAGAATTGGGCTTCCTGTTAGCTCCATCCAATCATATTGTTTATCGTTAATGAAGCCACGATCTCCGCAGTCTCACTTTAACTCAGAATTGGGCTTCCTGTTAGCTCCATCCAATCATATTGTTTATCGTTAATGAAGCCACGATCTCCGCAGTCTCACTTTAACTCAGAATTGGGCTTCCTGTTAGCTCCATCCAATCATATTGTTTATCGTTAATGAAGCCACGATCTCCGCAGTCTCACTTTAACTCAGAATTGGGCTTCCTGTTAGCTCCATCCAATCATATTGTTTATCGTTAATGAAGCCACGATCTCCGCAGTCTCACTTTAACTCAGAATTGGGCTTCCTGTTAGCTCCATCCAATCATATTGTTTATCGTTAATGAAACCACGATCTCCGCAGATCCACTTGCAGGAAGATGTATTAAGACTAAGTTTTGTTTACTCAAAGCTGAGTAAGATTTGACTGCTCCATCAGAGCTAGGGACAAACATAAAGTTATGACAGTCCCGCCACATTCAGCTGACGGTACTCTCGTCATCCTCATCATCATCGTCATCATCGCCACGTATACACTTCATGTGACACATTAGAGATGCTTTCATTAGAGATGCTTTCATTATTTGTTTTCCTTTTTATTTTGTAAGTCTATATTAGTGAAGTTCAGTTAATATTGAGAAGCGTACACCATAGACACATTTGTATAGAAGGCATTGAGCTGCTAATAGATTAATACACTAGTTGACCAAGAATGCATCTCCAACATTCGTGTACGTAGACTCACTAATCCGTTACGATAGTCTGCTTCTTCTACATTTCCGCTCCCTGTGGAGCATAGGTCTTCAACAAACACTTTCCAAGTGGATCTGTTTTGTGCCATTCTTTTAAGATCATTCCATGTTTTCCCCATCATCTTCATCTCTGCTTCTATCTGTCTTCTCCAAGAATTCCTTGGTCTTCCTCTTTGTCTTTTCCCCTGGGGATTCCAAAAAAGGGCCTGTTGTGTAATACTCTCAGTTGGCTTCCGTAGTGTGTGTCCTATCCAGCGCCATCGTCTTCGCTGTATATCTTTATCCACTGGTATTTGACTGGTACATTTCCATAATTCTATGTTAGTGATTTTGTCCTGACATTTCCATCTTTTTATTCTGCGTAAGCATCCATTAATGAAAGTCTGTATCTTCATGATTGTCAATTTTGTTGTTCTCCATGTTTCACAGCCATATAATAGGACTGACTTAGCATTGGAGTTGAACATTTTTATTTTTGTATTTAACCTAATTTCTTTGGATTTCCATATGTTTCCCAGAGCAATGAAAGCTCCTCTTGCTTTTGATATCCTTATTTTGGTATCATTTTCTATTCCTTCCTCTTTATCTATATTACTGCCCAGATATATGTAAGATTGTACGTCTAGTTACGTTATGATAGTAAAAAAAAGTAAAAAAGTAAAGTACTCCCGTCACGCCAAGTGGCGTATAGGGAATATGGTGTTCTATCTATCTATTGACCTTTCGAGCCGTAACCGGCCCATAGGGCGTAGACCAAGATACACCTTCTCCTATATGAATTTTTGTTCTAGCAGTTTTCTTTTAAAGATATTTTATTAAATCTCGCCATCTGTCTCTGTTCTGTGCAAGCAGTTCTATCTCATTGAGGGAGCCGATTCCTGCTGCTCTTGCCTCTCTCATCAATGTTCTTCTCAGTGTCTCCCTGGGTCTTCCTCTTTTTCTTTTACCTGTTGTTTCCCACATGAGGGCTTGCTTTGCTATTCGATTATTATCTCTTCTCATCACATGTCCAACGTATGACCATCGTCTTTTCTTTATTACTGAAGATATTAGTGGTTGATTGGCGATTTCTCTAATTTCCTCGTTTGTTTTGAATTCGTTCCATTCTATACCAAGTATTTTCCTTAGACATTTATTTTCGAATGCGTTCAACTTTGTTTCTATATCTCTTGTTGTTTTCCAGCTTTCACACGCATACGTAAGGGTTGATAGTACATTTGATTTGAATAGCCTAAGTTTTGTGTTTGTGCTAATGAGTTTTGATTTCCACAACTTTTCAAGGCTTCTGAAAGACATTGCTGCTTTAGCCAGTCTGATTCTAATTTCTTTGCTCGTATCCCCTTCTCGATCAATGTGACTTCCAAGATAGATAAAGTGATCGATCTCTTCTACTGGTTTGTTTTCCATGTATATTTTGTCACTTGTTGGAATTAAACTTTTCATGACTTTAGTCTTTTCATGATTGACCTCAAGCCCAATTTTGCTGGCTATTGATGATAGTTCATTTGTGTTTTCCTGCATCGTTTTTATCTGACTGCTGATGAGAACTATGTCATCAGCAAAGTCGAGGTCCTCCAAATGGTCTCCTTGTATCCATTCGATGCCTTTATTACCAGTGCAGCATTTCTTCATTATGAAGTCCATAACAATTCCAAATAACAAGGGCGATAAAATACATCCTTGTTTAACCCCAGTTTCTATTGGGAAACATTCGCTCAGTCCTTCCTCTGTTCGAACTGCACATGTGTAACCATCATACATGTCTTTGATAATATTTATGATTTTTGATGGTAAACCATATTGCTTCAGAATTTTCCACAAAGAATCTCTATGAATACTATCAAATGCTTTTTTGAAGTCGATGAAGTTAAGTACAAAAGGTTTTTGCTTTTCAATATGTTCCTCCAATATAAGTCGTAGAGTGAAAATGTGGTCAAGACAGCTTCTCCCTTTTCTAAACCCAGCCTGTTCTTCACGCATTACTGTATCTATTGAATCCTTTATTCTATTTAGGATGATTTTACAGAATAACTTTGAGGCAACTGACAAAAGTGTCACGCCTCTCCAGTTGTTACAATCTCTAAGATTGCCCTTTTTTGGGATCTTAACAATGATTCCTTTTTTCCATTTATGAGGCGTCTTCTCTGTTTTCCAAATGATGTTGAACATTTTTCTGGTTTAAGGTTCTGGCAAAAGCAACATACAAAGAATTAGACAACAAAGTGAAAAGTTCGGCAAGAAGAGATACAAGAGCTTATATAGACAACTTGGCAGAGAAAGCAGAGACAGCTGCAATTACAGGAGACAGCAGAACTCTCTATACAGTACAAAAGATGCTGACAAACACCTATACATCCAGTGGAACACCAATTCTAGACAAATCTGGATTAATGCTAACAACAAGCGCAGACATAAAAGCCCGTTGGGCAGAACACTTCAAAGAAATTCTTAACCGTCCACTACCTCACAGTTTAATAGATTTTGAAGCTGAAACACCAGCAGCAGAATTAGATGTAAATTTAGATGACTTCACCTTGAGTGAAATAGAAACCACCTTAAAGCTAATGACCAATAACAAGGCTGCTGGAGAGGATAAGTTAACAGCTGAGATCCTCAGGCAATTGATAGCCATAATTTAATACATCTCCAATATGGTGTTAGTGACCATAAATTTTACAGACCTGTGGCACATGATTTTTGGGGTAATGTGGTCGGTATTACGCCCGTGCCGCTTTACTTTCCCAGAAAAAACCCGGTACCCATTAAAGGCTGGTTGAACCCGGAAGCCGTCGGTTGGGATCGAACCCTACCCCTTGTCCTTTGTAGTCCAGTTCACTAACCACTGTGCTATCGCGGCTCACGTTCCTGGAAATGGAGTTTTTTTTGGGAAAAAAGGCAATATTTTGGATGTTAAAACGACTGTTGCTGGTCAAACATTACAAGTCCATTCATCAGCACGGATTGAGATTTTTTTATTTTTATTTTTTATTATTTTCTTTTTTTGGTTTAACGGTCGTGTCCTATAACAATCGACCAGTTTTGAACTTATTATTTATTACTTACATTAGCTCACTTGGCTTTCATAGTAACATTGTATGTTTTAGCTGGCAGCTAATTTTTGTCATTTCCAAACGTCTTGCCACGACGTCATTCAATAACTGCTTGACGTTTTTACTTGATATTCGTTCAAGTTGCTTGATTATGACGTAGGATCAATATCTGTGCACTATTAACGCTGCTGTAGCTGCGCAATCTGCCTACAGTTAGAACGAAGGATATGCTTACTAATGTACATCGATTTTCCGTTCGCCATTCTTTAATAATTACTTGTAGACAACTACTATTTAACTACCAGAGCGCCCATACTTTAATAATTACCTGTAGACAGCTCCTATTTCACTACCTGACTTCCCATGACTACTACGTTCGCTAACGAATGATCAAGCCATCCTCATCGTATGTTCTCTCTCATTACCAACACAATAAACACACATTTTCGTTCTGAAATGTCTGAGACTGTACACTATTATAAAATAACAGAATATGTCATCAAACAGATCTCTGTGATTACCGATATCAACGCTGGTGAGGAATGGATACAGATGTCTGTGTCATTTAGGGGAACATTCTCGTGTATTGTCAGAATCGACAGAAAATGTAGGGAACAGAACTCAGTCGTGGTCAATGCGGAGATCAACGGTCTCATCTGGGTAACACAGATAAGAAAAATGCAGTCATCTATACAGTTGGATCTGTATACGACACAAAAGTAGTGCATAGGAGCTTACAGCACGCTCGACAGGCAGAATAGTCAAAGAAGACAGTGGTGCATACGTCATGACTACGAATAGCATGACGATGAAGATGATGGCAGTAAAGGACGTTCATCTGGTTAGTCACAAGATTACACCCAAGCCTGAATATTAAGTGATTCGATGAGCATGATAAGGAAAGTGGAGGCGGGGTCCACCGCGTAATCAATAGGTAAAGTCATTGCAGAAATGAAAGAAATACGTAGAGTCACCTTTATCTACGTCCCTGGTCATGTAGGAGAGTACAGTGAAATGAAAGAGCGGACAGGTTGGCTAGCTGCTGTGCTGTCGTTGAAGACGGTTAACCAATGGATCGGGAAGATGTCATCATTGCCCCCAGAGATACGGGGAGAGCACACTACTTTGACAACCATGAGTCTACGTCACTCCTTTGGATGAAAGAGATGGAAGTAAAGATGGGCACAGCTGGAAACGAGAAACTTAGTGGTCGTGTATAAGAGGATTTATCAACCAACACAGAACTGGAGTCATCAGTGGCTGGACACTTCGAGACTTGCATAGTAGTAGTGGGTATAACATGTGGGAGTGCAATAATGCAAAGCAAATAATTCAATATTATGAACTATTGTCGTTATTAAATGAACTTTTTGTCCATTCATTATGAGATTCGAACACTTCAATCATGTTGCTTTTCAGTCATAATTCTGATCTGTTAATTTTGAAAGTTGATTGTATTTTTTTTAATTTAGAAAATACTTTAGAAAATACTTTAGAAAATACTTTAGAAAATACTTTAGAAAATACTTTAGAAAAAAAAAAGAAACAAGTGCTTACAGTTTTACAAACAATGGTTACTTTCTTAACTGGATATTATACTTTTTTCTTTTTTTTTTCTGTTTTTTTTTTCAGGATAGTTATTTGCTCATCTTGAGAGATGCGACACAGAAATAAAAAGCAGAATAGCTCAGGCCAATATAGCATTTCAGAAAATGAAAAATCTCTTATGCAACAAATCTATATCAATAGAAATGAGAAAGAGAGCTCATCGGTGCTATATAGAACCAATTTTGACCTATGGAAGCGAATCATGCACAGTAGACAAACAAATGAAAGACGATTAGAGGCCACAGAGATGGGATTTCTCAGAAGAATGTTGAAAGTTCCCTGGACAGCTAACAAGACCAATGAGAAAGTTCTCAAAGAGGCCAACACAAAAAGGGAGCTCTTAAAAAACATCAGAAAGAAGCAATAAACATTTTCTGTCACATTATGAGAAGAGGAAAGTTGGAATACTTGGTTACAACTGGCAAAATAGAAGGAAAGAGAGATCGCGGACGACAAAGAGAAAAATACTGGATAGCTTGGTGTCATGGCATGGAAAACAGTCAACAAAAGAACTGATACGATGCACTGTGGATAGAAGATTGTGAAGGACATGATCGCCTACGCCAACCGGTAGGGCATATGATGATGATGATGATGATTTGCTCATCTTAGTGATTGTGTTCACTTTGTTGTCAACTTGTGTTGCTGCACCACTTTCATATTCATAAACATTGTTTACGTTCAGTGTTCACTTTGTCCGGAGATTTCTGTACATTTGATTTGATTGATTACAAGTTCTTTATTTCTTTGTTAGATCCAAATCGGCATGTCATGTTGTAGATCGTGCCAGTTAACGTGGGCGATCTGAACACCCGAAACGTACGTTACCATATCCCGGTAAATGGGCAGCCATTATGCTTCCTGTTTATTGTTCTGTCCAATGAAAACAAGAAATTGGAGAAAGTCATTTCACATTTGTCTACTCCCGCTTTTAAGATGCACCTTGACCTCTGACTTTCAAACCTGTGAGTAGATAATATACAATTTGAAACTATTTAAAAATCGGACAAACAAAATTAGAAGAAAATCAAAGATGGTAAATATTTTCACCTGTAATGACGTTAAATCTTTCTTTATTCCAAGTTTGAATATTTTATTTATGTTTATATGTGCCTGCCATTCTTTCTATCTCGATTTATCTGTCAATGAAAGTTACACTTTTTAAAATCCAGATCGATTTTGTTTTATATATATATATATACATACATAATGGATGTGAATCATGGACAATATGACAACAAACAAGAAAATAACTGGATGCTGTAGAAATGTTTGTTTACAGAAGAATGTTGTTAATACCATGGTCAACTAAGGAGAGTAATGAAAACGTTCTGGAAGAGGTGAAAGAAAATAGAGCTAATTTCCAATATTAGGAAAAAAACTATCATTATTTTTAGCCATGTAATGAGAAGAGAACGACTGGAATATATTGTAACAACTGGGAAAATTGAGGGACGAAGAGATGGAGGGAAGCAAATAGAAAAGATACCAGACAGCTTAAGAGAATGGCTTGGCAGAAGGTCAACAACAGAAATAATAAATAACTGTCGGGATCGAAAGTTGTGGAGAGACATGATCACCCACGCTTGAAGGCACGGTACGTAATGAATTACTGAATACTAAAATGTATATTATGCTTGCATTCCCACTCTTCTATTCTAGAAAATTTAGGAAAAATCATTGCATGTAAAGTTTAGAGTTTCTTCTCATATTGTTTCTGCTTGTACTGTTGCAGGGGAATTAATTCACACATTTTAGGTTTATAACTCTCTCCGTACGGAAGCTATTTATCTATGCAGCGGCAGAGATTTCAGTAGATACAATTTTTCTTGTTAAGAATCAATTGACATATTTATATTTATCTAACATATAACATATTATATAATCATTTTTAGATAAGTGAACAATATGTTAGTTTGCACCAATAAAAGATGATACAAGACATATAGAAGGAATATGGTTTTGTGACAGTTAACACTAGGGAGAGAGTAAGAAACGCCGACCTGAGGAAGAAACTCGAAATTGAACCAGCCATCGAATACATAAAGAAACAACAGATAAATTGGCTCGGCCACTTAACAAGACAAAAAGAACTAACAATGACTCAAAGAGCCATAAACAAACGCTACAAAAATGCCAGATTAAGAGGAAGACCGAGAAAGAGATGGATAAATGGAATACTAGAGTCACTAGGAGGGATAACACCAGAAGAGGCCAACCGAAGAGCAAAGAATCTCAGATTGTATCTCCCCTCGACGCCAACGGCAATTGAGGAAGGATAGAATATAGAAGAAGAAGAAGAAGTCACTAATCAAATTGAGGTGACGCACTCTGCGGCGAAACATACGGAAAGATTTAACATAAACTTAATCTTTCTCGCTCACACTCTCTTTCTGTAACATATGTATGTACTAATATTTATGTTTGATTACCAGTGCTGATCGATTCGCTCCTGTTTGTTATAACAAATTGATGATGTTTGTTTGCATTGTCTTCTTTGCCCTTGTTGGTTTCTATGTCCACACACACACATACATATATCTATCTATCTATTGTACTTTCGAGCCGAAGACGGCAAGTAGGCAGAACCACAATCTTAAAAACAGAAACCTTGCGTGCCAAAATGGCGCATATTGCAGAGATCGCTGCTCTAAAATATATGGTTCTGTTTCCATAACAATACTTTTTTTTACAATGACAGCTTGTCAAGCCATCGATCAATCTCCTTAGTCGCCTCTTACGACATGCCTGGAAGGTCACAGTGCCACTATTCTTTACTTTCCTCATAATGAGGCCCCGGTAACACACGGGCGACTATCATATACAGCGATTATACATATATGTATATATATATATATATATATATATATATATATTTCACTTCTCTTGATAATGAAACAAATAGCCGAATTGGTAAGGCAGCTATGACTTCCAGCAAACTCACTGAAAGAGCCAGGTACAAGCCAGGAAACTAACCAGACTCATAATATCAAACGTGTTTGCTTAGCACACAATTATATTGATCTGAAACCTGGACATCATACTCAAATCACGAAAAAAGACTACATGTCTTCCACATGCGGTGTCTCCGCAGAATAATGCACATCAAATGGCAGGACAAAATAACCAACTTAACTGTCCTGCAACGTGCTAACCAAAAAGCTACCCCAGACTATCCCGTACTAAAACAATCATGTCTATGCTCAGATGACGAATATTCACATAATATGCTACAACATTTACATCACAACATACTTGCACAATTGCTCTTTTGAGGGAAATCTTTTTGGGAACATAGCCCACAGTGCGCTGTATATTTTGTGAAAACAGTTGTAGATCTCATTGTAAACATTCATACGACGAACCTGGTCCCGCACACACTCGGATTTAGCAATTGCCAGTGTTTCTGTAAAGTTTTGAAATAACAAATATGCCTCACCTTACACATGAAATAAACAATGCAATACATGTATATGTATATATTCTTCTTAATTTCTTATTTTTTTTTTTTTTGCTTTCTCGTCTTGTATTACTATTATATTTGTAATAGACTATTTCTCACCATATGAATTCTATAGCAAATTCTAGAATATTTCCACTTTTCTGTTTTGAGATTCTAATGTTGAACATCTCATAGAAAGATGAGGTGTCTGATTGAATCTTAGTGACAAAGGGGTCGCCATAGATTCCCTTAAGCTTGTGTAGCTCCCGCTATATGTTGACTAGGTCTCAGTCCCCAACAGGACATGTTCGTGTGTTCTCTTCAACTTGTGTTGCTCTTTCTGTATGTGCACTTGGTCTCAGACACTCAACAGGACATTGCCATGAGTTCCCTTCAACTTGTGAAGTTCTCTAAGTATGTGGACTAGGTCTCAGACACTCAACATGACATTGGCATGAGTTCCCTTCAACTTGTGAAGTTCTCTAAGTATGTGGACTAGGTCTCAGACACTCAACATGACATTGGCATGAGTTCCCTTCAACTTGTGAAGTTCTCTAAGTATGTGGACTAGGTCTCAGACACTCAACATGACATTGGCATGAGTTCCCTTCAACTTGTGAAGTTCTCTAAGTATGTGGACTAGGTCTCAGACACTCAACATGACATTGGCATGAGTTCCCTTCAACTTGTGAAGTTCTCTAAGTATGTGGACTAGGTCTCAGACACTCAACAGGACATTGGCATGAGTTCCCTTCAACTTGTGAAGTTCTCTAAGTATGTGGACTAGGTCTCAGACACTCAACATGACATTGCCATGAGTTCCCTTCAACTTGTGAAGTTCTCTAAGTATGTGGACTAGGTCTCAGACACTCAACAGGACATTGGCATGAGTTCCCTTCAACTTGTGAAGTTCTCTATGTATGTGGACTAGGTCTCAGACACTCAACATGACATTGTCATGATTTCCCTTCAACTTGTGAAGTTCTCTATGTATGTGGACTAGGTCTCAGACACTCAACAGGACATTGGCATGATTTCCCTTCAACTTGTGAAGTTCTCTATGTATGTGGACTAGGTCTCAGACACTCAACAGGACATTGGCATGATTTCCCTTCAACTTGTGAAGTTCTCTATGTATGTGGACTAGGTATCAGACACTCAACATGACATTGCCATGATTTCCCTTCAACTTGTGAAGTTCTCTAAGTATGTGGACTAGGTCTCAGACACTCAACATGACATTGCCGTGATTTCCCTTCAACTTGTGAAGTTCTCTATGTATGTGGACTAGGTCTCAGACACTCAACAGGACAGTGCCATGATTTCCATTTAACTTATGTAGCTCTCACTATATGTAGACTAAGTCTCAGACCCCGAATAGGACATCTCCATGATTATCCTTTGAGCTTGTGTTTCGCCCGTTTGCTTCTAGTTCAGACTCTGCTCTCAGCTATCTGTATACGAACTTGGACTCAGACACTCAACAGGACATCTCCATGATTATCCTTTGAGCTTGTGTTTCGCCCGTTTGCTTCTAGTCCAGACTCTGCTCTCAGCTATCTGTATACGAACTTGGACTCAGACACTCAACAGGACATCTCCATGATTATCCTTTGAGCTTGTGTTTCGCCCGTTTGCTTCTAGTCCAGACTCAGCTCTCTGTAAAATTCACGTTTTTGCTGAACATTCTCCTGTAAGTCGCAATCAAATATCTTTCCGTATGTTGTTTTGAAATGTAAACCGCAATATCTAGTAGGGAGACTGACTATTGAGATGTGTTTATATTTGCCTCAGTGAACGGTGGGATTGTGAGCACACCAAGTACTTATGTCTGTTCTCATTGTGTCGTCTTCTTCTTTCCTTCCTTCCTCATGTGCCTTTCAGCGTCGAGGGGAGATATAATTTGCGGTCTTCTGCTCTTCTGTTCGCTTCTGCTGATGTTATGTTTCCTTGTATTTCTAATATTCCATATTTTTCGTTGTCGACCCTTGGGTCTGGTGTTCTCGCAACGTTTATTGAGGGCTCATTGTGTTGTGTTTTGATCTGTCTGGTTTTTCACGTGCCCAAACCATTGTAATTGTTGTTTCTTTATATTTCTATGGCGGGGGCTCTTCCTAGCTTTTTTCTTAGTTCTTCTTTTCTGATCTTGTCTCTCTAAGGCTGTTTCCTGTCATTAGTCTAACCTCATTTTATAATGCTCATTTAATCAGAGCTTCTCATTCAATGAGTGTATTGTTTCGTAGCTGTTCTTTGAGTGTGCCAGTTTGGCTAATCTCTCAACTTTACCATTCCCTTTCAAGTGAACATAAACCAACTGAAGTGGTAAATTGGTTGTAGCATAAACGTGAGTTAGTGTTTCAGCTACTTGTTATAGTTGCTCGCTGGTGTGTTATAACAAGTGCATCTGTTAAAATAGTGAATCTGAATAAATCATCACATAATGCATTCACAAGTCAATATTACCACACGATCATGGTGGTACTTAGCCTATCAGCAACGTAATGTTCAAAACTAACCAGCTGTTCCCGAATTATGCATTTCGAAATATTAGTGGAGACAACTAAGTATGTATGTAACACAGATGCGGGTGGTAGTGCTGGGCGACTGAATACTGGAAAGGGTGTGATAATAGTTTATTAGGTTTACTTTATAATATGAATAATGTTCATTCTGGTCTGCTACGATGAAGCCAAATCCATCATCACAGGCCAGTTTCATGAAAAATAGAAACGAGAACACCCAAAGTATGACGAGATGGATGGATACCACCAACTATCAAGGAGGGATCAAGTCAACATACTTCTCCTCCGCGCTGGCCACAATTGAATGAGAAACCACATGTTCATCAAACTCAAAATAGGTAAAGGTAAATGTAAAGTATGAGACTAGAACCGGCGTCTTAGCACGCGAGTTTACACCCATATGTGCTCGGCCGCCTATCCAGAAATGTTCGGAGATTTCTGTATAGTGTCGCCTCAAGCATAGAAACTCAGATGCGAAGCAACATTCCTCACCTTCCCAGGGTAATACCCCGGTACCCATTTCTGCCAACGGCTGGGTCGACCGTGGGAGTATTTTTTATTTTTCCAACCACGAGTACAATTCACACTGCTCCAAGCGGGAATCGAACACGGGTTGTCCGAACGTCGTTAGTCAAGTCGGGTAAATAGGTACTACCAACCAGTGCCAATGCACACTGGACAACATGACAACAAAACATGTTCTACAGGACTGCCCCCAGTTCACAGACCTGAGAAGCACAATGTGGACCACACCCACCTCCTCGGAAGAGAAACTATACGTGCCAATCGAATCACTTAAACAGACATCTGCCTTCGTGAGAGAGTCCGGAATCCTAGTCTAACAGAGTCGTGATCGCTGCAGAAGAAGAGAATTTAACTGACATCATTTGAAAGAGCAATGAAACGAACAAAGACTTATCTAAAAAGGCAATAAGTGGAAATAAAATGTCTGATACAGGAAGAACTTTGATTTATGACAATCGACGTAGAAGTTACACATCTAGAAGCACTCACACACAGAGAGATGGAATGGGTTTCGGAAAGAAGTGGAAGAAGAAGTAAGTCGTTAACAAATAAATTGAGAAAAATGGAGGGGGCACAATTGAGTCAGATTGTGGTGTTTATTGACAAGGAAAGCTAAGTGGCAAAACCGCTGAAAGATTGTTCATCTGTTGGGTTTGACTCTACAAGACGGCCATGTTTTATGCTATTGAGTTATTCAGTTATCATCACTGCACTCCGGACATGTCCATAGGTGCTCAGATTCCTTTATCTGCAAGTCCCGCGGTGTCCAGCGACTGACGACTCCAGTTCTGTTTTGGTTGATAAGTCTTCTTACACGGCCACTAAGTTTCTAAGTTCTGGCTGTGCCCATCTTAACTCCCATCTCTTTCATCCGAAGGAGTGACGTGGATTTGTGGTTGTCGAAGTCCTGTTCTCTTCCCACATCTCGGAGGACATTGATGATGTCAGCCCGATCCATTGGTTGACTGTCCTCAACGACAACACAGCTAGCCAACCTGTTCGCTCTTATGCTACAACTTTAGTTCGTGTAATAGGGCTAGTGGACATGAGAACGTAGATACATGAGTGCCGTAGATACATGAGTACCGTAGATACATGAGTGCCGTAGATACATGAGTACCGTAGATACATGAGTACCGTAGATACATGAGTACCGTAGACACATGAGTACCGTAGATACATGAGTACCGTAGATACCTGAGTACCGTAGATACATGAGTACCGTAGATACATGAGTACCGAAGATACATGAGTACCGTAGATACATGAGTACCGAAGATACATGAGTACCATAGAGAATGTTAAATTGTAAGGATGTTGCAATAAAATTTATAAGTCGAGAAAAGAACATTTGAAAGGAAATAATGATAGAAAGAAAAAAAGAAGGAAAGGCGAAAAGAAAGAAAGAAAGAAGGAAAGAAAGAAAGAAAGAAAGGCGGAAGGAACAGTATATTTTAGTTAAATGACAAAGATAGAAGGAGAGAGAGAAGATAGAGAGAAAAGACCGCGAGGATGGAAAGAGAGAATCGTGAGTGAGAATAGTGAGCTGATAAAGGGAGATGAATGCGAGAGAGAATAGAGAGATGATATAGGGAGATGATAAAGGGAGATGAATGCGAGAGAGAATAGAGAGATGATATAGGGAGATGATAAAGGGAGATGAATGCGAGAGAGAATAGAGAGATGATATAGGGAGATGATAAAGGGAGATGAATGCGAGAGAGAATAGAGAGATGATATAGGGAGATGATAAAGGGAGATAAATGCGAGAGAGAATAGAGAGATGATATAGGGAGATGATAAAGGGAGATAAATGCGAGAGAGGATAAAGAGATGATATAGGGAGATGATAAAGGTAGATAAATGCGAGAGAGGATAAAGAGATGATATAGTGAGATGATAAAGGGAGATAAATGCGAGAGAGGATAGAGAGATGATATAGGGAGATGATAAAGGGAGATAAATGCGAGAGAGGATAGAGAGATGATATAGTGAGATGATAAAGGGAGATAAATGCGAGAGAGGATAAAGAGATGATATCATCATCATGTGCCATACCGGTTGGCGTAGGTGATCATGTCCCTCCACAATCTTCTATCTACAGTGCATCGTAGCAGTTCTGTTGTTGACTGTTTTCCATGCCATGACACCAAGCTATCCAGTATTTTCTCTCTTTGTCGCCTGCGATCTCTCTTTCCTTTTATTTTGCCAGTTGTAACCAAGTATTCCAACTTTCCTCTTCTCATGATGTGCCAGAAAAATTGTGATTGCTTCTGTCTGATGTTTTTTAAGAGCTCCCTTTTAGTGTTGGCCTCTTTGAGAACTTCCTCATTGATCTTTTTAGCTGTCCAGGGAACTTTCAACATTCTTCTGAGAAATCCAATCTCTGTGGTCTCTAATCGTCTTTTCATTTGTTTGTCTACTGTCCATGATTCGCTTCCATAGGTCAAAATTGGTTCTATATAGCACCGATTACCTCTCTTTCTCACTTCTATCGACATAGATTTGTTGCATAAGATATTTTTCATTTTCTGAAATGCCATTTTAGCCTGAGCTATTCTGCTTTTTTATTTCTGTGGTGCATCTCCCATCTGATGGTATTATTGTGCCCAAGTACTGGAAACGTTGCACTTGTTTCAGATTTGTCTCATTTATTTTTATGCTGCATGATGGTGGTGATTGTTTCTTCGATATAACCATTACTTCTGTTTTCTTACTATTCAGACTGAGACCTTTCTTGTTGCTTTCTTTTACTATTATGTCTATCTTTTCTTGTAGTTCATTCTCTGTCACTGCTATTAAGACTGTGTCATCCGCATATCACAAATTATTTATGTTGTGACCGTTGACTTCAATTCCTTTTTTGTCTACTATTGATCTTATAATATATTCGCTGTAAAGTGAAAACAAATCCGGTGACAGAACACAGCCTTGTCTGACTCCTTGCTTTATATATTGGAATTGTCCTGTTTGGTTGTTAATTCGTATAGCTGCTGTTTGTTGCCAGTACATGTTTTTTTATGATTCGCAGATCCTTGCCATCAACGTTTAATTTCTCCAGCATATTGATTATTTCCGCATGCTTTACTTTGTCAAATGCTTTCGTGTAGTCCTTAAAGCACATATATAGATCTTTCTTTACCTCTATAGATCTTTTTATTAATGTTCTTAAGATGTATGTTGCGTTATTGGTGCCATTTCCTTCCACAAATCCACATTGTTCCTCACTTGAGATGATATAGAGTATAGAGAGAGGTGGTAGAGTGAGGAGGCAGAGAGAGAGGAAAGAGATAGACGATAGGGAGAGGGGATAGAGAGAGAGGGTAGAGAGATAGGATAGCCAGAGAGAATAGAGAGAGGTAGAGAGAGGATGGAGATGTTAAAACTTTGTTTCTAACAAAAATGAACTAGCGTGGCAAAACGGTACAGAGATAGGATAGCCAGAGAGAATAGAGAGAGGTAGAGAGAGGATGGAGATGTTAAAACTTTGTTTCTAACAAAAATGAACTAACGTGGCAAAACGGTACAGAGATAGGATAGCCAGAGAGAATAGAGAGAGGTAGAGAGAGGATGGAGATGTTAAAACTTTGTTTCTAACAAAAATGAACTAGCATGGCAAAACGGTACAGAGATAGGATAGCCAGAGAGAATAGAGAGAGGTAGAGAGAGGATGGAGATGTTAAAACTTTGTTTCTAACAAAAATGAACTAGCGTGGCAAAACGGTACAGAGATAGGATAGCCAGAGAGAATAGAGAGAGGTAGAGAGAGGATGGAGATGTTAAAACTTTGTTTCTAACAAAAATGAACTAGCGTGGCAAACGGTGCAGAGATAGGATAGCCAGAGAGAATAGAGAGAGGTAGAGAGAGGATGGAGATGTTAAAACTTTGTTTCTAACAAAAATGAACTAGCGTGGCAAAACGGTACAGAGATAGGATAGCCAGAGAGAATAGAGAGAGGTAGAGAGAGGATGGAGATGTTAAAACTTTGTTTCTAACAAAATGAACTAACGTGGCAAAACGGTACAGAGATAGGATAGCCAGAGAGAATAGAGAGAGGTAGAGAGAGGATGGAGATGTTAAAACTTTGTTTCTAACAAAAATGAACTAGCGTGGCAAAACGGTGCAGAGAAGCAAGTCTTTTGGACCAACAATGCAAGCACAACCACAATTATACAAAACTACACCCATTTAGCACGATTCTTTTTGTGTAAAAGTTACATTATAATTCATCATCGATCATCTCTGAAACCCTTATGTGAATGTGCTCGAGCATCTACACATCGCACATGTACACAGTGAACATATGTTGTGCCAGCGTGCAGAGTTCATTAGTTTTTGTACATGACATACTTGTGTCTGGCTAGGCCTGGATAATTTCGATGCAATAAATACAGCCTGCTTCCTCATATCTCTTCTGTTACGGCCATAACTCTGCCTTGTCACGTGCCAAACCATTTTATCTGGTGTTTCTTTATATATTCTATGGCGGGGGCTATTCCTAGCTTTTTTTCTCAGTTCTTCATTTCTGATCTTATCTCTCAGACTGTTTCCTGTCATTCGTCTAGCACATTTCATCTCAGTAGAGGTTATTTTTCTTATTGTTCTTACATCTAGGGTCCAGGTCTGGCATTGGTAGCACAACGTTGGGATGAAGATTGTATTGTAGACTGCCCGTTTTGCTTCAAGAGTTATTTCCTTTTTGGACAATAGTGGTGATAACTGTCCAATGATTTGACAAGCTTTGATGCATCTTGAGTCTATCTCTGCTGTTTGTGAATTATCGTATTCCCAGCGTGCAGTCTTCATTAGTTTGTGTACATGCCATACTTGTGTCTGGCTAGGCCTGGATAATTTTAATGCAAAGGACACAGGCTGCTCCTCATATCTATTCTGTTGCGGCCAGTGATATATCGCTGGTGTCATGATGTCACCCATGTCTAGCTCAAATTCATCATTATCAACATCTGAATCATTATCATGCGGGATAACGTTTTGCATAAAGTGTTCTTTGTTGCAGTTTCCTCAAATTCCAAGTCCGGCTTGTTGCAGGAGCTACTGAGTTAAGTGCTCTGTGCACACCGTGAGCTGTGTGTCTCATCTCTTTTGGTCGTGTTTCGATATTCCGATTGTTTGCGATGAATGATGGTATCGTAGAATGGAGAACAGATGGCTGTGTTCACTTTCTCTGCGGTTTCGTCTTATGTCTTTTGGCGTGTGCTGAGACTGATATTATGATATACAGCTGATTTTCTTTGTTTGAGAGATTAAATAGTGATTCGGATGATTTCACTGGCATGGGCGGCTGAGCAATTATGGATTTATATTCGTTTGCAGTGATACCGGGGCCTTCCATAGCCATAACGTTTTGCATATGCTTCCAGAGTCTTCTATCAACTTTGATCATCATCGAGTGCCGTCTATAAATCGAAGTTTGGCTACCATCGAACACCATTCCGCTCTGTCTCTCGCTTTGATCGTGCAGGTTGTCATAGGCTGACTTTTCCATCTTTTAATGTACTCGTCCACTTTAGACTCGGTCTGCCTCTGCCTCTTTTACCTTGTAATTTCCTTTTGAAGATTACTTTTAGTAGGCTGCACAGTCCATGGTATCAATTCTGCTATTTACTGTTTCCAAGTCATAAAACCAGGCTATCATCTCCTCTCTTGCCCTGTATTTTGCCAGTTGTAACCAAGTATTCCAACTTTTCTCTTCTCTTGTGTGCCTGAGATAACGTCGATTGGTTCTTTATGATGATTTTTATTAGCTCCATTTTGTTATTGGCCTCTTTGAGAATTTCCTTTTTGGTATTTTTAGCTGTCCAGTGAAATCTCAACATTCTTCTGAGAAACCCCACATTACTCACCCCATGCTTCTACTGTTCTTTTCTATTTGTCCTTGACCAGAATAAAACGCTAAAAGAAGATGAACTAATACCTTTCCAGCCCTTGCTTGTACGAATATACAGGGCTTGAGCTTCATAAAGATCCATCCTTTTCCTTTTACCTTTCAGCTCCCTCTGGAGCATAGGTGTTAACACTTTCCAAGACTCGGTAGCCTAGTTAGGAAAACCACCTGACTGGACTACCGACGTTCAGACAACCCGTGTTCGAATCCCGCTGGGAGCAGTGTGAGTTGTACTCGTGTATGGAAAAAAAAATACCCCCACGGTCGACCCAGCCGTTGGCAGAAATGGGTACCAGGGTATTACTCTGGGAAGGTGAGGAATATCGCTTCACATCTGAGTTTCGATGCTTGAGGCGACACTATACAGAAATCTCCGAACATTTATGGATAGGCGGCCGAGCACATATGGGTGTAAACTCGCGTGCTAAGACGCCGGTTCAAGTCTCGTACTTTACCTTTACCTTTACTTTCCAAGTCGTTCTATTTCTTGCCATTCTTTTAAGATCGTTCCATGTCTTCCCCATTATCTTCATATCTGCTTATATCTGTCTTCTCCAAGAATTCCTTGGTCTTCCTCTTTGTCTTTTTCCCTGGGGATTCCAAAAAGAGGCCTGTAGTGTAATACTCTCAGTTGGCTTCCACAGTGTGTGTCATATCCAGCGCCATAGTCATCGCTGTATCTCTTTATCCACATGTATTTGACTGGTACATTTCCATAATTCTATGTTAGTGATTTTGTCCTGCCATTTCCATCATTTTATTCTGCGTAAGTATCCATTATTGAAAGTCTGTATCTTCATGATTGCCATTTTAGCTGTTCTCCATGTTTTACAGCTGTATAATAAGACTGACTTAACATTGGAGTATAATTTTGTTATGTTATTATTTAACCTAATTTCTTTGGACTTTCATATATTTCACAGTGAACAAATTCTCTTCTTGGTTTTGATATTCTTCTTTTGGTATCATTTTCTGTTCCTCACTCTTTGTCTATATTACTGCCCAGATATATGTAAAAAAGTGTACGTCTAGTAGAGGTATTTCTCCTAATTGTTTTTTGTGTGTGTGTGTTATTGCCAACTGCCATTAATTCTCATCAGAGTGGTCTTATCTCTATTAATTTTCAGTCTTAGCTGTTGTGATCTCTCATCAAGTATGCATTTTTTATCCTGATTCTGATGATGGTTGTGTGATAGGAGAACTGTATTACCAGTAAACATTCTTCTGAGAAACCCCACATTACTCACCCCATGCTTCTACTGTTCTTTCCTATTTGTCCTTGAGCAGAATAAAATGCTAAAAAAAAAGATAAACCAATACCTTTTCTGCCCTTGCTTGTACAGACATACAACGCTTGAGCTTCATAGAGATCCATTCTGTTGACGTAATAGTCCTTGCCACAGTCTGCCCTGTGTTTCAGCAAACACAAACTAACTGTTGTTGTCAACCTGGGCAAATGAAGTTATAATCAAAGAAGACAACCTTGAAGGTGGATAGAATCGCTCAAGGAATAGAATACCTGTTTGATTGATTGATTTTTTAATTAATATTTTTTGTTGTGGAGGGAGGGTGGGGGTGGAGGTTTCGTAATTCTTTTGGCAACATTTAAAATACAATAAATAAACAACATTGGGTGGAAAGAAAAGAAAACAAACGATGACATTTTATAACAGCTAAAAATAAAAAGAGAACTACTAAATACAATTAAGACCAGATAAATGACATTTTTGGGGCACGTCAAAGGACACAACAGCCTACTAAAAGTAATATTGGAAGGGATAATACAAGGTAACAGATACCGAGGCAGACCAAGACTTACATGGACGAGTAACATCAAATGATGAACAAGCCAACCTATGACAATCTGGACCATCAAAGCAAGAGACAGAGTGAAATGGCGATCCATGGTAGGAAACATTCGAAGCGAAGACGGCACTCAATGTAAATGTAAGACGCTTAACAGAAACTAAACTGTTTTCATCATAATCGAGTGCCGCCTCTGCATCGAATGTTAGCTAACCTGGAGCGCTATTCTACTCCGTCTCTTGCTTTGACAGTGCAGGTTGTCATAGGCGGACTTGTTAATATTTTGATGTTACTCGTCCATGTTAGTCTTGGTTTGTTTCTACCTCTTTTACCTTGTATTTTCCCTTCAAGAATACTTTTAGTAATCTTCTATGTCTTTTAACATACCACAAAAATCTAATCCCTGTGTTACCAGGCTTCATTATGAGAGAAGTAAAGACTAGTGACACTATGACCTTCCAGGCATGCCTTAAGAGGCGACTAAGGAGGCTGATCGATGGCTTGACAAGCTGGCATTGTAAAATGTATTGTTATGTAAACAAAGCCATAGATTTTAAAAGCAGTGATCTCTGCAATATGTGCCATTTTGACACGCAAGATTTCTGTTTTTGAGATTGCGGTTCTATGTGCCGTCTTCGGCTCGAAAGGACGATAGATAGATAGATAGATAGATAGATAGATAGATAGATAGATAGATAGATAGATAGATAGATAGATAGATAGATAGATAGATAGATAGATAGATAGATAGATAGATAGATAGATAGATAGATAGATAGATAGATAGATAGATAGATAGATAGATAGATAGATAGATAGATAGATAGATAGATAGACAGATAGAAAGATAGACAGATAGATAGATAGATAGATAGATAGATAGATAGATAGATAGATAGATAGATAGATAGATAGATAGATAGATAGATAGATAGATAGATAGATAGATAGATAGATAGATAGATAGATAGATAGATAGATAGATAGATAGATAGATAGATAGATAGATAGATAGATAGATAGATAGATAGATAGATAGATAGATAGATAGATAGATAGATAGATAGATAGATAGATAGATAGATAGATAGATAGATAGATAGATAGATAGATAGATAGATAGATAGATAGATAGATAGATAGATAGATAGATAGATAGATAGATAGATAGATAGATAGATAGATAGATTGATAGATAGATAGATAAATCTAATTTGTCTTGTTTGACTTGTGTTTTGTAGTTCTCTTTTCATTGTTAGATGCTTTACGACTTCATCGTTTGTTCTTTTTTCTTTCTATCCACTTCATCTTATTCTTCTACAAATCCACATTTCAAAGGCTTACATTTTCTGTTGTTTTCTTGTCTAATGTACATGTTTCTGCACCATACAATGATATTGAGAAGATAAACATTTTACTACTCGTAGTTGTAGCCCTGGTATTTTAGATAATATAAACTCGATGGACATCTACTATTTGTCTGTATACTCACTTGCAGAATTTAATTAAATTCGTTTTATTAAAGACAGCAAAATTTGCGTACAAAGTCCACTTATCTAGGACTATATTATCGAGTGGACGAATGCATTGCTCTAAATCCTCACAGTCATCATCGAATTGACCTGAGTCGTAATCTGAAAGAAACAGAAAATACACAAATTAACCCCACTCAGAGCGTGACGTAAAGAGAGTATTATTATTTGTCTTTGTTTGATTTGACTGTCGATACATATATTGCATGGACAGCACTATGAAAGACCGTCTTTATTTTTTCAGGAAAAAAGAAAATTTGGCCTGAACTCGACTTCCCGCCTACATAGACCAGGTTCAGCAGAAGAGAGGTAAAGACATCAAGATGCATCAAGATGCAAAGCTGCTGTAAAGCTGTTGATAATAGCAATTCTATAATAAAAATAGAAGAAAAAAGTGTTAATGTGACAGCTTTACATGGATTTGGACAAAACAAAAGTCGACGTTTCGGCCAAGTAGGCCTTCAACTTGAACGACAAACAACACAAAAAATATATATAAGGATATGTAAGCAAATCTAACTACATGGCGATAATATGCTAGGTACTCAAAAAAGGAAATAAAAAAGGGTCACTTCCCTGTGTTCCAGAACGTGGTCAGTCTCCGAATGGACTAACATGAGAAGGCGGGATAACCAACTATAAATCTCACTGACCAGGCAGTCAAGCGAGAAGACGGAACGATTCTAAAAATATGGGGAGGTCGATACAAGATATTTATAAACTGTGCCGGAACCGATGTGTAAAAAAAAAGCATGTGTATATAACAATACATGCCTACAAGCATAAATCAGTATATACTGCCACAAAACACATAAAAGAAAGCTCAAAGGTGCCCGAATGCGTCAATACACATGCAGAAATATATATATATATATATACATACATGTATAGGTACGTAGCGCCTGGGGGTACGAAATGTGTGGTAGGTGTCCCTATGTGTATGAGAGCGATACGTTCATACCCTGGGGGGACAGCAAACCCAACTGGGCAATGAGGCGTTTCTTATGGGCGAACCGGCTGCGATTGCTAGAGTGACTCGAGACAATGCCAATGACATGCATGTCAGGTTTTCCACTATGACCAGGGGAGTTGAAATGGGCAGGCACTGAGCTGCCAGTCTTTTGCTCAACATCACGAAGATGCTCACACAATCTGTCACTTAAGCGTCGTCCACTTTCGCCCACATACATCACATGGCAATGCTTACATATTATGGCGTAGATGATATTCCATGACACACAAGTAAATCCCTCCCTGATGTCGAATCGCTTATTAGGGAATAAGACCGAATCGGTGCAACGCACGTAGTCACAAGTTCTGCTAACTTGACGTCCACAACGAACAGTACCAAGGTGTTTATGGTTTGATCGGGGGAGGTGGCTAGTGTCTCTCAGACTCCTGTCGCGTTTGAACGCTGTAAAAGGAGGATCATTGAAAGTAGACGGGTAGTGGGTTCTGAGTGGATCCGTCCGATCTCTCGCATGATTTCACATACATATTTCACATACATATTTCACATACATATTTCACATACCTATTTCACATACATATTTCACATACATATTTAGAGAAGAATGTTGAGAATACCATGGACTGCGAAGAAGAGTAATGAAAATGTTCTGAAGGAGGTCAATGCTAAAAGAGAGCTAATTTCCAATATTAGGAAGAAACACTCATCATTTTTTGGCCATGTAATGAGAAAAGAACAACTGGAATATATTATAACAACTGGGAAAATTCAGGGACGAAGAGATAGAGGGAATCACAAAGAAAAAATACCAGACAGCTTAAAAGAATGGCTTGGCAAAAGGTCATCAACAGAAATTATGAATAACTGTTCAGATCGAAATTTGTGGAGAGAATGATCACCTACGCCAGCAGGCCCTATACTTGATGATGATGATGATTTCACTTGCATGTTTCAATACAACACAACATCTCCAAACTCCATCACACCATTCATTGTAAAAGTGGTTATTGCGCATGTAGCACAATCATCATCTTGTGCCATACCTGGTTGGCGTAGGCGATCATGTCCTTCCACAATCTTCTATCTACAGTTAATCGTATCAGTTCTGTTGTTGACTGTTTTCCATGCCATGACACCAAGCTATCCAGTATTTTCTCTCTTTGTCGCCCGCGATCTCTCTTTCTTTTCATTTTGCCAGTTGTAACAAAATATTCCAACTTTCCTCTTCTCATGATGTGCCCGAAAAATGTTGTTTGTTTCTTTCTGATGTTCTTTAGGAGCTCCCTTTTTGTGTTGGCCTCTTTGAGAACTTCCTCATTGGTCTTTTCAGCTGTCCTTGGAACTTTCAACATTCTTCTGAGAAATCCCATCTCTGTGGCCTCTAATCGTCGTTTTATTTGTTTGTCTACTGTCCATAATTCGCTTCCATAGGTCAGAATTGGTTCTATATAGCACCGATGAACTCGCTTTCTCATTTTCATTGTCATCAATTTGTTGCATAAGATATTTTTCATTTTCTGAAATGTTGTTTTGGCCTGAGCTATTCTGAGCTTTTTATTTATGTGGTCCATCTCCCATTTTGTAGCATCGGCGATGATACATGCATAAGGGTTCCTGCGCTTTTGTGCCTGTACATCAGCTGCTCTATATACATCAGCTCACCGGGGCTGCATCAATAGGCGCTGTACCACGATATTTCTTTACTATCTACCGCACCAGAGTAGCGCTGTTGAATTGTGTAGGGCCTGGTCACATTCCTATCTTTGTAGATGATATTATGACGTATGTACACGGTCTGAAGGAAGACCCAGAAGAAGATGGATAGATGAAGTGATAGAGACATGTAACAACAAAGGAAAATCACAAATTCAGACAGTTCGAGCAGCTCAAGAACGACAAATGATATAAACCACGACACCTTTAGTGTATCAGTGAAAAGAGAAAATAAAAAGAAGAAAGAAGAAAGTACACGGTCGATTATGTACACATGTGTATCTTTACAGATGGCATTGTAACGTATGTACGCGGTCGATTATGTACACACGTTTATCTTTACAGATGGCATTGTAACGTATGTACGCGGTCGATTATGTACACATGTTTATCTTTACAGATGGGATTACGGCTTATGTACGCGGTCGATTATGTGCACATGTTTATCTTTACAGGTGGCATTATGGCGTATGTACACGGTCGATTATGTACACATGTTTATTTTTACAAATGGAATTATGGCGTATGTACGCGGTCGATTATGTACACATCTTTATCTTTACATGTGGTATTATGGCGTATGTACACGGTCGATTATGTACACATGTTTATCTTTACATGTGGTATTATGGCGTGTGTACACGGTCGATCATGTACTCAGTTTAAATGACTAACTAGTAAATCATTATAAGAAAGTGTAATGTGCAGTCTCTGCGGCAGAGCTGATACTGAATGACTCTACAGTGAGCAAGTTAAATTTCTTGTACAGATCGGGACCACGCTGCTGTGCACGTCAAATGAAACAACCGAGAAGCTATATTTGGCAGCTCTGACACTGATTTTTGCCTGAATCCAAACAAAAACGGCAGATTGATGTTGTTGCTGTTGTTAGAAGTCTCATATATTTCCCTAATTACCGAATTTAAATGTAAATTAATCCTATCACTGCCTCCAGAAATATGAATACGACAAATGTATAATTATGTATTTAGGACACAACAAAATAACATCATCTTCTTCTTTCTTCTTCTTTTCACTTTCTCACTGATACCTAAAAGGTGTCGTGGTTTATATCATTTGTCGTTCTTGTGCTGCTCGAACTGTCTGAATTAGTGACTTTCCATTGTTGTTACATGTCTCTATCACTGCATCTATCCATCTTCTTCTGGGTCTTCCTCTTGGTCTTTTTCCATGCATTCTCGAGATGAACGACCTTGATGGTGATTGGTGAGGATTCATTCTGACCAGGTGGCCAAACCATTTAAGTTGTTGTTGTTCTATATATTCTTGGCAGGGTTTTGTTCCTACTATTTTTCTTATGGTTTCATTTGGTATTCTATCTCTTCTTGTGTTGTTTGTTACTTTTCTCAAGCAACGCATCTCACATGTATTGATCTTATAACATAACAACATCATTACTCCATAAATCCCAACACTAAAAAGTAAAGGTTCCATCTACGCCTTACAAGGAGTATGGGGAATATGTTGTTAGTGACCATTTTTTTCTGTGACCACCGCATATTTTTGGGTGATGTGGTCGGTACCAAGCCAGGCCGCCTTTACTTTGCAGAAAAATATTTGGTCCTCACTATCAGAAGCTGGGTTGACCCCGGAGTCTTGTCAGCCAGAAAAAAAAAAAAAATCCGCCGCTGCTTGGGATCAAACCCGGGTCCCTCTGGCCAGGGAGCGAGCACACTATTCACTCAGTCATCAGGGAGCGAGCACACTAATCACTCAGTCATCAGGGAGCGAGCACACTAATCACTCAGTCATCAGGGAGCGAGCACACTAATCACTCAGTCATCAGGGAGCGAGCACACTAATCACTCAGCTACCCAAATCCTACAAAAACAAAAACAAAACATGGCAAAAGTATAATTCAGTATTATGGAGAGAGCATACTAATATCTACAAAGGACAAGAGGTAGGGTTCGATCCAAACCGACGGCTTCCAGGTTCACCCAGCCTTTAATGGGTACCGGATTTTTTTTCTGGGAAAGTAAAGCGGCACGGGCGTAATATCGACCACATTACCCCAAAAATCATGTGCCGAAGGTCTGTAAAATGTATGGTCACTAACACCATATTCCCTATACGCCACTTGACGTGACGGGGTGCTTTACTATTTACTTTTATAATAATATCATTGAACTTACCAGCAAGAACAAGAAGAGAAGCCAGTGCTACACAAACAACTCTCAGTAATTCCATGTCATTTTTGGTTCAAAAAACTGCCTGCTGTTCCTTTTGTATCTAGTGGTGTCTGATAACACTTATTGTAAAACGCCACACATGTTATCTTCTGTTTACGAATATCATCATGTTTTGATTTGAAGTGTAGCGATTTGCTGTGTTCGTTCGTTTTGTACTTAAAATTCCATCTGATGAGATTGTACAATAGTAAACAAGAAAACAAAGAAACGCAAATTCTTAATTTAAAGAGTTTTTATCTACAGTATGATCTCCATTAGACAAGAAAATAGAACAGAGAATTGAAGCCTTTGAAATGTGGATTTATAGAAGAATAGGTAGAATTGGATGGAAACAAAAGATAACAAACGATAAAGTTTTAAAACAACTGAAAATAAAAAGAGAACTACTAAACACAATTAAGACAAGACAAATGAAATTTTGGGGGCATGTTGAAAGACACAACAGCCTACTAAAAGTAATATTGGAAGGAAAAATACAAGGTAAAAGAGGCAGACCAAGACTAATATGGATGAGTAACATAAAAGATGGACAAGTCAATCTATGTCAGCCTGCACCATCAAAGCAAGAAACAGAGTAGAATGGCGATCCATAGTAGCCAACCTTCGCTACGGAGAAGGCACACGATGATGATGATGTCCTCCATAAATTAAAACAAGATCTTGCTCAAATGAGTACCATATGGTCCCATGATTTAACGACATTACAACTCTTTCTGTACGAAAGCTTTTTTATTCAAGGCAACGGAAGAGATTTCAGAGACAACATTTTTCATGGTTTTAAAAATCTCTCTATATATTTATATTTATCTAAAATATAACATGTTATGATATAATAATCAATAATGGCAAAATAAAATGAAAGAGAGATCGCGGACGACAAAGAGAGAAAATACTGGATAGCTTGGTTTCGTGTCATGGAAAACAGTCAACAACAGAACTGATACGATGCAATGTAGATAAAAGATTGTGGAAGGACATGATCGCCTGCGCCAACTGGAATGGCACATGATGACGAATGAACATATACCATATTATACATGATTTTTAATTTTAGATAATTGAACAAGGAATTAGATTTCACCAATAGAAAGATGATAAAAAAACATGTAAAAAGAATATGGTTTGAAAACGGTTCACACTAATCAAGTTGAGAGTGGCGCACTATTTGACGAAACGCACACAACCGAAATAGGCATGGCGCACAGTGCAGCGAAACGTACGGAAAGTGTGTTAATTCTACAGTTATATAATACATAATTATCAATAGCATCCGTATATTACAACCTACGATTGCGTACAAACCATCTAACATGATTCAAACACTTATTTCTACTCTACACAACACATGGTTATCTATATTATACATTCATTACAACAAGTGAATACACAAAAACATCGCACATGAAGCGATCACATTAATTCTACAGCTCTTCAACATGTCCTGCCCGAGTGTTAAACAGCAGCTAAAAATAGGTGCAATATAAACACACTTTATTATGTGTAACAGTAAGTTATTCAGCATAAAACACATAATCACCAACTCGCGTCAACCTTGTACAGACTTGTTAAAAAGTCATGGAGGTTTAGAATATTGATGGGAGCTTTCCCCAAATTACAAATGTATCCATTTTGGCCCATGTAAAAGTAAAGTACTGGGGTTAAACAAGGATGTATTTTATCGCCCTTGTTATTTGGAATTGTTATGGACTTCATAATGAAGAAATGCTGCACTGGTAATAAAGGCATCGAATGGATACAAGGAGACCATTTGGAGGACCTGGACTTTGCTGATGACATAGTTCTTATCAGCAGTCAGATAAAAACGATGCAGGAAAACACAAATGAACTATCATCAATAGCCAGCAAATTGGGCTTGAGGTCAATCATGAAAAGACTAAAGTCATGAAAAGTTTAATTCCAACAAGTGACAAAATATACATGGAAAACAAACCAGTAGAAGAGATCGATCACTTCATCTATCTTGGAAGTCACATTGATCGAGAAGGGGATACGAGCAAAGAAATTAGAATCAGACTGGCTAAAGCAGCAATGTCTTTCAGAAGCCTTGAAAAGTTGTGGAAATCAAAACTCATTAGCACAAACACAAAACTTAGGCTATTCAAATCAAATGTACTATCAACCCTTACGTATGCGTGTGAAAGCTGGAAAACAACAAGAGATATAGAAACAAAGTTGAACGCATTCGAAAATAAATGTCTAAGGAAAATACTTGGTATAGAATGGAACGAATTCAAAACAAACGAGGAAATTAGAGAAATCGCCAATCAACCACTAATATCTTCAGTAATAAAGAAAAGACGATGGTCATACGTTGGACATGTGATGAGAAGAGGTAATAATCGAATAGCAAAGCAAGCCCTCATATGGGAAACAACAGGTAAAAGAAAAGAGGAAGACCCAGGGAGACACTGAGAAGAACATTGATGAGAGAGGCAAGAGCAGCAGGAATCGGCTCCCTCAATGAGATAGAACTGCTTGCACAGAACAGAGACAGATGGCGAGATTTGATAAAATATCTTTAAAAGAAAACTGCTAGAACAAAAATTCATATAGGAGAAGGTGTATCTTGGTCTACGCCCTATGGGCCGGTTACGGCTCGAAAGGTCAATAGATAGAAAAGTAAAGTAAAGTACCCCCGTCACGCCAAGTGGCGTATAGGGAAATATGATGTTAGTGCCCTATATTTTATAGACCTTCAGCACATGATTTTTGGGGTAATGTGGTCAGTATTACGCCCGTGCTGCTTTACTTTCCCAGAAAAAAATCCGGTACCCATTTAAGGCTGGGTGAACCCGGAAGCCGTCGGTTGGGATCGAACCCTACCCCTTGTCCGTGGTAGTCCAGTTCACTAACCACTGAGCTATCGCGGCTCCCATTTTGGCCCATGACTCAGTTTAATATTTACCTGGGAGTCTGGGTTTATAAAGAGAATGGCATCTCTTTCGCTTTTTATTTTTACGGAGACCATAACAAAAATATGTCCACATTTAATTATTACTAAGTAATCACTACATGCTTGTAAGAAACAAAACCCTGCCAAGAATATATAGAACAACAACAACTTAAATGGTTTGGCCACCTGGTCAGAATGAATCCTTACCAATCACCATCAAGGGCGTTCTTCTCGAGAAAGCATGGAAAAAGACCAAGAGGAAGACCCAGAAGAAGATGGATAGATGCAGTGACAGAGACATGTAACAACAATGGAAAATCACTAATTCAGACAGTTCGAGCAGCTCAAGAACGACAAATGATATAGCCACGACACCTTTTAGGTATCAGTGAAAAGAGAAAAGAAGAAGAAAGAAGAATCACTTCACGGGGAGCTGCGGTAGCTCATTGGTTAGTGAACTGGACCACAAAGGACAAGAGGTCAAGGTCGATGGCTTTCGTTTCACCCAACCTTAAATAGGTACCGGATTTGTTTTTGGGAAAGTAAAGCGATACGGGCGTAAAACCGACCACATTACCCCAAAAATCAAGTGCCGAAGGTCTGTAGAAATTATGTTCACTAACACCATATTCCCTATACGCCACTTGGCGTGACGGGGGCTCTTTACTTTTTTTTTAATGATCACTACATGACTCATAATGGTAAATGGATTTTTTTTAAAGTTACTATGATTGAAATTAATATGTAGAAATGTACAACAAAAATAAATAATATATTTATAATTTCTTTAGATATACATACATGGACAGCTAAGAAGAGTAATGAAGATGTTCTGCGAGAGGTCAAAGCAAAAAGAGAGCTAATTTCCAATATTAGGAAGAAACAATCATCATTTGTTGGCCATTTAATGAGAAGAGAACAACTGGAATATATTGTAACAACTGGAAAAATTGAGGGACAAAGAGATAGAGGGAAGCAAAGTGAAAAAATAACAGACAGCTTAAGAGAATGGCTTGGCAGTAGGTCAACAACAGAAATGATAAATAGCTGCCGAGATCGAAAGTTGTGGAGAGACATGATCACCTACGCCACTAGGCCCGGTACTTGATGATGATGATACATACATGAAAATGCTGCGTTTTGAACATATATTTTTTTGGTAAATCAATTTTATATGATCTATAATCTACATTCTTTTAGAAAAGATATTTATTTAGTACATCAGTTTCGTAAACTATAATCTACAAGTTTTTAACAAAGATATTTATTTAGTACATCAGTTTAGTAAACTATAATCTACAAGTTTTTAACAAAGATATTTATTTAGTACATCAGTTTCGTAAACTATAATCTACAAGTTTTTAACAAAGATATTTATTTAGTACATCCGTTTCGTAAACTATAATCTACTATCTTTTCATTTGGAGAAAATGTCCCCTACCGCAGCCCGTTTGAAGAAGTCGCTGTAACTAGCTTTATCTCTCACTTGCTATGTGATCTCGTTCAAGATCACTTTGATGTCTGGAAGCTATCCGCTTATTGCTCTACCCTGTCTTATTGTCCAGGGATCGCACCTTTCTTTACAACTCTTGCAAATCTGAGACAAATAATAATACATGAATGTCATTCTAGAGGGAAACTTCCGAGGCGATAATCAGCGAATTAATTCAGAGGAAGAGGTATGTTTACAGCACTCGGAAAATTGACAAATAATCAACAACAGAAAAAAAATAAATAAAAAAATAACAGAAAAATAACAAAGAACAATATATGGACCGAAGCAGGATCGAACCTATACTCAGTCACATAGCGCCTTGCCACGAAATGCCAAACGCTAGAGAACACTGCCATTCAGCTAACTGAGAAATTATCTGTCGTTGACAATGTCCTTCGTGCAGGTGTTCTCATGACTGTCGTATAAGGCTACGATCACTGCTTGGAAATACATCCTGTATCTGTGCGTCTTTTGATTTGATCATACTGTTCACATTAAGATGTACTTTATAAACAGGTTTTCTTCAATATTCAAGGTTGTAATAAGTCTATAGTGATTTTTTTTTGGGTTAGTATTCTATAAATATCACAGAATAAAAGGATGGAAATGGCAGGACAAAATCACTAACATAGAATTATGGAAATGTACCAGTCAAACACTAGTGGATAAAGAGATACAGCGAAGACGATGGCGCTGGATAGGACACACACTAGGGAAGCCAACTGAGAGTATTACACAACAGGCCCTTTTGCAATCCCCAGGGGAAAAGACAAAGAGGAAGACCAAGGAATTCTTGGAGAAGACAGATAGAAGCAGAGATGAAGATGATGGGGAAGACATGGAATGATCTTAAAAGAATGGCAAAAAACAGAACGACTTGGAAAGTGTTTGTTGAAGACCTATGCTACTCTGGGAGCTAAAAAAGGTAGAGAGAGAGAGATTCTATAGATATTTTGCCGTTGCTTTCTAATGATTCTGGTCACTGTGGACTCTCTTCTGTGATCTAAGTCACCAGACTACTCTAGCTCCACCCTTGGCCGCTTATATTTTTGTATACATTATATACGTTTAGTAAAAAAACAAATAAAGTCAAGAGTCCGTCAGGCTAAGGGGCGTATAGGGGATTTGGTGTTAGTGACCACAAATTTACAGACCTTCTGCATATGGTTTTAAGAGAAATGTATTCGGTATTACGCGCATGCTGCTTTAAAAATGTTGTAAAGGGACCTGTCACGCCAAGTGGCGTATAGAGAATATCGTATTAGTGACCATAATTTTTATAGACCTTCAGCACATGATTTTTGGGGTTATGTGGTCGGTATTACGCTCGTGTCGCTTTACTTTCCAAGAAAAAACCCGGTACCCATTTAAGGCTGGGTGAACCTGGAAGCTGTCGGTTGGGATCGAACTCCTACCGCTTGTCCTTTGTAGTCCAGGTCACTAACCACTGAGCATGCTACTTTACTTTCCAAAAAAAATGTCGGCACCCATAGCTCAGTGGTAAGTGAACTGAACTACAAAGGACAAGGTAGGGTTCGATCCCAACCGACGGCTTCCGAGGTCACCCAGCCTTAAATGGTTACCGGATTTTTTTATGGGAAAGTAAAACAGCACGGGCGTAATACCGACCACATTACCCAAAAATCATGTCCTGGAGGTCTGTAAAATATAGGGTCACTAACACCATATTTCCCTATACGCCACTTGGCGTAACAGGGGTGCTACTTTACTACTATTTACGGCTGGGTGAACGTGGAAGCCGTCGATCAGGACCGAATCCAACCTCTAGTCCTTTGTAGACCAGTTTACTAACCACAGAGCTAATGCGGCTCCCATATATAATTATCATCATCGAATGCCGTCTCTGCATCGAATGCTGGCTACCATAGAGCGCCATTCCGCTCTGACTGTTGCTTTGATGGTGACGGCTGTCTAAATATATATTTTTTTTAAATATTAAATTACATTAGAAAATTATATTAGAAAATATATTATATTTTGTTATATTAACTGTTATATTATGTTATATTGTAATGTTACCTTATATTCTGTTATATATATATATATAGTATATATATTTTCCCGTGTGTTACCGGGGTCTCATTATGTGGGAAGTAAAGAATAGTGACACTGTGACCTTCCAGGCATGTCGTAAGAGGCGACTTAGGAGATTGATCGATGGTTTGACAAGCTGTCATTGTGAAAAGCATTGTTATGGAAACAGAACCATATATTTTAGAAGCAGTGATCTCTGCAATATATGTATTCTGACACGCAAGGTTTCTGTTTTTGAGATCATAATTCTGCCCTATGTGCTGTCTTCGGCTCGAAAGGACAATAGATAGATAGATAGATATTTAGCTTATATTCTATGGTTTCAGCATGGCACTGTGTGCCGTTGAAGCACGTCTTTCTTCAGACCGCTGCCTTACACCAGCAGCACCCTTGAGCGGGCTGAATAATTGTTGGGAAACCAAGTTAGCCCCAGGATCACCCCCCAGCATGTGAGCGATCCTCTCCCAGTAAGCTACCATCCGTGTCTCAACAAATATACCAAGAAGTCTCATGTGATAGTTTGGAATTTCTTGTACAAATTGATATTATTTTAGCAATGTGTTATTGGATGAAATGAGAAGAAGTAAATTAGTAACCCAAGTTTTACATCTATAATGTTTGATGACGAGTCAGTTTTACATCAATAATGTTTGATGACTAGTCAGTTTTACATCTATAATGTTTGATGACGAGTCAGTTTTACATCAATAATGTTTGATGACGAGTCAGTTTTACATCTATAATGTTTGATGACGAGTCAGTTTTACATCTATAATGTTTGATGACGAGTCAGTCTTACATCTATAATGTTTGATGACGAGTCAGTTTTACATCTATAATGTTTGATGACGAGTCAGTTTTACATCTATAATGTTTGATGACGAGTCAGATTTACATCTATAATGTTTGATGACGAGTCAGTTTTACATCTATAATGTTTGCTGACGAGTCAATTTTACATCTATAATGTTTGATGACGAGTCAGTTTTACATCTATAATGTTTGATGACGAGTCAGTTTTACATCTATAATGTTTGATGACGAGTCAGTTTTACATCTATAATGTTTGATGACGAGTCAGTTTTACATCTATAATGTTTGATGATGAGTCAGTTTTACATCTATCATGTTTGATGACGAGTCAGTTTTACATCTATAATGTTTGATGACGAGTCAGTTTTACATCTATAATGTTTGATGACGAGTCAGTTTTACATCTATAATGTTTGATGACGAGTCAGTTTTACATCTATAATGTTTGATGATGAGTGTGAGTCAGTTTTACATCTATAATGTTTGATGATGAGTCAGTTTTACATCTATAATGTTTGATGACGAGTCAGATTTACATCTATAATGTTTGATGACGAGTCAGTTTTAAATCTATAATGTTTGATGACGAGTCAGTTTTACATCTATAATGTTTGATGACGAGTCAGTTTCACATCTATAATGTTTGATGACGAGTCAGTTTTACATCTATAATGTTTGATGACGAGTCAGTTTTACATCTATAATGTTTGATGACGAGTCAGTTTTACATCTATAATGTTTGATGACGAGTCAGTTTTACATCTATAATGTTTGATGATGAGTCAGTTTTACATCTATAATGTTTGATGATGAGTCAGTTTTACATCTATAATGTTTGATGATGAGTGTGAGTCAGTTTTACAAGGGCCTATATTGTGATTTTGTTGTTGTTGAAATTATCGAATATATGATGATGTTCATGTACTGTGGGTTGGTGATCATGCCTTTTCACAACTTTCGATGTCGACAGTTACTAATGATTTATGTAGTTGACCTTCGGCTAAGCTATTCTCTTAAGATCGCTGGTATCTTTTGTCTTTGCTTTCCTCTATCTCTTCGTCCCTAAATTTTTCTAGTTGTTACAATATATTCCAGCTGTTACATTTTTATTGCGTGGCCAAATATGATGAATGTTTCTTCCTAATATTGGAAATTAGCTCTCTTTTTGCTTTAGCCTCTTTCAAAACGGTTTCATTACTCTTATAGCTGTCCATGGTACTCTCAACATTCTTCTGTAAAACCACATTTCTACAGACTCCAGTGATTGTCTTGTCTGTTGTTCTATTGTCCATGATTCACTTCCACATGCTAAGACTGGCTCTACATAGCATTAATAACTCATTTTCTTGCTTCTATTGTCAAAAATGGATTTCACCGTATCTTATTCATTTTTTTAGACAGCTGCCTTTGCCTGAGCGTTTCTGTATCTCATCTCTGATCGATATTATGGCAGAACAATTTAAAGAAAATGATTATAATTTGTGAGACTAGCATTTCTTCAACTTCTGACACTCCTTAAATTACAGTTGACAACCACAAAGCAATATTTCCTGATAAACTATGAAGATTTTTGTTTGTAAAATAAGACTACCTTATGGTATTACATTTGACCACATCTGTCTTAAACGTGAACTGCTTGTATTAATGCAAGTCAGGAACTTCAAGGTTAACTTGTTTTTGATCTTCAGCTATAAAAACAAAAAAAACTATCTTTACGACACATAATACCATTGCTGGTGTATGTCGGGGGGCAACGATAGAACCCGAGGGATAAAGGCCGCTTAGTCAAGCAGTCGCCACAACGTATGAGACTCATGATTTTATTTCACCCCCGACAGAAAAAATCCGTTCTGTCTACCGCGGGCTTCGAACATCGTACGTCAGCTTTTCAGCCAGCGGAACAGTGGTTTTAGCCGTACATCCACGCGCACCTCAAGGTCTTCCGTTATTGAGTTATTTAATTCATGATTTAGTTGCGAGTCATCATCATTGCACTCCGAATATGTCCATGAGTAATCAGATCCCCTCCTCAGCAAGTCTCGCAGTGTCCAGCGACTGACGGATCCAGGTCTGTGTTGGTTGATAAGTCTTCTTACACGCCCACTAAGTTTCACGTTTCTGGCCGTGCCCATCTTAACTCCAATTTCTGTCATCCGAGGGAGTGACGAGGGCTCATGTTTGTCAAAGTTGTGTGCCATTTCCAAATCTCGGAGGGGATTGATGCTGTCCTCCCGATCCATTGGTTGACCGTCTTCAAAGACTGTGCAGCTAGCCAACCTGTCCGCTCTTTAATTTTCCCGCATGTCCAGGAAAGTAGGCACAAGTGACCTTGTGTATTTTTTACTTCTGTAATGATTCTACACATTGCATGCGTACAGAGCCAGCAACCACTTTTTTTTATTAGGCTCATCGAATCACTCAGTATACAGGAGTGGATGCAGTCTTTTGACGCTAACCAGATGAATGCCCTGGTTACTGCCATCACCTCAGTCAGCATGCCGCTCTGATATACATTGCAAGGAACTAGAAAATACCATCGCCAGTCACTCACATTAAATTCTCTACAAATATATCTAACTCTTAAAAACATAAAACTTGAAAATATAAAACTTGAACATATAAAACTTGAAAATATAAAACGTTCGATTGTCTCTCGCACGGATTAATCAATAACTCATTTACAAATTTATGGCTTTCCCAGCAGCGCGTTATGTCACTTACAGAATTCAACAATTTGAAAATCAAGAATATATTATTTAATGTATAGCCACGCGGATTGTAAATTGTAAGAAGATTACAAAGAATAAGTAATGTGGCAATAAATACTCGCAGCAATCGAACCATATCTGACTGACGGCGTGATTAATAGGAAATCATATAGTATATCACGTCCTATTGGCTTTCGTATAACCGAATCATACCTGACTGTTGATTTTAGTAGTGGCGAACTATATGTGTCTGTTCATGTTGGTAGTGGGGAAATATATATGTCTGTTGATGTTGGCAGTGGGGAACTATATATGTCTGTTGATGTTGGCAGTGGGGAACTATATATGTCTGTTGATGTTGGTAGTGGGGAGCTATATATGTCTGTTGATGTTGGTAGTGGGGAGCTATATATGTCTGTTGATGTTGGTAGTGGGGAGCTATATATGTCTGTTGATGTTGATAGTGGCAGAACTATATATGACTGTTGATGTTGGTAGTATCGGAACTATATATGGATGTTGATGTTGGCAGTGGCGTAACTATATATGTTTGTTGATGTTGGCAGTGGCGGAGCTATATATGTTTGTTGATGTTGGCAGTGGCGGAACTATATATGGATGTTGATGTTGGCAGTGGCGGAACTATATATGTTTGTTGATGTTGGCAGTGGCGGAACTATATATGGATGTTGATGTTGGTAGTGGGGAACTATTCATGACTGTTCATTTTAGTGGCAGTTAACTATACATGACATTTGATGTTAGTACTGACGAACCATACCTGACGTTTACGGTTAGTATTAACTAACTAAACCTGGACATTGATGTTAATTGCTGCGAACCATACATGGCTATTGACGTTAGTAGCGGCGAACCATAACTGGCTGTTGAGGATAGTATCAGCAAACCTTACTTGGCTGTTGAGGTTAGCATTATACCTACTAATAGTTAAGAGCTCTATGGCTCTTTCTACTAAAGATCTTATGATGTATATAGCATTGCTTTTTTCTTTATCTCTAACAAAACCACACTGTTCTTCATTAATTTCTGGACTGATTTTGTTTCGCACTCTTCGCATGATGATTCTTAGTAATATCTTAGTCATGTGACTCGTAATGCTTATTGTGCGATGATCATCGCATTCAATCGCACCCGATTTCTTTGGTAGGGCTATGAATATTGATTTGAGCATGTCGTCTGGTATATATCCGCTTTTGTAACTATCATTCAATATTTTTGTTATTAGTCTATTCCAAAATCACCCATGGCTTCAATCTCTTCTTTAGTTTTATTATCTGGTCCAGGAGCTTTTCCTGCTTTCATACTGCGCAAAGCGTCTTCTACATCTACTTTCAGTATTTCCGATCCTTCTCCATTATCCTTAATATTTACTTCTGTTCGTTCATCATTATAACAATCTTTAATGTATTCTGTCCCTCGTTCCCTTATACTTTCTTGTTTAACCAACAGTTTTCCTTCCTTTGATCTTAATTATCCAGTTTCTGATTTCGTTTTTCTTCCTGTTAATTCTTAAATTTGTTTGTATATAGATTTGGCGTCTCCTTTTTGTTGCATTTAAATATCATTGCATCTCTGTTTTAGCTATGTTTTTTTTTCTTTCATTGCATTTTACTACAGTTTCTTTATTTAACCTCTTATACTCATCTTTATTTTTCTTTATTTCATCTTCTTGTATCAATTAGCAGCAAAATCTCATCTGTCATCCATTTCTTTCTTGAATGTGTCCTCACTGGTGGTATGAACTCATTTGATGTTTGTTGTATTTTTTCTTTTAGCATTTCCCACTGTTCATCAATGCTTTGTATCTTCTCTATCGCATTGTACCGGTTCTGTGTTGTGATTTTGTATTTCACAACCAGGTCACAATAAGGTACATAAGAGAAAGTAAATTAAAATGTAAATGTAACTAAAAAATATAACTAAATTGAGGCTTTTGAAATGTGGATTTACAGGAGAATAGGTAGAATTGGATGGAAAGAAAAGAAAACAAACGAGGAAGTTTTAGGACGACTAAGGGTGAAAAAAGAACAACTAAACACAATTAGAGCAAGAGAAATGAAATTTTTTGGTCATGTTAAAAGACACACAATTCTAATAAAAGTAATATTAGAGGGGAAAATACAAGGTAAAAGAGGCAGAGGCAGACCAAAACTAACATGGACGAGTAACATCAAGAGATGGGCACATCAAAGATGGACAAGTCAGCCTATGACAATCTGCACCATCAAAGCAAGAGACAGAGTGGAATGGCGCTACATGGTAGCCGACCTTCGATGCGGAGACGGCACCCAATGATGATGATGATGATGTATATAACTAGCCGGGACCATTCAATCGAAATGAACCTTCTACCTGTCAAGAAACAAGGTCATCGAATTATGTGGAAGTATATTTTACAATCTCCTCGCACATTAATATTTTTTCTTTGTGCAGTTATACGATGGTCATACGTTGGACATGTGATGAGAAGAGATAATAATCGAATAGCAAAGCAAGCCCTCATATGGGAAACAACAGGTAAAAGAAAAAGAGGAAGACCCAGGGAGACACTGAGAAGAACATTGATGAGAGAGGCAAGAGCAGCAGGAATCGGCTCCCTCAATGAGATAGAACTGCTTGCACAGAACAGAGACAGATGGCGAGATTTGATAAAATATCTTTAAAAGAAAACTGCTAGAACAAAAATTCATATAGGAGAAGGTGTATCTTGGTCTACGCCCTATGGGCCGGTTACGGCTCGAAAGGTCAATAGATAGATAGATAGTTATACCCATTTTGAAGGAGTTAAGGCACAGAAAAGCATATGAATTCATAAAAATGCGAAGCTGCTGAACGACGTTTCGGTTCAATAGGCATTCAGCAGAAATAAACAAACAACACGCACAGACATATGTGTAAGTAAATAAACTAAACCTACATAACTAACTTGTAACTAAACATCCAAACATCAGTTTCGATTATTTTGTTTTGGATGTTTCATTACTAGTTAGCTATGTAGGATTAGTTTTATTTACTTACATATCTGTGTGCGAGTTGTTTGTTTGGTCCTGCTGAAAGCCTATTTAGCTGAAACGTCGTTCAAATCTGTGACGTCTACCAATCACGTAAAACATTTACCACATCATTTTTTCTATTTTTTTTTTCAATTATCCCTTTTGTATTCTATCTACCCAAATGCCCAGTGTTTTAATTGACCGTTTTGTGTGAAATCACGATAATTTCGTTATTTTGTTATGGAAGGCCCCGGTATCACTGCAAACGAATTAAAATCCATAATTGCTCAACCGCCCGTGCCAGCGTAATCATCCGGATTAACATCTCATCTCCCAAACAAATAAAGGTAACTGTAGTCCCCATCGTAGCAGTCTCAGCACACGCCAAAAGACGTAGTGCGAAACCTCTCAGAAAGTGAACACAGCCAACTGTTTCCTGTCATACGATATCATCATTCATCGTAAACAATTGGAAAATCGAAGCATGATCAAAACGAATGAGACACACAGCTCACGGTGTGCACATAGCACTTAATTCAGTAGCTCTTGCAACAAGTCGGATTTGGAATATGAGGAAACTGCAACAAGGAACACTTTTTATGCCTTCAATTGTTCCCGCCGCCTATCCACCATATACCGGAAGTTAACATCCTCTTGAAAATGATGATTGTCATATTTTTTTTTTTTTTTGTATAGCGCTTGATGATGTTAGGCCATCGTTGTTGACTCCAATTCCGAACATATAGACATACAGTTAGTCGTCAGATTATCCCCGTCGCACATCAAACAACAGACCGTAAGATTAGCGTACGGCCGGTCTAGGGGTATACGATCAACCATCACGATAATTGTTTGTCACTAACGAGATGACATTCACAATAACAAGCATGAGAGATACCGAAGCGTTATTTAACAATATTAATGTTGAATTATTGAAGAGACGGAGCGAGCAGCATGTGCCTGAAGACTATTGCATGAGATGTCGAATATATTTAGTGATTGCTGCTTTTGATCTCGACAAGCTTCGAGCTCATGAGTAGAGCTATGAAGTGAAAAGTTATTAAACATTTATGTGTTTTTATTTTATTTTCAGCCGGTATAGAAGTCTCACCGTTTGAAACATTTGAGACTAATAGTTAGTCTTGTTTAACTGTTTGGAACAATTGAGACTAATAGTTAGTCTTGTTTAACTGAAACATTTGAGACTAATAATTAGTCTTGTTTAATTGAAACATTTGAGACTAATAGTTAGTCTTGTTTAACTGAAACATTTGAGACTAATAGTTATTCTTGTTTAACTGAAACATTTGAGACTAATAGTTATTCTTGTTTAACTGAAACATTTGAGACTAATAGTTAGTCTTGTTTAACTGAAACATTTGAGACTAATAGTTAGTCTTGTTTAACTGAAACATTTGAGACTAATAGTTATTCTTGTTTAACTGAAACATTTGAGACTAATAGTTAGTCTTGGTTAACTGTTTAAAACATTTGAGACTAATAGTTAGTCTTGTTTAACTGTTTGACAAATTTGAAACTAATAGTTAGTCTTGTTTAACTGAAACATTTGAGACTTATAGTTAGTCTTGTTTAACTGTTTGAAACATTTGAGACTAATAGTTAGTCTTGTTTAACTGTTTGAAACATTTGAGACTAATAGTTAGTCTTGGTTAACTGTTTGAAACATTTGAGACTAATAGTTAGTCTTGGTTAACTGTTTGAAACATTTGAGACTAATAGTTAGTCTTGTTTAACTGTTTGACAAATTTGAAACTAATAGTTAGTCTTGTTTAACTGAAACATTTGAGACTAATAGTTAGTCTTGTTTAACTGTTTGAAACATTTGAGACTAATAGTTAGTCTTGTTTAACTGTTTGAAACATTTGAGACTAATAGTTACTCTTGTTTAACTGTTTGAAACATTTGAGACTAATAGTTAGTCTTGTTTAACTGTTTGAAACATTTGAGACTAATAGTTAGTCTTGTTTAACTGTTTGAAACATTTGAGACTAATAGTCTTGTTTAACTGTTTGAAACATTTGAGACTAATAGTTAGTCTTGTTTAACTGTTTGAAACATTTGAGACTAATAGTTAGTCTTGTTTAACTGTTTGAAACATTTGAGACTAACAGTTAGTCTTGTTTAACTGTTTGAAACATTTGAGACTAATAGTCTTGTTTACCTGTTTGAAACATTTGAGACTAATAGTTAGTCTTGTTTAACTGTTTGAAACATTTGAGACTAATAGTTAGTCTTGTTTAACTGTTTGAAACATTTGAGACTAATAGTTAGTCTTGTTTAACTGTTTGAAACATTTGAGACTAATAGTCTTGTTTACCTGTTTGAAACATTTGAGACTAATAGTTAGTCTTGTTTAACTGTTTGAAACATTTGAGACTAATAGTTAATCTTGTTTAACTGTTTGAAACATTTGAGACTAATAGTTAGTCTTGTTTAACTGTTTAAAACATTTGAGACTAATTGTTAGTCTTGTTTAACTGTTTGAAACATTTGAGACTAATAGTTAGTCTTGTTTAACTGTTTGAAACATTTGAGACTAATAGATACACAGATGTATCAAGCATATCATCATTTTGACTTTTACGCAGAAAAGTGCAAAGAAGATCCAAAATTAATCAGACCCTGGGTGCATTTTCTGCAGCGATCGAGAGGACGTGGACTAGATCCGCCATCTTGGAGACGGAAGGAAACCAATTGGGAATGTTTCAACAAATAAAACAGGGTGTTAGACAGGGTTGTGTGCTGTCACCAGATTTGTTTAATATTTATAGTGAGATTATTTTAAGATCCATAAGGGACATGCCTGGAATAAGAATTGGAGGTCATAATATAAATAATCTAAGGTATGCTGATGATACAGTCTTAATCGCTAAGAGTGAAAATGAGTTACAAGAAATGTTGGACATTATAGTGAAAAAAAGCAAAGATAAAGGACTCAGCCTTAATAACAAAAAGACAGAGGTAATGGTAAAAACAAAGAAAAGACATCACCTCAGTGCAAAATAAAGACCAGTGGAACAATATTAAAACAGGTAAATGAATTTAAATATTTGGGAACTTTGTTAACCACAGACGGAAGATGTACAAAAGAGGTGAGATGCAGAATGGCTCAGGCAAAAGCAGCTTTCCAAAAAATAAGGAAGATACTATGCAATCCATTTTTGACAATAGAAACAAGAAAAAAGAGTTCTTTAATGTTATGTAGAGCCAGTCATATAAATATGGATGCGAACCATGGACATTATGACAACAGACAAGAAAATCACTGGATTCTGTAGAAATGTGGTTTTACAGAAGAATGTTGTGAGTACCTTGGACAGCTAAGAAGAGTAATGAAGATTTTCTGAAAGAGGTCAAAGCAAAAAGAGAGCTAATTTCCAATGATAGGAAGAAACAATCATAATTTTTGGGAGATGTAATGAGAAGAGAACAACTGTAATATATTGTAACAACTGGAAAAATTGATGGACGGAGAGACAGAGGGAAGCAAAGAGAAAAAATAACAGACAGCTTAAGAGAATGGCTTGGCAGAAGGTCAACAACAGAAATGATAAATAGCTGCCGAGATCGAAAATTGTGGAGAGACATGATCACCTACGCCAGTAGCCACGATAGTTGATGATGACACATTATGTTAGGATTGTGTTACACATAAACTATTTCCTTTTTTTTAAAATGAACTTTAAGAAAAAGAGGAATGACCCTACACATAAAAATGCTGTCGAATCTTCACAATTCTAACTATTGTCATCATCATCATTCTTAAGTGTTGTCTACACGTAAAATGCAGCAGAATCTTCACGATTCTAACTAATGTCATCATCATCATCATTCTTGAGTGTTGTCTACACATAGAAATGCTGCAGAATCTTCACAATTCTAACTAATGTCATCATCATCATTCTTGAGTGTTGTCTACACATAGAAATGCTGCAGAATCTTCACAATTCTAACTAAAGTAATCATCATCATTCTTGAGTGTTGTCTACACATAGAAATGCAGCAGAATCTTCATGATTGTAACTAATGTCATCATCATCATTCTTGAGTGCTGTCTACGCATAGAAATGCTGCAGAATCTTCACAATTCTAACTAATGTCATCATCATTATTCTTGAGTGTTGTCTACACATAGAAATGCTGCAGAATCTTCACAATTCTAACTAATGTCATCATCATCATTCTTGAGTGTTGTCTACACATAGAAATGCTTCAGAATCTTCACAATTCTAACTAATGTCATCATCATCATTGTTGAGTGTTGTCTACACATAAAAATGCTGCAGAATCTTCACAATTCTAACTAATGTCATCATCATCATTGTTGAGTGTTGTCTACACATAGAAATGCTGCAGAATCTTCACAATTCTAACTAATGTCATCATCATCATTCTTGAGTGCTGTCTACACAGAAATGCTGCAGAATATTCACAATTCTAACTAATGTCGTCATCATTATTCTTGAGTGTTGTCTACACATAGAAATGCTGCAGAATCTTCACAATTCTAACTAATGTCATCATCATCATTCTTGAGTGTTGTCTACACATAGAAATGCTGCAGAATCTTCACAGTTCTAACTAATGTCATCATCATCATTCTTGAGTGTTGTCTACACATAGAAATGCAGCAGAATCTTCACAATTCTAACTAATGTCATCATCATCATTCTTGAGTGCTGTCTACTCATCGAAAGTTGGCTACCATGGAGCATCACTCCACTCTGTCTCTTGCTTTGATGCTGTAGATTGTCAAAGACTGACTTATCCATCTTTTGATGTTACATGTCCATGTTAGTCTTGGTCTGCCTCTGCCTATTTTACCTTGTATTTTCCCTTCCAAGATTACTTTTAGTAGTATGCTGTTACTTTTAACATGTCCAAAAATATCATTTCTTTTGTTTGTGTTTCGCAGTTCTCTTTTCATTTTAATTTATTTTAAGACGTCATCGTGTGTTTTCTTTAAGTTATTGAGTTATTTGCGGGTCATCATCATTGCACTACGAACATGTCCATAGGTGCTCAGATCCCCTCCTCAGCAAGTCCTGCAGTGTCCAGCGACTGACGACTCCAGTTTTATGCTGATTGATAAGTCTTCTTAAACGGCCACTAAGTTTCTCATTTCTGGCTGTGCCCATCTTAACTCCCATTTCCATCATCCGAAAAACAGAATCTGTGTTTGTCGAAGTCCCGTGCTCTTCCCACATCTCAGAGGGCATTGATGATGTCCGCCCGATCCATTGGTTGACCGTCCTCAACTACAGCGCAGATAGCCAACCTGTCCGCTCTTTCATTTCACCGTGCTCCCGCATGTCCAGGGACATAGACAAAGGTGACCTTACGTATTTTAGACTTCTGCAATGGCTCTGCCCATTGCATGCGTACAATTTTGTTTTCTTTAATTCCCATCAAATGTGTCCTATTCTTCTATAAAATCCTCATTTCAAAGGCCTCAACTTTCTGTTCTGGTTGTAATTAAAATACCACTATTATATTCAAATGAGCAGCTGTGCAGTAAACATTTTTATTTGAAAAAGTTAACCAGAAACTGAGCAACAATAAATCGATATTTCTGCAGGCTTTCTTCGATTACAGTTCACGCACTAGTGTCGACAATAGTGACTGCCATTTCAACTGGTCGCCAAGCATCTCCGATCCACACAAAAGCGCTCACGCTGTTGTGGACTTGATTAAATAGAAAACTGTCACAACGAGCGAGCTTTCAGGATTTGTCTCATTTTTCTATGATATGCTATCGATGAATGTTCTCATTATGAACATTTACATCAGCCGCGCGTTTGAGATCAAGTTCATTTACCGTCAATCTGTTCATGATAACCGAAAAGTCACCTCTGATTAAAGGGAAGTAACCAGAAAGATGAGATTACCGATTTGTATGTCGGTTTGTGTTATGGTTCTTGCAGGTAAGTTTTAACAGGCTCTGTGTTGTCTATTTTCTGATAAATTTAATTGACGTAAGATCAGTGTCCCTAGACGACAGATTTAAGAAAAGTGAGGAAACAATAACACCACAGAAATGACAAGTGTAAGAATCATGACAAGAAATTGTAAGGGATACGATCACAAGTCAAAAAACAAGAAAACAGACAAGGCGCACATATGGAAAGATAAATAACATATCAGTAAAATATTTCGGTTACGTGATAACACAGAGCGAAGTAAAGAAGAGTACGTTAAACAAGAATAAGAATTTTGCAACGACACCACCTGGTTAAATGTTCTACAATGGAGCAAAAAAAGATATATAAATTTGTATTATTGAATCCTCGAGTATACCCAATGAGGGGTCAACAGAGAAGCGAAGAATCACAAACATCTCCCCTCTAAGCTAGAATGTAATTCTGATGGAAAGAAAAAGAAGATGTAAAGAGGAAAAACATCTTCCAGAGTTTGAATATCAACATAAACACATCATCATTGTCTCCGCATTGAATGTTGGATACCATGAAGCGCCATTCCTCACTGTTTCTTGCTTTGATGGTGCAGGTTGTCATAGGCTAACTTGTCCATCTTGTTATGTTACTCGTCCAAGTTAGTCTTGGTCTGTCTCTGCTTTTTTACCTTGTATGTTCCCTTCCAAGATTTTAGTAGGCAGCTGTTTATTTCCAAGCTGTTCTGTTTCTTGTCACTCTTTTAAGATCATTCCATGCTTTCCCCATCATTTTCATCTCTGATTCCATCTGTCTTCTCCAAGAATATTGTGATCTTCCTCTTTGTCTTGTCCTTTGGGATTCCATCAAATGGCATGCTGTGTAATACTTTCAGTTGACTTTAGCAATGCGTGTCTTATCCAGCGTCACCGTCTTCGGTGTATCTCTTTATCCACTGAAATGTATGACTATATACTTTTTCGTAAAATTCTGTGTCAGTGATTTTGTTCTGCGCGTCCATTCTTTTATTCTGCGCAAGCATTCATTAATGAATATCTGTATCTTCATGATTGTCATTTTTGTTGTTCTCCATGTTTCACAGCTATAAAATAGTACTGACTTAACATTGGAGTTGAACATTACTAGTTTTGTATTTAACCTAATTTCTTAGAATTTCGTTTTGTTTCCCAGTGCAATGAATGTTCCTCTTGCTTTTGATATCCTTATTTTTGGTATCATTTTCTGTTCCTCCCTCTTTGTCTATAATACTGCCCACATATATATAAGAGTGTACGTCTAGTAGAAGTATTTCTCCTATTGTTATTTGCTTTTATACAACCGCATTAATTCTCTTAATTTCAGATCGGAGCTCCTGCTAAGAATTTCAGCTAAGTATTTTTACATGTTATTTATTATTTCATTTTTAGTGATATAATGTCTTGTAATATATTACTCTTCTTACTCAATTTGTCTTCTTATTTCATTTCCTGTTCTATTTCAGATCCACTAGTTCTGGTTACTCTAGAACATGTAGTTGAATCTTCATTTCGTGTCCGTTATTGCTGTTCTTTTTTTCTGACGAAAGCCATGTCGGCCGAAACGTTATGATTTTCCTTTGTTCATTTTCTATCGGTAAAGCTGTCATCATTCTTTGTAGGAGTGTATGTTACACCCCACCACTTGTTTCTAAGTGATATTTTATTTGATTAAGTAAGGTCAAGGACGAGACTTGAACCGGCGTCTTAGCACGCGAGTTTCCACCCATATGTGCTCGGCCACCTATCCAGAAATGTTCGGAGATTTCTGGATAGTGTCGCCTCAAGCATCGAAACTCACAATGCGAGGCGACATTCCTCACCTTCCCAGGATAATACCCTGGTAACTATTTCTGCCAACGGCTGGGCCCACCGTGGGGGTATTTTTTCTTCCCAACCACGAGTACAACCCACACTGCTCCCATCGGTAATAGAACACGGGTTGTCTTGAACGTCGGTAGTCCAGTCGGGTTGTCTTGAACGTCGGTAGTCCTGTCGGGTGTGTTTTCCCAACTAGGCTACCAAGGCTCTGCTATATTTTTACATATTATTTGACTAATCATTATGTAAACATAACGTTTCAAACATTACAAAGTTAACAATCTCTGTTCTCGTTAGGTAGGGCAAAATCACTAGCATAGAATTATGGAAATGTACCAGTCAAACACCAGTGGATAAAGAGATACAGCGAAGACGATGGCGCTGGATAGGACACACACTACGGAAGCCAACTGAGAGTATTACACAACAGGCCCTTTTTTGGAATCCCCAGCGGAAAAGACAAAAAGGAAGACCAAGGAAATCTTGGAGAAGACAGATAGAAGCAGAGATGAAGATGATGGGGAAGACATGGAATGATCTTAAAAGAATGGCAAAAAACAGAACGACTTGGAAAGTGTTTGTTGAATATCTATGCTCCACAGAGAGCTGAAAGTGTTTGTTGAAGACGTATGCTCCACAGAGAGCTGAAAGTGTTTGTTGAAGACGTATGCTCCACAGAGAGCTGAAAGTGTTTGTTGAAGACCTATGCTCCACAGAGAGCTGAAAGTGTTTGTTGAAGACGTATGCTCCACAGGGAGCTGAAAGTGTTTGTTGAAGACCTATGCTCCACAGAGAGCTGAAAGTGTTTGTTGAAGACGTATGCTCCACAGAGAGCTGAAAGTGTTTGTTGAAGACCTATGCTCCACTGCGAGCTAAAAAGGTAGAAGAAGAGGAAGAAGATTCATTAGGTGAACAATACGTTTCAAACGTTATAAAGTTAACAAGCTCTGTTGTCATTAGGTAATTGATCGATGCAATTGAAATTAAAGGTGCAAGTTTGAGACATTTGATGAATCAAAAGAATAAAGTTATGTTACTTTGGGGGTAAAATGGTAAAAGCAATAAATGAGCAGAGGAAATAAATTATCATCATGTGCCATGCGGTTGGCGTAGGCTATTATGCCCTTCCACAACCTTCTACCCATCATGCATAGTATCAGTTTTGTTTTTGACTGCTTTCTATGCCATGACACCAAGCTATCTTACATTTTCTCTTTTTCTCGCCCACTATCTATCTGTATAAATATCTATCTATTGTCCTTGCGAGCCGAGGACGGCACATAAGGCAGAACTACAATCTCAAAAACAGAAACCTTGCGTGCCAAAATGGCACATATTGCAGAGATCACTGCTTCTAAAATATGTTGCTCTGTTTCCATAACAATACTTTTTTTTCACAATGACAGCTTGTCAAGCCATCGATCAACCTCCTTAGTCGTCTCTTTATACATGCCTGGAAGGTCACATTGTCACTATTCTTTACTTCCCTCATAATGAGGCCCCGATAACACACGGGAAATGTAGTATGCTTGCTTGCTTGCGTTCGCCCGATGACTAAAGTATTCTAGAGTATTCCTAGACTGTAGAATTCCTCTTCGTCATCCGTCCTTAAAAGGACGTTAAGTGGACGTGTCTGCGTTGTGTTGGGGTTTGCAGTATAACTGTTATACGAGTATTTGCGCCTTTAGGCCCAACACATCCGACTTCAGCACGACATTTTTGAGTACCGGGTTGTCTTCCCTATTCGACCCCCTTCGCTTGGCCAGACTAGACAGGTTAGTCTGTTACTGGAGGCACCGCGGAGAGGTGGAGCAGGGTCTGAATGGTTTTGGTTCCCCGATCCTGGCGCAAGCCATCAGCTGTTGGTCGCTGACAGCTGTGGTGCTAGGAGGTGCGCCTTCACCTCCGAAATGTAGTATAAATGTAGTATAAATGTAGTATAAATGTAGTATAAATGTAGTATAAATGTAGTATAAATGTAGTATAGCGATAATGATGTGAAAGTAATATGAGGACAAGAAATATAAATTGAATTCAGTTTTGTTTTCATCGACAGATATTGTTGGAGTAGATTCAGGGAACTTGTCTACTGTAAACTGCACCACAGACATGATGGACGTTCTGTTCCTTTTCTTCAACAAGGGCGGTTGGAGGGCAGATATAAATCAGCTCAACGCATCAATTGAACTGTCTCGTCATCTTGCAAATTTCCATTCCAATAAGACAACTCCACATGTCAGGTTTGCTGCCGTCTACGATAGGTTCTCTGCCCTTGATTCCAATGTCAATGTGAAAGACTGGGAATTCCATACTTTAAATTTCGAGTTAAACGTATACGGTTTGCATGATTATCCTGATGTAAAACACGAATACAAAGGGTTCAATGAGACCATAGAGTTAAAAGTAAAGTTTATTAAATATTTGTTTTCTGAGATGGGCGGTGTCAGAGAGAACGTGAGTCACGTGGCTGTGCTATATATAGATGGTTTTGGTATGTCTCGAGAGGAAAGTAGAAAGATACCAAGATTTGTCGAGGAACAAGACACAGGAATACAGATATTCATGTTGGTAATTAATGGTGAATATGACAGGGAAATGATGAGTCAGTTTCGGTTTGCTCAGATAAGTCACGAACACATTTACGCTCATTTTCTTGTGATGCAAGTCTGTAAACAGTGCTTGAAAGGTTGGTTCCAATTTGAGCATAATGAAGGCTCTGATACGATGTCATGTTATCACTTGTTGGATAACACTGGTATATCAGGTAGCTTATTTGGTTATGGTAATTGCTTTGTAAATGGGTCTTTTCCTGCAACTTTTGAAAGTTATGAGGAGGTCCACTTTATTCAGTCTCGGCTTAAATCTGAGTTTGAAAAGCAGGGAATTAATTACACTACTGGGGTTTCCATCGGTCTCTTTGGAGAATTAACTAATAAGAAGGACACATTTTGTTGGATTGTCGCATATCCGGTTAGAAAGCGTCCTCTGATAATAGATTACTGGCTTCCTCAAAGACCTATAGTTGGGAGTAACAGGGCCTGTGTTCTGTGGTTGTTCTTGTGGGCCGCTGCTTTCAATGATGCAGCAAATATATCTGGTACTGAAGGTCATTTCCTAGACGGATGGACGGACGCTGGGTGTGATGTTGAAGCTAGATTTAGTTTGTGTGAGGTTGCTCTTCAGCATAGGTCGGAGAACACTATCATGATAAGAATAAAACTAGCCACATTGGAAAGTTTTCAACAATCTTTAACTAGAGGAGATTTTATTAAATTTGAAGATAATGCTGTTTCTATCTCTACCCAAATCGCTGGAAGAAATTTCAAGCAGTTACTTTCCGAAGTTAAGTTTGAATTATTTCCCCTGTTTGATTGTGGTGAAGATGCTGGAGAATACAGATATATATCCTACATACTTGTCTGTGACTCTCTCAACGACTGTAGCAACAAGAGAGACGAATCTCGTTGTCTTACACCTGAAGCTGGCTTCTCTTTACAAAGAAAGGAATTTTATTGCAAAGATACATGTAAAGGAATTTTTTGTTGTAACGGCTTGTGTTTGCCATTAACCTTTGACAATGATGGTCAAGTGGACTGCAGTGTTTGTGTGAACATCGTTTTGTTAAATTCCATTGAAGAAAGCAATGTCCATGCCGAGTATTTAAAAACGAACAAAGCAAAGGCCTTTATTTGTTACCACGGCAAATGTTTATTTAGCCCAGAGTTAACGTCTAACATAAACGAATGTGATAGGCCAGAACGCTTCAACAACACTAATCAAAGAACTGCCATTATTTGTCCGAACATTTTGGGTCGTAGTTTCTGGGCCCCTGCATGTGTCTACCTTAAAGACAAGTATGGGTCTGTTCTTGACTGTAGAAGAATGGCCCATTTAGATAATTGTAAAGACTTTGTGTGTCCTGAAGGATATGTGAAATGTCCTAACACATACTGTATCCCTCAACATTATGTTCTTGACGGAGTAAATGACTGTCCTACGGGAAAAGACGAACACATTGAAAATATCGGCCCGTGTGTTGGCAACTTTGCATGCTGGGATAGTAAAGTGTGTCTACACCCTGACCTAGTTTGTGACGGACATCCGGACTGTCCACACCGAGACGATGAGATAGACTGTTATGAGGGTTGTGCTGAAGGTTTCCGATGTGTGTCGGGGACAGTCACAATAACAAACTTCTCACTAGCACTAGGAAATGTACGATCTACAACAAACAAACTGACTCGGTATGTGGACTTTTCCGGAAGCGAAATTAACGATCATCAACCTGAATATTTGACGAAGTTATCTCGTGTTATGTTCATTGTTTGTTCTAGGTGTAGTCTCACAACATCATCACTTGAACTTGAAACAGATTTCCGTTTTGTCCAACATTTTGAACTCAGCTATAATTTGATAAGGGAGTTTGATGGATCACAGATTGATTGCCATAAACTATACAATCTGAGATATCTGAACTTGTCTCACAACAAGGAACTTTATTTTGTAGATTACTTACAGTTCCCCTTCCTGGAAGTACTTGACCTTTCCTATACAGGTTTGCTTAATTTAAGACAGTCTGCACTACGTGAGTTACCGAACTTGGAATATTTAGATTTAAGTTTTACATGTATCTCTAGCTTTAAAGGTGAAAACAAGTTCCCAACCAACTTTTACCCACATACACTTAACGTGCGTGGAGTGCACATGGATGTGTTTGACGAAGATTTCTTTAATGGACTTTATGTCAGTCACATCTGTACACTGACAGGTTTGAGTTATGTTGTCCACGTATTAGGGGACTAAATATACCTCCCCATGTGTGCCACGCCCCTAACGACGCCATTTCTTCTTGTTTTGATTTGATAGCTGTCAACATTCAGCGTGTTCTTCTCTGGGTGGTCGCTGTTCTTGCTGTTCTTGGTAACACGACAGTTATTGTTTATCGTGTAATCTGGGACAGGTCAGTTCTCAGAACAGGTTACGGGATGTTTGTAACAAACTTGGGTATATCTGACTTTATTATGGGAGTCTATCTGTTCATTATTGCTGGAGCGGATTATTACTATCGTGACATTTATGTTTTATATAACAAGACCTGGAGGGAAAGTGTTGTATGTAAATGTGCTGGCTTCTTAGTTGCTCTCTCTTGTGAAACATCAATATTCTTTGTTTTCCTCATCACTTTGGACAGATATTTGTTGATGAAATACCCGTTAGGTCAAGTCAAGTTTACAGAAATATGTAAATCCATCGCTATTTCTATTGCTTGGATTTTGGGTGTCTGCCTGGCACTGATTCCAATTATATTTAGATTTGAAACATATTCTTCTAATGCAATGTGTCTTGGTTTACCTTTGACAAATAAACTACTCAACGGGTGGTGGTTCTCATTTACCATGTTTATTGCCATGAACATGTTGTTAAGTCTGGCCATTGCAGGCGGTCAAATGGCGATTTTTAGAGCCATGGCAAAAAACAGAAGCTCGGCAGGATCAACGTCTAATGCGCCATCACGGCGGGCCTTAGACATAATGGTGGCCAAACAGCTGTTGCTAGTAGCCTTGTCCAATTTTGGTTGCTGGTTTCCAATAGGAGTCATGGGTCTATTGTCTGTTAGCAGTTATGAAATCGGAAATGACGTTTTTGCCTGGATAACGGTTATCGTTCTTCCCATCAACTCCGCAGCGAACCCACTTCTGTACACGATCCCTGTTCTTATGGACAAGTGGGACAAGTTTAAATTTCGCGAGAAACGCCCACAATTTACAAACAAGAGCTAATTTGATGAAATAACATTTTCAAATTTCAGTTAGCACATCGATCTAACAGAAACAATGAAGGGTATGCATCATTATGGCATTTCTATGAATGTACTATTTTGTACTAATAACATTTTATAGTAATTCAATTACACTTTAAGATTTAATATTTAATTGCATTTTCCATATGCACACTCGTTGTGTGTCATTACTATTTAGATATAGTAATCTTTTATATAAATTGTATATTATTATAAATCGTATATTATTATAAAACGTAGATTATTATAAATCGTATATTATTATAAAACGTATATTATTATAAATCGTATATTATTATAAATCGAATATTATTAGAAAAGAATTCTTAAATGTTACGCAGAGCCTGTCTTTAGGTATGGATGTGAAACATGGACACTAGGACAACAGACAAGAAAATCATTGGAGGCTGTAGAAATGTGCTTTTACAGAAGAATGTTGAGAACATCATGGACAGCTATAAAAAGTAATGAAAATGTTCTGAGAGAGGTCAAAGCAAAAAAGAGAGCTAATTTCCAATATTAGGAAGAAACAATTATCATTTTTAGCCATCTAATGAGAAATGAATAACTGGAATATATTGCAACAACTGGAAAAATTAAGGGTCGAAGAGATAGAGGTAAGCAAAGGGAAAAAATACCAGACAGCTTAAGATAATGGCTTGGCAGAAGGTCAACAACAGAAATGATAAATAACTGTCGAGATCGAAAGTAGTGGAGAGACATGATCACCTACGACAGCAGGCCCCGTACTTGATGATGATGATTATATTATTATTACTATTATTATTATTATTATTATTATTATTATTGTTATTTATGTATGATCCTTGGCGTCTTGACAGATGGTTGGTAGCAAGAATTCATCAATCAGTAATTTGGTAAAGGTAGTAGTGTCTTACGCTGCTTTGAAGAACAGCTTCTCTCGTGGGTGAATCTGTCAATAGTGGATAGACAGACTAATCAGCGGAACGATGAAAGTGTATTCGTGGTGTCTGGCCTCGTCTCCTTTTTCCTTCGCCTTTTGTCTTCTGAATTTAATATCATAACTGTCTTCAAAGTTGCTGTGCCATTATTTTATTTATGTTCTCCACCTGCAACGATTTGCATCCAGATTTCCCCAGTTTCTTTCACTGACAGAATTTCTTTTCATTCGACTGGACTGCAGACGTTCAGACAACCCGACTGGACTGCAGACGTTCAGACAACCCGACTGGACTGCAGACGTTCAGACAACCCGACTGGACTGCAGACGTTCAGACAACCCGACTGGACTGCAGACGTTCAGACAACCCGACTGGACTGCAGACGTTCAGACAACCCGACTGGACTGCAGACGTTCACACAACCCGACTGGACTGCAGACGTTCAGACAACCCGACTGGACTGCAGACGTTCACACAACCCGACTGGACTGCAGACGTTCAGACAACCCGACTGGACTGCAGACGTTCAGACAACCCGACTGGACTGCAGACGTTCACACAACCCGACTGGACTGCAGACGTTCAGACAACCCGACTGGACTGCAGACGTTCAGACAACCCGACTGGACTGCAGACGTTCAGACAACCCGACTGGACTGCAGACGTTCAGACAACCCGACTGGACTGCAGACGTTCACACAACCCGACTGGACTGCAGACGTTCAGACAACCCGACTGGACTGCAGACGTTCACACAACCCGACTGGACTGCAGACGTTCAGACAACCCGACTGGACTGCAGACGTTCAGACAACCCGACTGGACTGCAGACGTTCACACAACCCGACTGGACTGCAGACGTTCAGACAACCCGACTGGACTGCAGACGTTCAGACAACCCGACTGGACTGCAGACGTTCAGACAACCCGACTGGACTGCAGACGTTCAGACAACCCGACTGGACTGCAACCGTTCAGACAACCCGACTGGACTGCAGACGTTCAGACAACCCGACTGGACTGCAGACGTTCAGACAACCCGACTGGACTGCAGACGTTCAGACAACCCGACTGGACTGCAACCTTTCAGACAACCCGACTGGACTGCAGACGTTCAGACAACCCGACTGGACTGCAGACGTTCAGACAACCCGTGTTTGATTCCCGCTGGGAGCAGTGTGAATTGTACTCGTGGTTGGAAAAAAATACCTCCACGGTCGATTATCTAAAAAAAAAATCATATGTAATATGTTGCATGTTTGATAAATATATGTGTGGATTGCCATTCTAAATTGTGTCTTTGAAATCTCTTCTGTTGCTTTAATAAAAAGCCTCCGCACGGAAATATTTATTGTTTTTAAACACTTGTGTGTGTTGTGTTAAATGAAACGTTATTTACGTGTGTGTGTTGTGTTAAATGAAACGTTATTTACGCGTGTGTGTGTTGTGTTAAATGAAACGTTATTTACGCGTGTGTATGTTGTGTTAAATGAAACGTTATTTACGCGTGTGTGTGTTGTGTAAAATGAAACGTTATTTACGCGCGTGTGTGTTGTGTTAAATGAAACGTTATTTACGCGTGTGTGTGTTGTGTTAAATGAAACGTTATTTACGCGTGTGTGTGTTGTGTTAAATGAAACGTTCTTTACGCGTGTGTGTGTTGTGTTAAATGAAACGTTATTTACGTGTGTGTGTGTTGTGTTAAATGAAACGTTATTTACGCGCGTGTGTGTTGTGTTAAATGAAACGTTATTTACGCGTGTGTGTGTTGTGTTAAATGAAACGTTATTTACGCGTGTGTGTGTTGTGTTAAATGAAACGTTCTTTACGCGTGTGTGTGTTGTGTTAAATGAAACGTTATTTACGCGTGTGTGTGTTGTGTTAAATGAAACGTTATTTACGCGTGTGTGTGTGTGTGTGTTGTGTTAAATGAAACGTTATTTACGCGCGTGTGTGTGTGTGTTGTGTTAAATGAAACGTTATTTACGCGTGTGTGTGTGTGTGTGTGTGTGTGTGTTGTGTTAAATGAAACGTTATTTACGCGTGTGTGTGTGTGTGTGTTGTGTTAAATGAAACGTTATTTACGCATGTGTGTGTGTGTTTGTTGTGTTAAATGAAACGTTATTTACGCGCGTGTGTGTGTGTGTTGTGTTAAATGAAACGTTATTTACGCGCGTGTGTGTGTGTGTGTTGTGTTAAATGAAACGTTATTTGCGCGTGTATGTGTGTGTGTGTTGTGTTAAATGAAACGTTATTTACGCGCGTGTGTGTGTGTGTGTTTGTTGTGTTAAATGAAACGTTATTTACGCGTGTGTGTGTGTGTGTTGTGTTAAATGAAACGTTATTTACGCGTGTGTGTGTGTGTGTGTGTGTGTTGTGTTAAATGAAACGTTATTTACGCGCGTGTGTGTGTGTGTGTGTTGTGTTAAATGAAACGTTATTTACGCGTGTGTGTGTGTGTGTGTTGTGTTAAATGAAACGTTTTTTACGCGCGCGTGTGTGTGTGTGTGTTGTGTTAAATGAAACGTTATTTACGCGCGTGTGTGTGTGTGTGTTGTGTTAAATGAAACGTTATTTACGCGTGTGTGTGTGTGTGTGTTGTGTTAAATGAAACGTTATTTACGCGTGTGTGTGTTGTGTTAAATGAAACGTTATTTACGCGCGTGTGTGTGTGTGTTGTGTTAAATGAAACGTTATTTACGCGTGTGTGTGTGTGTGTGTGTTGTGTTAAATGAAACGTTATTTACGCGTGTGTGTGTTGTGTTAAATGAAACGTTATTTACGCGTGTGTGTGTGTGTGTTGTGTTAAATGAAACGTTATTTACGCGTGTGTGTGTGTGTGTGTGTGTTGTGTTAAATGAAACGTTATTTACGCGTGTGTGTGTGTGTGTTGTGTTAAATGAAACGGTTTTTTTTACGTTTGTGTGTGTTATGTTTACATCGTTCTGCCTTATACGTGGCCAAACCATTTTATCTGTTTTTTTCTTTATATATTCTACGGCGGGGGCTATTCCTAGCTTTCTTCTCAGTTCTTAATTTCTGATCTTATCTCTCAGACTGTTTCCTGCCATTCGTCTAACACATTTCATCTCAGTAGAGGTTATTTTTCTTATTGGTTTTTTTTTATCCATCTTAGGGTCAAGGACTGGCATTAGTAGCACAACGTTGGGATGAAGATTGTTTAGCATAGTGCCCGTTTTGCCTGTATAGTTATTTCCTTGTTGGACAATAGTAGTGATAGCCGTCTATTGATTAGACAAGCTTAGTTTCAGCTTGGGTATATCTCTGGTGTTTGTGATATGTCGTTTGTCTCTATACTTTATAATTATTTAAATTCCTCTACTCGTTTTAGTTGTCTATCGTCTATAATTTGACACAAGTGCAACATCTGAAATACTTGGGCACAATAATAACATCAGATGGGAGATGCATCACAGAAATAAAAAGCAGAATAACTCAGGCCAAAATAGCATTTTAGAAAATGAAATACATCTTATGCAACAAATCTATGTCAAGAGAAATGAGAAAGAGAGTTCATCGGTGCTATATAGAACCAATTATAACCTATGGAAGCGAATCGTGGACAATAGACAAACAAATGAAAAGACAATTAGAGGCCATAGCGATGGGATTTCTCAGAATAATGTTGAAAAATCCCTGGACAGCTTAAAAGACCAATGAGGAAGTTCTCAAAGAGGCCAACACAATAAGGGAGCTCCTAAAAATTATCAGAAAGAAACAATCAACATTTTTTCGGACACATCATGAGAAGAGGAAAGTTGGAATACTTGGTTACAATTGGCAAAATAAAAGGAAAGAGAGATCGCGGACGACAAAGAGAGAAAATACTGGATAGCTTGGTGTCATGGCATGGAAAACAATCAAAAACACAACTGATACGATGCACTGTAGATAGAAGATTGTGGAGGGACATGATCGCCTACGCTAACCGGTATGGCACACGATGATGATCGTCTATAGTTATATTGATGTTCTTTTATCTCTTCTGCGCGAGACTTTATACTTTTCTTTTATCTTTTGACATGTTATTCTATGGAGAAATCATTTCTAACTTTTTTTTAGTTCATTGTTTATCTTATCCGTCATGCGTTTGCTCGTCTAACACATTTCATCTCGTTAGTGGTTATTTTTATTATTCTTCCAGTATGATTGATACAACTGTTGCACCAAGCATTTCATCTCGTTAGTGGTTATTTTTATTATTCTTCCAGTATGATTGATACAACTGTTGCACTAAGCATTTCATCTCGTTAGTGGTTATTTTTCTTAATCTTCCAGTATGATTGATACAACTGTTGCACCAAGCATTTCATCAGCAGAGCCATATCTATGGAATGTTAATCTGACATTGTTCTTGAATGATGTCCAAGTTAATGAGACATTAGAATCGTGTGGCGGCAGCTACAAGAAGGGAGCGAAGAACATCAAGTTCTGCTGCTATAAAGGAGACTTGCCTTGCTATCCCAGAATTGCCTTAAATGGGATCACTGTAGTTGAAAACTTCTCCTCTTGTGTAAACTGCACATTCACATCTAAGAGTGAATCAGTGAAGGTCACAAAATCATATTCTCTCTGTGGTTTTACTAACTACAGGTCATGTGGCTTCTGTTGGATTGGAAATGATAACTTACCACCACTGTGTGTCTATATGTTTGGAATTGGAGTCATCAATGATGGCCTAACATCATCAAGTGCTATGACGATCATCATTTTCGGGAGGACGTGAACTCCCATGGTATATGGTGGATAGACGGCAGGAACCATTGAAGGCTATGTCTGAAAAGTGTTCCTTGTTGCAGTTTCCTCATATTCCAAGTCCGGCTTGTTGCAGGAGCTACTGAGCTAAGTGCTCTGTGCACACCGTGAGCTGTGTGTCTCATCCGTTTTGATCCTGCTTCGATATCCCGCTTGTTTACGATGAATGATGATATAGTATGACAGGGACAGTTGGTTGTGTTCACTTTCTGCGCGGTTTCGCCTTATGTCTTTTGGCGTGTGCTGAGACTGCTACGATGGGGACTACAGTTACCTTTCTTTGTTTGGGAGATGAGTTAGTAATTCGGATGATTCCACTGGCACGGGCGGTTGAGCAATTATGAATTTTAATTCGTTTGCTGTGATACCGAGGCCTTCCATAACCAATAACCAATTTCATATTCTTCTTGAGTCAAGAGTCCTGGTATGGCAATGGGAACACGAAGTGTATATTGTGTCTTTTATTATATTTTTCTTTGATATATGAACTTTTAAAATTCAATTGTTTTTATTTTATTTTACCTGCATCTTTTTGCAGTCTACTTAAGCTTTTTACACTCAGTTAACTACAGTCCCTAACAACGAGGTACTTAAGCTTGTTACTATCAGCTTTATCATATTCCCTAACAACGAGATACTTAAGCTTGTTACTCTCAGCTTTATCATATTCCCTATCAACGAGGTACTTAAGCTTGTTACTGTCAGCTTTATTTCATTCCCTAACGACGAGGTACTTAAGCTTCTTACTGTCAGCTTTATTTCATTCCCTAACGACGAGGTACTTAAGCTTGTTACTCTCAGCTTTATCACATTCCCTAACAACGAGGTACTTAAGCTTGTTACTCTCAGCTTTATCATATTCCCTATCAACGAGGTACTTAAGCTTGTTACTCTCAGCTTTATCATATTCCCTATCAACGAGGTACTTAAGCTTGTTACTCTCAGCTTTATCATATTCCCTAACGACGAGGTACTTAAGCTTGTTACTGTCAGCTTTATCACATTCACTAACGACGAGATACTTAAGCTTGTTACTCTCAGCTTTATCATATTCCCTAACAACAAGGTACTTAAGCTTGTTACTCTCAGCTTCATCACGTTCCCTAACGACGAGGTACTTAAGCTTGTTACTCTCAGCTTCATCACGTTCCCTAACGACGAGGTACTTAAGCTTGTTACTCTCAGCTTCATCACATTTCCTAACAACGAGGTACTTAAGCTTGTTACTCTCAGCTTCATCACATTCCCTAACAACGAGGTACTTAAGCTTGTTACTCTCAGCTTCATCACATTCCCTAACGACGAGGTACTTAAGCTTGTTACTCTCAGCTTTATCACATTCCCTAACGACTAGGTACTTAAGCTTGTTACTGTCAGCTTTATCATATTCCCTAACAACGAGGTACTTAAGCTTGTTACTCTCAGCTTCATCACATTCCCTAACGACGAGGTACTTAAGCTTGTTACTCTCAGCTTTATCATATTCCCTAACAACGAGGTACTTAAGCTTGTTACTCTCAGCTTCATCACATTCCCTAACGACTAGGTACTTAAGCTTGTTACTCTCAGCTTTATCATATTCCCTAACGACGAGGTACTTAAGCTTGTTACTCTCAGCTTCATCACATTTCCTAACAACGAGGTACTTAAGCTTGTTACTCTCAGCTTCATCACATTCCCTAACAACGAGGTACTTAAGCTTGTTACTCTCAGCTTCATCACATTCCCTAACGACGAGGTACTTAAGCTTGTTACTCTCAGCTTTATCACATTCCCTAACGACTAGGTACTTAAGCTTGTTACTGTCAGCTTTATCATATTCCCTAACAACGAGGTACTTAAGCTTGTTACTCTCAGCTTCATCACATTCCCTAACGACGAGGTACTTAAGCTTGTTACTCTCAGCTTTATCATATTCCCTAACAACGAGGTACTTAAGCTTGTTACTCTCAGCTTCATCACATTCCCTAACGACTAGGTACTTAAGCTTGTTACTCTCAGCTTTATCATATTCCCTAACGACGAGGTACTTAAGCTTGTTACTCTCAGCTTCATCACATTCCCTAACAACGAGGTACTTAAGCTTGTTACTCTCAGCTTCATCACATTCCCTAACAACGAGGTACTTAAGCTTGTTACTCTCAGCTTTATTTCATTCCCTAACGACTAGGTACTTAAGCTTGTTACTGTCAGCTTTATCATATTCCCTAACGACGAGGTACTTAAGCTTATTACTGACAGCTTTATCATATTCCCTAACGACTAGGTACTTAAGCTTGTTACTGTCAGCTTTATCATATTCCCTAACGACTAGGTACTTAAGCTTGTTACTGTCAGCTTTATCACATTCCCTAACAACGAGGTACTTAAGCTTGTTACTCTCAGCTTCATTATATTCCCTAACGACGGGGTACTTAAGCTTGTTACTCTCAGCTTCATCACATTCCCTAACAACGAGGTACTTAAGCTTGTTAATCTCAGCTTTATCACATTCCCTAACAACGAGGTACTTAAGCTTGTTACTCTCAGCTTTATCACATTCCCTATCGACTAGGTACTTAAGCTTGTTACTCTTAGCTTCATCACATTCCCTAACGACGAGGTACTTAAGCTTGTTACTCTCAGCTTCATCACATTCCCTAACGACGAGGTACTTAAGCTTGTTACTCTCAGCTTCATCACATTCCCTAACAACGAGGTACTTAAGCTTGTTACTCTCAGCGTTATCACATTCCCTAACAACGAGGTACTTAAGCTTGTTACTCTCAGCTTTATCACATTCCCTAACGACTAGGTACTTAAGCTTGTTACTCTTAGCTTCATCACATTCCCTAACGACGAGGTACTTAAGCTTGTTACTCTCAGCTTTATCACATTCCCTAACGACGAGGTACTTAAGCTTGTTACTCTCAGCTTTATCACATTCCCTAACAACGAGGTACTTAAGCTTGTTACTCTCAGCTTTATCACATTCCCTAACAACGAGGTACTTAAGCTTGTTACTCTCAGCTTTATCATATTCCCTAACAACGAGGTACTAAAGCTTGTTACTCTCAGCTTTATCATATTCCCTAACGACTAGGTACTTAAGCTTGTTACTCTCAGCTTTATCATATTCCCTAACGACGAGGTACTTAAGCTTGTTACTCTCAGCTTTATCACATTCCCTAACGACGAGGTACTTAAGCTTGTTACTCTCAGCTTTATCATATTCGCTAACAACGAGGTACTTAAGCTTGTTACTCTCAGCTTTATCACATTCCCTAACGACGAGGTACTTAAGCTTGTTACTCTCAGCTTTATCACATTCCCTAACAACGAGGTACTTAAGCTTGTTACTCTTAGCTTCATCACATTCCCTAACGACGAGGTACTTAAGCTTGTTACTGTCTGCCTCATCGCCTTCCCTAACGACGAATGAACCTTATTACCTTATTAACATTCTTAATTACTTCTTTGCCTTTGAATTTCGACTATGCACTCATTGACTATGAGTTTACAAAAGTTGACATAACCAAACATTGCCTCTCTTGCTATATTCACTTTAACTACTTTGTGGCACAGCCAAAAATTCAGTTGTGGTCTAAATTAAAATATTACTTGTATAGAAATGATTATATAATTATAGCAACGCTCTGTAATCATCATATTCTTATTACTTGGAAAGGTGTTGGAATTAACGGAACGCTAAAATTAATTACTGAAATGTTGTGTCTCATGAAAATATGAATGTCATTGTCATTAAAAGTTGAAAACAGGACATTATAAAAAAGGATGCTTGTACAAGTAAACGTGGGAGCTTCGGTAGCCTTCAGGTTTTAGGAAAACCACCCGACTACAATACCGACGTGCGGACAAACCGTGTTCGATTCCCGCTGGAAGCAGTGTGAATTGTACTCGTGGTTGGAAAAAAGAATTACACCCACGGTCGACCCAACCGTTGACAGAAATTGGTATCAGGGTAGTACTCAGGGAAGGCAAGGGATACCGCCTCGCATCATGAGTTTCGATGCTTGAGGCGACACTATCCTGAAATCCCCGAACATTTCTGGATAAGGGGCCGAGCACATGTGGGTGAAAACTCGCGTGCTAAGATGCCGGTTCAAGTTTTGTACTTTCTTCTTTTTCTTCTACCTTTCAGCACCCTGTGGAGCATAATAATTGTGGATTGTCTTCAACAATCACTTTCCAAGCCGTTCTGTTTCTTGCAATTCTTGTAAGATCGTTCCATGTCATCCCCATCATCTTAATCTCTGTTCCTATATGTCTTCTCCAAGAATTCCTTGGTTTTGCCTTTTGGATTTCAAAAAAGGGCCTGTTGTGTAATACTCCCAGATAGCTTCCGCAGTGTGTGTCCTTTCCAGCGCCTTCGTCTTCGATTTATCTCTTTATCCAATGAAATATGACTGGCACATTTCCATAATTCTATGCAAGTTGTTTTGTACTTCCATTTCCATCATTTTAACTGCGCAAGCATCCACTAATGAAAGTTTGTATTTAATGCTAATCCAGGTCTTGTACTAGAATATATTTTATTGAGGCTAATATTTGATTACTTTTAATTTAATGATTTGGTATGAAAATGTGAATGCACATGCTAATCAAACGAAAACATGGACATTGCATAATAAATGGGGAGCCCCCAATAGCTCAGTGGTTAGTAAACTGGACTACAAAGGACAAGAGATAGGGTTCGATCCCAACTGACGGCTTCCGGGTTCACCCAGCTGTAATGGGTACCGGATTTCTTTATGGGAAAGTAAAGCGGCACGGTTTATAAACAATAGAAATGGAATCCAGTGGTCACTAGAACAATGTATGAAGCAATGAAATGTAATGAGGTGCATGAATGGCAGCTTACAGAAGCATTTGAAATAAGAACATGAGTAAGGCAAGAATGCCTTCTGTCTCCATTTCTCTTTCTACTGGCCATAGATTGGATTATGAAAATAACTCAGAACAACAGAAATGGAAGCCAGTGGTCACTGACCAAGCAACTTGATGATTTAGACTTTGCTGATGACCTAGCTCTCCTATCACACAGCCATCAACAGATGCAGGATAAAATGAACATACTTGATGAGAGATCATAACAGCTAGGACTGAAGATTAAAAGAGATAAGACCAACATTATGAGAATTAATTCAGTTGGCAATAATCAGATAAAATTAGGAGAAATACCTCTACTAGACGTACAATCTTACATATATGTGTGCAGTAATATAGATACAGAGGGAGAAATAGAAAATGATACCAAAATAAGGATATCAAAAGCAAGATGAGCTTTCATTGCACTGGGAAACATATCGAAATCCAAAGAAATTAGGTTAAATACAAAAATAAAATTTTCAACTCAAATGTTAAGTCGGTCCTATTATATGGCTGTGAAACATGGAGAACAACAAAATCGACAATCATGAAGATACATACTTTCATTAATGGATGCTTACGCATAATAAATGGATGGAAATGGCAGGACAAAATCACTAACATAGAATTATGGAAATGTACCAGTCAAATACCAGTGGATACAGAGATACAGCGAAGACGATGGCGCTAGATAGGACACACACTGCGGAAGCCAACTGAGAGTATTACACAACAGGCCCTTATTTTGAATCCCCAGGGTAAAAAACAAAGAGGATGACCAAGAAATTATTGTAGAAGACAGACAAAGCAAAGATGAAGATGATGAGGAAGACATGGAATGATCTTAACAAGTTTGGCAAGAAACAGAACGACTTGGAAAGTGTTTGTTGAAGACCTGTGCTCCACAGGGAGCTGAAAGGTAGAAGAAGAAGAAAGCGGCACGAGCGTAATACTGATCACATTACCCCAACAAATCATGTGCCGAAGGTCTGTAAAATATATCGTCAGTAACACCATATTCCCCATATGCTACTTGCCGTGACGGGAGCACTTAGGGGGGGGGGGAGGGGGGGGGGATTGTGTGTGTGTGTGTGGGGGGGGGGGTTATAATAAATCGCAAAGCCGTGTCCATTTCAAGACGCTAATATGAATCAAAACACAACACAACGAGCCTTCAACAAATGTGAGAATTCCAGACCCAATGGTCGACCACTAAAACGATGGATCGATGGAATATTAGAAGCACTAGGAAACATAACAGCAGCAGAGGTGGACAGAGGAATTCTCCACTCGACGCTGAAAGGCAAATGAGGAAGGAAAGAAGAGGGAGAAGAATATGAAGCAGATAAAGACATATTGTTAGCTAATATCATAAACATAAAAAAGAAATAATGTAAACACAAATATATACGAAAAATGCAAACGTTGTCTTAAAAGTCATTAATGAAAGATATATTTAATGGTATTATCTTGTTAGTTGGTTAAATACATATTTCTTTAGCAATAAGGCTGAATGTCTTGATAAGCATTTGTATTATTAGATCTGGATCTGCAGCAGTGACAGGAAATCACCAAACCTTTTACTTTGGTGGCTCTCCCCCTGAAGAAATAGCAAAACGTGTTATTTGTTATTTATTTATTTATAAACAAAAATAACTTTGGAAGTGTTTAAATGCATTTTAGAGTCTTGTGTTTGACCTACATAATTAACGTGAATATCTTATTTTCTTTATTCTTCGCATAGAAGTTTAACGCTTTCCATACCGAGGATTTTGAAAGAGCCAACGGAAGGGATTTCAGAGACAACATTTATCATCGTTTTAAGAATCAATCTACACATTTATATTTATCTCTACCATCTAAGGGCAGAAGCCCCCTATAGAAGAGATCATCTGCTGCCTTGCAGGAAGATTGAGGACAATCAAAGACTAAGGAAAGTACACCTGAGCAAAATGCTGGCTGAGATCTGATGCACTGGGCCACTGGCGCAGAACACAGTGCAACGTTTTAGCAGGTATTCAGGCGGAGTGGATCTAACAGGCTTAAACAGAGAGATGTCTTCGTGTGAGAGTCTGGAGTCCTACTCTGATTGAGTCCTGATCGCAGAGAGAGAGAGAGAGAGAGAGAGAGATTTATCTAACATATAACACATTATATATGAATGTTTAGATAATTGAACAAGGTATTATATTTCACCAATATCAAGAGGATACAAGACATGTAAAAAGAATATGATTTGATGACGTTCACAGTAATCAAATTGACGGTGACGCACTATGTGGCGAAACGTACGCTGTCGAAATCAGCATGGCGCACAGTGTGGCGAAACGTACGGAGAGAGTTAATGGAGAGCAAAAATAAAAGGCCAATGAAGAGGAATGGCGAACATTCGTATTCCCAAACAAATATTGAATGGCGAACTTAAAGGACGGAAAGAGATGAAAGAGCAGACCAGTCCTAAGATATCAGGATGTTTCTTAGAGATTCATTAAGGAATTCTATTTCAGTGAAAGAAACCGGGATGATCTGGCATAAAATAGTAGCACCTGGAGAGCCAAAATAAAAAAAGGGCACAGTACCTGTAGAGGCAATGTTGATATCAAATTCAGAAGACAAAAGGCACAGAGAAAGGAGACGAGACCAGGCACCACAAATACATACATTTTGTTCTTTCTACTTGAACAGGTCTCATACGTAGAGAGGGCTCCAAAGGTCGAATATGTAGAGGGCTCCCGTATGTGTAGTTCTACTATGTCGGTGCTCTTTGTTTTGGTGATTTAGTTTCACCATGGCCGCTCGGTCTTTTCTTCCTCTTTCTTTCTTTCTTTCTATCTTTCTTCCTTTCTTTCTTTCTTTTCTCTTCCTCACTGATGCCGAAAAGGTGTCGTGGTTACGTCATTTGTCGTTCTTGAACTGCTCGAACTGTCTGAATTAGTGATTTTCCTTTGTTGTTACATGTCTTTATCAATACATCTATCCATCTTCTCCAAGGTCTTCCTCTTGGTCTTTTTCCATGCATTCTCGAGAAGAACGCCATTGATGGTGATTGGTGAGGATTCATTCTGAACAGGTGGCCAAACCATTTAAGTTGTTGTTGCTCTATATATTCTTGGCAGGGTTTTGTTCCTACCATTTTTCAATACCTCTTTTGCTTCAATGACTGTCAAATTTCGTACTTCGTGTTGTGTTAGATTTGTTTGTTGGCTTGGAACACGGCACGCCTGTCTAATTTATTTAATTTAATCATTTAACTGATACATTAATGTGTATACATTTTTTTTCTTTCTTTTGTTGTTTTTTCTATTTCTTCACGTTTCTGCTTTAACTATCCTTCCTTTGCTTCTCTGCATTTGTTTTGGATTTCTTATTTCTTAGTGCAATATTTTGTATGACAATTCTTCTTTCTTCTGTTTTCGTCTTTCGTCCATTAGTTGTAATATTTCTTCTGTTATCCATTTCTTTGTGTTGATTCTTTTAGTCACTGCTATTACTTCTTTTGATGTTTGTTGTATCGAATGTTTAATCATTGCCCACTGCTCCTCGATGTCCTGCATTTTCTCAATAGCATTATATCTATTTTTATTATCGTACTGTTTTTATCACTCATCTGTCTGTCTACTCTAAGCATATCTAGGTCTATTTTAATATTTCTTGGTGATTTCTGTGCCTTCCGCTGTTTTATTCTTATCTTTCCAACTGCTAGTACATGGTCACTATTTCAATATGCTCCTGGCCTTGTTTTAACAGATGTTAGTCCATTCCTGAATCTTCTCTTTACCAGTATAAAATCAATTTGATTGTGTACTTTTTTGTCTGGGCTTTGCCAAGTTGCCTAGAGTGTTGTTTGAACCAGGTGTTACCGATAATCATTGCATGTGTCTTTATACAATCTATCAAACTATTCCCTGTGTCATTCGTCTCTCAAAGGCCATGCCACCCAGTCACATGTTGCACTTTACCTGTTCCTACCTTTGCATTGAAATCCCCTAATATAATAGTTATTTCTTGGGATGTACACTGTTCCATAGTCATCTCTAGCTCGTTGTAAAAAAGTGTCAATGTCTTCTTTTTCGCTTTTACTTGTTGATGCGTAAGCTTGAATTATGTTGATATCCATTGGTCTACCTCTCAATTTTACTAGCAGAATTCTATCTGATACTGGCCAAAATCCTTTCACTGTTTTGCTTCTTTCTCTATCTAACATGATGTCTACTCCTCTTTCGTGTGTGGTTCCCCGAGAGTAAATTACATTTCCACAGTCGTGTTGTAATAATCCTGCCCCTGTCCATCTCATTTCACATAGTCCCAAGATGTTCAATTTCATTCTCTTCATTTCTTGACTGATGTTTTCTAGTTTTCCAACCTGAATGCTGATCTAATGTTCCAGGTTCCTATTGCTAGCGTCTCTTTATTTTTGATCTTGCATACAGTTGCTTGATGACGATCAGGTGTCACCTGTAGCACATGACGCTCCCTACCTGACGAGGTTGCGAAAATATACAAGACAGCTTAATAAACTGGAATGCAGGAGGTCAACAACAAATATGAAAAATAACTGTCGTGATCTAAAGTAGTGGAGAAACATGATCACCTATCACCTACGCCAGCAGGCATGGTACTTGACGTACTAATGTATGTTGATTCATCATCATCAAGTACAGGGCCTGCTGGCGTAGGTGATCCTGTCTCTCCACAACTTTCGATCTCGACAGTTATTTATCATTTCTGTAACTGACCTTCTGTCAAGCCATTCTCTTAAGCTGTCTGGTATTTTTTCTCTTTGTTTCACTCTATCTCTTCGTCCCTCAATTTTTCCAGTTGTTACAATATATTTCAGTTGTTATCTTCTCATTACATGGCCAAAAAATGATGATTGTTTCTTCCTAATATTGGAAATTAGCTCTCTTTTTACTTTGACCTCTTTCAGAACATTTTCATTACTCTTCTTAGCTGTCCATGGTATTCTCAACATTCTTCTGTAAAACCACATTTCTACAGAATCAAGTGATTTTCTTGTCTGTTGTTATATTGTCCATGATTCACATCCATATGTTAAGATTGGCTCTACATAAATTTAATAACTCTTTTTCTTGTTTCTAATGTTAAAAATGGATTGTAAAGTGTATCTTCCTCATTTTTTGGAAAGCGTATGTTGATTAGACTCAATGTAACGTGTTACTCACCATTCCAATAATATATCTCATGGCAATTAAGTTTTCCTCTTAATGCGAAAGTCTCTACCGAAAGCACATAAGTGACGTAAGCTGCTTCACAGATCTTTGAAGCAGTGGCGATTATGCACATAGCTCTTTGATTCTCAACTCTGTCGAAATATTATATAGAGAAAATACAATAAGTACGCTTTAGACGTCATAAAATTGCGCTCCTTATCAATTATGTGGAGATATTATAAAGAAAAAATACAATAAGTACACTTTAGATGTCATAAAATAGCGCCTCTTCTCAAGTCTGTCGAGATATTATATAGAGAAAATACAATCAGTACACTTTAGAGGTCAAAAATAGCGCCCATTCTCAATTATCTCGAGATGAGACATTATAAAAAGAAAATATAAACAGTGTACTCTTTAGACGTCATAAAATATCACCCCTTCTCAATTATGTCGAGATGAGATATTATATAAAGAAAATACAATCAGTACAATTTAGACGTTAAAAATAGCGCCCCTTATCAATTATATCGAGATATTATATAGAGAAAATACAATCAGTACACTTTAGACGTCATAAAATAGCACCCCTTATCAATTATGTCGAGATATTATATAGAGAAAATACAATCAGTACAGTTTAGACGTCATAAAATAACGCCTCTGCAGGCTCTAGTTTCTTCTTGAATTTGTCCGAGGACATTACATTTGATAAACAATGGGACGTTTGAAGATCATGTCTCTGCAGGCTTTAATTTCTCGTGAATTTGTCCGAGGACATTACATTTGATAAACAATGGGACGTGCAAAGATCTCTAGTCTCTAATATCTCCTTCAATATATCAAATGAACATTATTTATGATAAACAACTGTATTTGCAGAGAACACGTCCCTACGAGTCTCCATTTTTTTCCAGTATATGATAAACAGATCTATACCTATGTTTCATAGATTATACAAAAGCATTTGATAAAGTCAAGCACCAAGAAATAATCAACATTTTAGAAAGTATAAACGTAGACAGCAAAGATCTAAGAATAATAAAGAACATGTACTGGCAACAAACAGCGGCCATAAGAACTGGAAACCATTTGGGAATGTTTCAACGAATAAAACAGGGTGTTAGACAAGGTTGTGTGCTGTCACCAGATTTGTTTAATATTTATAGTGAGATTATTTTAAGATCCATAAGGGGCATGCCAGGAATAACAATTGGAGGTCATAATATAAATAATCTAAGGTATGCTGATGATACGGGTGTCCGGTTAGCGCAATCGATAGGCGGTTGGCTTACCACGGCAACAGCCGGGGTTCGTAATCCTGGCGAGGACACCTGGGTTTTACTAATTCCCTAAAAATTAGTAGGAGCCGCGATAGCTCAGTGGTTAGTGAACTGGACTACTACGGACAAGGGGTAGGGTTCGATCCCAACCGACGGCTCCGGGTTCACCCAGCCTTAAATGGGTACCGGATTTTTTCTGGGAAAGTAAAAGCAGCACGGGCGTAATACAGACCACATTACCCCAAAAAATCATGTGCTGAAGGTCTGTAAAATATAGGGTCACTAACACCATATTTCCCTATACGCCACTTGGCGTGACGGGGGGTACTTTACTTTTTTTTTATGCTGATGATACAGTCTTAATCGTTAAGAGTGAAAATGAGTTACAAGAAATGTTGGACATTATAGTGACAGAAAGCAAAAATAAAGGACTCAGCCTTAATAGTAAAACGACAGAGGTACTGGTAACAACAAGGAAAAAGACATCACCTCAGTGCAAAATAAAGATAAGTGGAACAATATTAAAAAAGGTAAATGAATTTAAATATTTTGGAACTTTGTTAACCTCAGACGGAAGATGTACAAAAGAGGTGAGATGCAGAATGGCTCAGGCAAAAGCAGCAAAAAATAGGAAGATGCTATGCAATCCATTTTTGACAATAGAAACAAGAAAAGGGGTTCTTAAATGTTACGTAGAGCCAGTCTTAACATATAGATGCGAATCATGGACAATAGGACAACAGACAAGAAAATCACTGGAGTCTGTAGAAATGTGGTTTTACAGAAGAATGTTGAGAGTACCACGGACAGCTAAGAAGAATAATGAAGATGTTCTGAGAGAAGTCAAAGCAAAAAGAGAGCTAATTTCCAATATTAGGGAGAAACAATCATAATTTTTTGTCCATGTAATGAGAAGAGAACAACTGGAATATATTGTAAGAACTGGAAACATTGAGGGACGAAGAGATATAGGGAAGTAAAGAGAGAAAATAACAGACAGCTTAAGAGAATGGCTTGGCAGAAGGTCAACAACAGAGATTATAAATAGCTGCCGAAATCGAAAGTTGTGGAATGACATGATCACCTACTCCAGTAGCCCAGTACTTGATGATGATGATGATATGATCAACAACATTACGGTTGCTATATTATCGCGTGTGTGTTTATAGAATGTGTCTATGGAAACCTCATTTGTTTTCAATGAAATGGGTCCAGAAGTCATGATTTAGACATATGTCTAATTTACATCATCATCATCGTGTGCCATACCGATCGGTGTAGGCGATAATGTTCTTCCACAATCTTCTATATACAGTGTATCGTATCAGTTCTGTTGTTGACTGTTTTCTATGATATGAAACCAAGCTATCCAGTATTTCTCTCTTTGTCGTCCACGATCTCTCTTTCTATTAGAGAATATGTTTTGATCTCCAACTAGTACAGTCACTGCCAAGAAGGAAAGGAATGGCAAACTATCTACTTATTTTGCCTAGACTAATCATGAGACATCTATTTTCCAAATGAACAATTTATTATGAGGGCAATAATTATAAACCAAATGTGGTTTTACAGAAGAATGTTGAGAATACCATGGACAGCTAAGAAGAGTAATGAAGAGGTTCTGAGAGAGGTCAAAACAAAAAGAGAGCTAATTTCCAATGTAATGAAGAGACAATCATCATTTTTTGGCCAAGTAATGAGAAGAGAATAATTGGAATATATTGTAACAACTGGGAAAATTGAGGGACGAAGAGATAGAGGGAAGCAAAGAGAAAAAATAACAGACAGCTTAAGAGAATGGCTTGGCAGAAGGTCAACAACAGAAATGATAAATAGCTGCCGAGATCGAAAGTTGTGGAGAGACATGATCACCTACGCCAGTAGGCCCGGTACTTAATGATGATGATGATGATGAATTATAAACCGTGAGATGAACAAGGTTAGCAGTTCCTAAACCTTTACTAGAAAGGCTGACTATGTAACTCATTTAAACAAAATAATTGTACTTGTGAATAAGTTAAAAGTATTTATGAACAAAATAAGTGTACTTGTGAATAAATTAAAAGTATTTATGAACAAAATAATTGTGCTTGTGAATAAATTAAAAGTATTTATGAACAAAATAATTGTGCTTGTGAATAAATTAAAAGTATTTATGAACAAAATAATTGTACTTGTGAATAAATTAAAAGTATTTATGAACAAAATAATTGTACTTGTGAATAAATTAAAAGTATTTATGAACAAAATAAAATTGAACTTGTGAATACATTAAATGTATTAATGAACAAAATAATTGTACTTGTGAACATAATAATTGTATTTATGGACAAAATAATTGTACTTGTGAATAAATTAAAAGTATTTATGAACAAAATAATTGTACTTGTGAACATAATAATTGTATTTATGGACGAAATAATTGTATTTATGGACAAAATAATTGTAATTGTGGACAAAATAATTATACTTGTGAATAGAATAATTGTACTTGTGGATAAAATAATTGTACTTGTGAACAAAATAATTGTACTTGTGAACAGAATAATTGTACTTGTGGATAAAATAATTGTACTTGTGGACAAAATAATTGTGCTTGTGAACAGAATATTGTACTTGTGGACAAAATAATTGTACTTGTGGACAAAATAATTGTACTTGTGAACAGAATAATTGTACTTGTGGACAAAATAATTGTACTTTTGAACAAAATAATTGTATTTGTGAACAAAATAATTGAACTTGTAAAAAAATAATTGTACTTGTGAACAAAATAATTGTACTTGTAGACAAAATAATTGTGCTTGTAGACAAAATAATTGTACTTATGAACAAAATAACTGTACTTGTGAACAAAATAATTGTACTTGTAGACAAATTAAATGTACTGTAAACAAAATAAGTGTACTTGTGGACAAAATTATTGTACTTGTGGGCAAAGTAATTGCACTTGTTGAGGAAATAATTGGACTTGTAAAAATAAATAGTGTACTTACGAACAAAATAATTGTACTAACGAACAAAATAATTGTACTTGTGAACAAAATAATTGTACTAACGAACAAAATAATTGTACTTGTGAACAAAATAATTGAATTAAGATATGCGATCATAAATTGTGATTAACATAGAAAAACAATCCAAAATTCAACGGCTGGACTAAGGTAATACGTTCAAAAACCCAAGAATAAAAGATATATGTGCACAAATCAAGATTAGATCAATGAAATAATATTTTTTTTAAAAGACGTACATTAAATTACGAAATACGGAGTTATCTGCCTTTGCGGCGAGGGACCTCTGTGCACACGGCTTCCAGGGAACAATGGATTATTCTTCTTCAACTACCTTTTTAGCTCCCAGTGGAGCATAGGTCTTCAACAAACACGTTCCAAGTCGTTCTGTTTTTTGCCATTCCTTTAAGATCATTCCATGATTTCCCCTCATCTTCATCTCTGCTTCTATCAATCTTCTCCAAAAATTCCTTGGTCTTCCGCTTTGTCTTTTCCCCTGGGGATTCCAAAAAAGGGCCTGTTGTGTAATACTATTAGTTGGCTTCCGTAGTGTGTGTCCTATCCAGCGCCATCGTCTTCGCTGTATCTCTTTATCCACTGGTGTTTCACTGATACATTTCCATAATTCTATGTTAGTGATTTTGTCCTGCCATTTCCATCCTTTTATTCTGCGTAAGCATCCATTAATGAAAGTCTGTATCTTCGTTATTGTCAATTTTGTTGTTCTCCATGTTTCAATTGATTCTTATATTCTCCAAGTTTTAATAGATTCTTATATTCTCCATGTTTCAATGGATTCTTATATTCTCCATGTTTCAATGGATTCATATATTCTCCAAGTGTCAATGGATTCTTATATTCTCCATGGAACAATGGATTCTTATATTCTCCATGGAACAATGGATTCTTATATTCTCCATGGAACAATAGATTCTTATATTCTCCATGGAACAATGGATTCTTATATTCTCCATGGAACAATGGATTCTTATATTCTCCATGGAACAATGGATTCTTATATTCTCCATGGAACAATGGATTCTTATATTCTCCATGTAACAATGGATTCTTATATTCTCCATGGAACAATGGATTCTTATATTCTCCATGGAACAATAGATTCTTATATTCTCCATGGAACAATGGATTCTTATATTCTCCATGGAACAATGGATTCTTATATCCTCCATGGAACCATGGATTCTTATATTCTCCATGGAACAATGGATTCTTATATTCTCCATGGAACAATGGATTCTTATATTCTCCATGGAACAATGGATAATAATGGAAAGGTACTAATGAGAGATATTGTCATGTGTGAAATCAATCGAGTTAGCCAACTAATACTCAGCCACTACCGGTAAGTGAGGTATGATATAACATGGATTTGAGTGAGATGTGATATAACATGGATATGAGTGAGATGTGATATAACATGGATATGAGTGAGGTATGATATAACATGGATATGAGTGAGGTATGATATAACTTGGATATGAGTGAGGTATGATATAACATGTATATGAGTGAGATGTGATATAACATGGATATGAGTGAGATGTCATATAACATGGATATGAGTGAGATGTGATATAATATGGATATGAGTGAGGTATGATATAACATGGATATGAGTGAGGTATGATATAACATGGATATGAGTGAGGTATGATATAACATGGATATGAGTGAGATGTGATATAACATGGATTTGAGTGAGATGTGATATAACATGGATATGAGTGAGATGTGATATAACATGGATATGAGTGAGATGTGATATAACATGGATATGAGTGAGATGTGATATAACATGGATATGAGTGAGATGTGATATAACATGGATTTGAGTGAGGTACGATACGGCATGGATATTATATGGATAATATGAAGTGTAGTACATAAATTAAGCCATCACTGGAGTCGTCAGTCACTTGATGCTGAGAAAGGGATCTGAGCACCTATGGACATGTTCAGAGTGCAATGATGATGACCCGCTAATTATTCAATAATTAAGCCCGTTATTAGAAATCAGACGCCATGACTATCTCAAGAAATAATGATAAACGTTTTAAGGGAGGTAAGTCTCAAGTTACATTAGCGAACATATTAGAGATATCTGCAGGAAACTAAAGATACATGAGAGTAAATAAAGTAAAACTTCGTTGATTCACATGGTTAGAGTAATAGATGTCTCTGTCTTCTTCTTCTTCGTCCTTCCTTCCTCATGTGACTTTCAGCGTCGAGGGGAGATATAATGTGTGGTCTTTTGCACTTCTGTTCATTTCTCTTACTGTTATGTTTCTCATCATCATCATCATCGAGTGCCGTCACCGCAACGAAGGTTGGCTATCATGGTTCGCCATTACACTCTGTCCATTGCTTTGATGGTGCAGGTCGTCATAGATTGATTTGTCCATCTTTTGATGTTAGTCGTCCATATTAGTCTTGGTCTGCCTCTTTTAACTTGTATTTAACCTTCTAATATTACTTTTAGTAGGCTCTTGTGTCTTTTAACATGCCCCATGTTTTAATTTTATTTAATAGTTCTCTTTTTATTTTTAGTTGTTTTAAAACTTCATCGTTTGTTTTCTTTTCTTTCTATCCAATTCTACCTATTCTAATATAAATCCACATTTCAAAGGCTTCAATTGTCTGTCTAATGTCCATCTTTCTGCACCATACAGGAATATTGAGAAGATGTAACATTTTGCTATTCTTAGTTTCAGCCCTACTATTATTTGTTTTATTGTTAGTATATTTTTCATGGCATTATAATTTTTTTTGCCATACCAATTCTTTTGTTTATTTCAGTTGTACATTTTCCACCACTGGTTATATCAGGTTGGTGTAGCTCAGAACTGTCTCCATGTGTATTCCTTTAACTGTGACATTTACTTGTAGGTCTTGAGAAATATGTTTCTTATATTCCGTCGATCCATCTTTTTCGTGGTCGGCCCTTGGGTTTGAATTTCTCGCAACGTTTAATGAAGGATCATTGCATTATGTTTTGATCACACTGCCACGTGGACAAACCTTTTTATATGTTGTTTTGTATATATTCTATGGCGTGGGTTATTCCTAGCATTTTTCTCAGTTCTTCATTTCTGATCTTATTTATCATATTTTTATTTCTTCTCATTATGAATTGTTGTTTGTCACTAAACTTCCTAGACATTCAAATTCATCTACTTGTTTTAGTTGTCTGCCGTATATTGATGTCCTGTTTTCTTTTGCAATATTCAGGCTTCTACTTTGTCGATGTTGATTTTCATGTTGTAATTTGTACATGTGCTGTTGAGTTTACTTAAATGTTCTTGTAGGTCTTCTATTCTCTCATTTACTAGTGCTTGATAGTCTGCAATTAGAAGCTCGTTGATTTCCTGTCTCTGATGGGTTGGCTAACTTGCATTTACAATCCATGTATATAATAAAAAGAAGAGGGGATAGCGTGTAAGTAAGTAAAGAGCCCCGTCCCGCCAAGTGGCGTATAGGGAATATGGTGTTAGTGACCATAAATTTCACAGACCTTCAGCGCATGATTTATGGGGTAATGTGGTCGGTATTACACCAGTGCCGCTTTACTTTCCCAGAAAAATATCTGATACCAATTTAAGGCTGGGTGAACCGGAAGCCGTCGGTTGGGATCGAACCGTACCCCTTGTCCTTTGTAGTCCAGTTCACTAACCACTGAGCTATCGCGGCTCCCGGTCTTACACCTGATCTAACATAAAAGTGGTTTGTGTAACCAGTTGCTGTTCTGACTGTGCAGCTGTTGTTGTTTATGTGCCACAAGCATACGTCGTCCATACAGAAAAACAAGCCCAGTACCGACTGAAATAGCAAAATAATTGTGTTAATATTTGTATAAATGAATGAAATCAAATATTTTCGGAACAATGACAGCAACAATAGTATTAGGAAAATATGTTAAAATCGTCTTATGTATCAAGTCTATTTAAATGCAAGTAACAACAAGAAATCGCCAATCAACCACTAATATCTTCAGTAATAAAGAAAAGACGATGGTCATACGTTGGACATGTGATGAGAAGAGATAATAATCGAATAGCAAAGCAAGCCCTCATATGGGAAACAACAGGTAAAAGAAAAAAAGAGGATGACCCAGGGAGACACTGAGAAGAACATTGATGAGAGAGGCAAGAGCAGCAGGAATCGGCTCCCTCAATGAGATAGAACTGCTTGCACAGAACAGAGACAGATGGCGAGATTTGATAAAATATCTTTAAAAGAAAACTGCTAGAACAAAAAATTCATATAGGAGAAGGTGTATCTTGGTCTACGCCCTATGGGCCGGTTACGGCTCGAAAGGTCAATAGATAGATAGATAGAACAACAAGAATCCATTGTAGCTATAAAGCGCGAATTCTGACGCATAGACTAGACACGGGCAGTAGACAAGCAAATTAAAAACCGATTAGAGGCCGTAGAGATTGGATTTCTCAGAAGAATGTTGAAAGTTTCCTTGACAACTAAAAAGACCAATGAGGACATTCTCAAAGAGGCCAACACAAAAAAGTGAGCTTCTAAAACCATCAGAAAGAATAATAATCATTTTTCGGGCACATCATGAGAAGACGAAAGTTGAATACTTGGTTACAACTGGCAAAATAAAAGAAAAAGAGATCGCGAACAACAACGAGAGAAAATACTGGATAGCTTTGTGTCATGGTATGGAAATCAGTCAACAACAGAACTGATACGTTGCACTGTGGATAAAAGATTGTGGAAGGACATGGTCGCCTACGCCTTCCGGTATGACACACGATGTAGATGATTCAAATTAAAATAATATAATGTTTACAATGAAGGTATTCTCCGGGTCATTATAAATGGCAGCATTGATACCAACAACAAAAGCAATAATACGAAACTTTCAATAGTGGAGTTTACGAGATTTTAGTCTCTACCGCCATGTAGAGCCAGTCTTAACATATAGATGCGAATCATGGACAATAGGACAACAGACAAGAAAATCACTGGAGTCTGTAGAAATGTGATTCTACAGAAGAATGTTGAGAATACCATGGACAGCTAAGAAGAGTAATGAAAATGTTCTGAAAGAGGTCAAAGCAAAACGAGAGCTAATTTCCAATATTAGGAAGAAACAATCATAATTTTTGGTCATGTAATGAGAAGGGAACAACTGGAATATATTGTAATAACTGGAAAAATTGAGGAACAAAGAGATTGAGGGAAGCAACGAGAAAAAATACCAGACAGCTTAGAGAATGTCTTGGCAGAAGGTCAACAACAGAAATGATAAATAACTGTCGTGATCGAAAGATGTGGAGAGACATGATCACCTTCGCCAGCAGGCTCGGTACTTGATGATGATGATGAGTCTCTACCGGAAATGATATAAGATAACTCTTACTCGCAAGCTTTATTTAATGCCGACGTTGACCTTGACATTTGGCTTTGATTGACAGCTTTAACTTGTCGATTGCAGACATCGATTCGTTGATAGAGTTCGATACGAATCATCCTGTCGGTGTGGCAAGGGTTATTAACCACGCCCAGAGTTGCTGAGGAATCAATCATGTTTGCAATCAAATATTTTGTACGATCAAATACTTTTTTTTTTTAAAGTACAGAGTAATGATGAAACAAAAGCATGTACTGATTATTAACAATTAAAGAGAAGAGAAGACAGCTAAAATAGTGTCTATCTACAGAACATAACAAGCAAAAAATATGGACTAGATGTGAATATCAAAAAGACTAAAACTATGATCATAAACAAAGAAAATTCTCAAGACCTACAATTAAATATTACAGTTGAGGGAATACATCTGGAGACAGTCCAGTGCTACAACAACCTAGGACATACTATAACCAGTGATGGAGAATGTACAACTGAAATAAATAAAAGAATAGAAATGGCAAAAAGTAATTTTAATGCCATGAAAAATATACTAACAACTAAACAAATATCAACAGGGCTGAAACTAAGAATAGCAAAATGTTACATCTTCTCAATTGTCCTGTATGGTGCAGAAACATGGACATTAGACAAGAAAACAGAACACAAAACTGAATCCTTTGAAATGTGGATTTATAGAAGAATAGGAAGAATTGGATGGAAGGAAAAGAAAACTAACGATGAAATTTAAAAACAACTGAAAATAAAAAGAGAACTACTAAATACAATTAAGACAAGACAAATTACATTTTAGGGCATGTTGAAACTAACAACAACCTACTAAAAGTAATATTGGAGGGAAAATACAAGGCTCTTATTCTTCTTCTACTACATCAACAAGACAAATAAACATCAACATGACAATGAAACATCAACATGGACACGAAACATCAACAAGACAATGAAACAACAACAAGACAACTAAACATCAACAAGACAACTAAACATCAACATGGACACGAAACATCAACAAGACAATGAAACAACAACAAGACAACTAAACATCAACAAGACAACTAAACATCAACATGACAATGAAACATCAACATGGACACGAAACATCAACAAGACAATGAAACAACAACAAGACAACTAAACATCAACAAGACAACGAAACATCAACATGACAATGAAACATCAACATGACAATGAAACAACAACAAGACAAATAAACATCAACATGACAATGAAACATCAACAAGACAACTAAACATCAAAATGACAACGAAACATCAACATGACAATGAAACATCAACATGACAATGAAACAACAACAAGACAACTAAACATCAACATGACAACGAAACATCAACAAGAAAATAGAACATCATCAAGACAACGAAACATATCAATAAGACAACAAAACATCAACAAGACAACGAAACATCAACAAGACAACAAAACATCAACATGACAATGAAAAGTATTAACAAGACCAATAAAAATATCAACATGATAAAGAAACATCAACAAGACAACGAAACATCACCAAGACAACGAAACATCAACATGACAACGAAACATCACCAAGACAACGAAACATCAACATGACAACGAAACATCACCAAGACAACGAAACATCAACATGACAACGAAACATCACCAAGACAACGAAACATCAACATGACAACGAAACATCACCAAGACAACGAAACATCAACATGACAACGAAACATCGCCAAGACAACGAAACATCAACATGACAACGAAACATCACCAAGACAACGAAACATCAACATGACAACGAAACATCACCAAGACAACGAAACATCAACATGACAACGAAACATCACCAAGACAACGAAACATCACCAAGACAACAAAACATCAACATGACAACGAAACATCACCAAGACAACGAAACATCAACATGACAACGAAACATCACCAACACAACGAAACATCAACAAGACAACGAAACATCACCAAGACAACGAAACATCAACATGACAACGAAACATCAACATGACAACGAAACATCAGCAAGACAACGAAACGTCAACATGACAACGAAACATCACCAAGACAACGAAACATCACCAAGACACCGAAACATCAACATGACAACGAAACATCAACATGACAACGAAACATCACCAAGACAACGAAACATTAACAAGACAACGAAACATCAACAAGACAACGAAACATCAACATGACAACGAAACATCAACAAGACAACGAAACATCAACATGACAACGAAACATCAACATGACAACGAAACATCAGCAAGACAACGAAACGTCAACATGACAACGAAACATCACCAAGACAACGAAACATCACCAAGACAACGAAACATCAACATGACAACGAAACATCAACATGACAACGAAACATCACCAAGACAACGAAACATTAACAAGACAACGAAACATCAACAAGACAACGAAACATCAACATGACAACGAAACATCAACAAGACAACGAAACATCACCAAGACAACGAAACATCAGCAAGACAACGAATCATCAACATGACAACGAAACATCAACAAGACAACGAAACATCAACATGACAACGAAACATCAACATGACAACGAAACATCAACAAGACAACGAAAAATCAACAAGACAACGAAACATCAACATGACAACGAAACATCAACAAGACAACGAAACATCAACAAGACAACGAAACATCAACAAAACAACGAAACATTAACATGATAACGAATCATCAACATGACAATGAAACATCAACATGCTAACGAAACATCAACAGCACAACGAAACATTAACATCATAACGAAAAATCAACATAACAATGAAACATCAAAAAGACAACGAAACATCAAAAAGACAACGAAACATCAACAAGACAACGAAATATATCAACAAGACAACGAAACATATCAACAAGACAACGAAACATATCAACAAGAAAACGAAACATATCAACAAGACAACGAAACATATCAACAAGAAAACGAAACATATCAACAAGACAACGAAACATATCAACAAGAAACCGAAACATATCAACAAGACAACGAAACATATCAACAAGACAAAGAAACATATCAACAAAACAACGAAACATATCAACAAGACAAAGAAACATATCAACAAGACAACGAAATATATCAACAAGACAACGAAACATATCAACAAAACAACGAAACATATCAACAAGACAAAGAAACATATCAACAAAACAACGAAACATATCAACAAGACAAAGAAACATATCAACAAGGCAACGAAATATATCAACAAGACAACGAAACATATCAACAAAACAACGAAACATATCAACAAGACAAAGAAACATATCAACAAGACAAAGAAACATATCAACAAGACAACGAAACATATCAACAAGACAAAGAAACATCTCAACAAGACAAAGAAACATATCAACAAGACAAAGAAACATATAAACAAGACAACGAAACATATCAACAAGACAAAGAAACATCTCAACAAGGCAAACGAAACATATCAACAAAACAAACGAAACATATCAACAAGACAACGAAACATATCAACAAGACAAAGAAACATATCAACAAGACAACGAAACATATCAACAAAACAAACGAAACATATCAACAAGACAAAGAAACATATCAACAAGACAACGAAACATATCAACAAGACAAAGAAACACATCAACAAGACAACGAAACATATCAACAAAACAAACGAAACATATCAACAAGACAAAGAAACACATCAACAAGACAACGAAACATATCAACAAGACAACGAAACATATCAACAAGACAACGAAACATATCAACAAGACAACGAAACATATCAACAAGACAAGGAAACATATCAACAAGACAACGAAACATATCAACAAGACAACGAAACATATCAACAAGACAAGGAAACATATCAACAAGACAAGGAAACATATCAACAAGACAAACGAAACATATCAACAAGACAAGGAAACATATCAACAAGACAACGAAACATATCAAAAAGACAACGAAACATATCAACAAGACAACGAAATATATCAACAAGACAAACGAAACATATCAACAAGACAATGAAACATATCAACAAGACAAACGAAACATATCAACAAGACAAGGAAACATATCAACAAGACAAACGAAACATATCAACAAGGCAAACGAAACATATCAACAAGACAAACGAAACATATCAACAAGACAAACGAAACATATCAACAAGGCAAACGAAACATATCAACAAGACAAAGAAACATATCACAAGGCAAACGAAACATATCAACAAGACAAACGAAACATATCAACAAGACAACGAAACATATCAACAAGACAAGGAAACATATCAACAAGACAAGGAAACATATCAACAAGGCAAACGAAACATATCAACAAGGCAAACGAAACATATCAACAAAACAACGAAACATCAACATGACAACGAAACATCAACATGACAACGAAACATCAACATGACAACGAAACATCAACAAAACAACGAAACATCAACATGACAACGAAACATCAACATGACAACGAAACACCAACATGACAACGAAATATGAACAAAACAACGAAACATTAACAAAACAATGAAACATCAAAAAAACAACGAAACTTCAACATGACAACGAAACATCAACATGACAACGAAATATGAACAAAACAACGAAACATTAACAAAACAATGAAACATCAACATGACAACGAAACATCAACAAAACAATGAAACATCAACATGACAATAAAAGATCAAAATAAACAACGAAACATCAACAAAACAATGAAACATCAACATGATAACGAAACATCAAAAAATCAACAAAAAGTCAACATGACAACGAAGATCAAAATAACAACGAAACATCAAAATGACAATAAAACATCAAAATAAACAACGAAACATCAACAAAACTACGAAACATCAACATGACAACGAAACATCAACAAAACAACGAAGCATCAACATGACAACGAAACATCAACATGATAACGATACATCAACATGACAACGAAACATCAACAAAACAACGAAACATCAACAAAAACACGAAACATCATCATGACAACGAAGATCAACTTGTTAACGAAACATCAACATGATAACGAAACATCAACACAACATCGAAACATTAACAAAACAACGAAACATCAACAAAGCAACGAAACATCAATATGATAACGAAACATCAACACAACATCGAAACATCAACAAGACAACGAATCATCAAAAGAATCAACAAAACATCAATATGACTACGATGCATCAACATGAGAACGAAACATTAAAAGTAACAATGAAACATCAACAAAACAACTAAACATCAACATGAGAACGAAACATTAAAAGTAACAATGAAACATCAACAAAACAACTAAACATCAACATGAGAACGAAACATTAAAAGAAACAATGAAACATCAACAAGACAACTGGGCACAGTAAAACCAGTTTTCCAGGTGAATACAAACCTCTCCTGCCTGTTTTTGAACAAATAAACTGGGCTTGCGCTTGGGAATGTTTTGTAGCTTGAATGTAGGATTTCATCCGGCAGGTTTTCTTGGTGCCCTCTATGCATCGATTAGCGTCTGTAGCCAGCCTAGTTCCATGAATTTATATTTCAGCAGCAGCGGATTGAATACAGGAGAAGAAGATATCAATTAAAGTGTTTTGATATTCACAATTTTCAAGCAACACTTTAAAAATATAAACAAATAAATTCTGTTTAGCACAGAGCACTCAGTAAGACCTTTTTATTGAAGGGAAAAGATGCACATTAATTTGGCTGCCTCCCACCACACACCCTCCAACCGCACAAATGTCTTCATTCTTTATTTGTCATCACGACTCGTAACCCCCCCCCCCCCCCCCTTTCCATGTCACTGCCTCTATATTTCTTTGCACTTCCAATTTAAACTTCTTTCTCTTTTTGCCTGTCAGTCTTTCTCTCTCTCTCTCTCTCTCTCTCTCTCTTTCACTCTTTCTCTCTCTCTCTCTCTCTCTCTCTCTCTCTCTCTCTCTCTATCTATCTATATTTCATTCTCTCTCACTCTCTCTCTCTCTCCTAATTTGCTATCTTTTACACGTCGACTTGATTTACAGTCAATTTTTGTTAGTTTTATATACCCTACCGTTCTCTCGTCTGTCTTTTTCTCTCAAATTATCTCTCTCTCTCTCTCTCTCTCTCTCTCTCTCTCTCTACACACACACACATATATATATATATATATATATATATATATATCAACAAGACAACAAGATTATATAATATAGAGAGAGAAAGAGAGTATATATATATACATAGAGAGAGAGAGAAAGAGAGTATACATATATATATATATATATATATATATATATATATATATATATACAGAGAGAGAGAGAGAGAGAGAGAAAGAGAGTATACATATATAATATATATATATATACATAGAGAGAGAGAGAAAGAGAGTGTATGTATACATATATATACATAGAGAGAGAGAGAGAGAGAGAAAGAGAGTGTATATATATACATCGAAACATATAAATATATATACATCGTATATATACATCGAAAGAGAGTGTATATATATACATATATATACATAGAGAGAGAGAGAGAGTATACATATATAATATATATACATCTCAAACACAATCCCGTTAATTATTGTTTTTTTTGTTTCCCCATAATGACGTCGTGATGGGCGAGCAGGGTAGAGTTCTGCCCTACCAAATGAGGAGTAAGACGTCTCCTTTCCTCCGATAATCTTCGGGACACCCCTGGGCAAGGTGGAGCTCCCTTTAGCCCCCCCCCCCCCCTATCAGGGTTACGTGAACAACGAAACGTCATTGGAGCACGTGGTGGATGGTGTTGTGGGAGCAGCCGACAAGTAGTACCGGTTATGGTCCCCACACCGCGTTGGCAGGCAGAGGATCTCATGTATAGAGACAATGGCTGCGATCTCCGACTAGTACAGTCACTGCTTAAAAGGAAAGGAATGGCAAACTACCTTCTTAAATTGCCTGGAATAATCATGACAAACCACAACTTTATATTTACAGCTAACGACGTTAATGGGGACTTCACAGCCACCTCGTCCGGTAGGGAGCGTCATGTGCTACAGGTGACACCCGATCGTCATCAAGCAACTGTATACAAGATCAAAAATAAAGAGACACTAGCAATACGAACTTGGAACATTAGATCAGCATTCCAGGTTGGAAAACTAGAAAACATCAGCCAAGAAATGAAGAGAATTAAATTGAACATCTTGGGACTATGTGAAATGAGATGGACAGGAGCAGGATTATTACAACGCGACAGTGGAAATGTAATTTACTCTGGGGGAACCATACACGAAAGAGGAGTAGGCATCATGTTAGATAGAGAAAGGAGCAAAACAGTGAAAGGATTTTGGCCAGTATCAGATAGAATTCTGGTAGTAAAATTGAGAGGCAGACCAATGGATATCAACATAATTCAAGTTTATGCACCAACAAGTAATAGCGAAAAAGAAGACATTGCCACATTTACGAGGAGCTAGAGGCAACCATGGAACAGTATAAACCCAAGAAATAACTATTATATTAGGGGATTTCAATGCAAAGGTAGGAACAGCTAAAGTGCAAAATGTTACAGGGGGTCATGGCGTTGGAGAGACGAATGACACATGGAATAGTTTGATAGATTGTATAAAGACACATGAAATGATTATCGGTAACACCTGGTTCAAACAACACCCTAGGCGACTATGGACATGGCAAAGCCCAGACAAAAAAGTACACAATCAAATGATTTTATACTGGTACATAGAAGATTCAGGAATGGACTAACATCTGTTAAAACAAGGCCAGGAGCATATTGAAATAGTGACCATGTACCAGTAGTTGGAAAGATAAGAATAAAACAGCGGAAGACACAGAAACCCCCAAGAAATATAAAATTAGAACTAGATATTCTTAGAGTAGATAAACAGATGTGTAATAAGTATGGCATGATAGAACAAAATAAATATAATGCTATTGAGAAAATACAGGACATCGAGGAGCAGTGGGAAATTCTCAAACAATCGATTCAACAAACATCAAAAGAAATAATACCAGTGACCAAAAGAATCAACAACAAAAATTAACGACATAAGAAATATTACAACTAATGGTTGAAAGAGTAAAACATAAGAAAGATGAACGGACATGCAAAATATTGCACAAAGAGATCCAGAACAAATGCAGAGAAGCAAAGGATGGATGGTTAAAACAGAAATGTGAAGAAATTGAAAACAACAAAAGAAAGACTCAAAATGTATGAACAAGCAGTTAAATGAATTAACAGGAAGAAAAGAAGTCACAGTTTAAGGATGTGTTAAGTAAAAGGAAGGAAATATAATGTGACAGGAGAAGATAATGGAAAGATGGACATAATATATCAGTCAACTCAATGATGATAAAAGATCAGAGCTAAACAATTCAAACAAAGACATAGGACCACCAATTATGCAGAGTTAAGTGGAGGACACAATTCAACACATGAAAAGAGGCAAAGGTCCAGGTCCCGGCAATATAACAATCGAAGAGATAAATGCGTTAGGAGAGCTGGGAGTTTGGTTTGGTCTGGTTTGGTTATGGAAGGCCCCGGTATCACTGCAAACGAATTAAAATCCATAATTGCTCAACCGCCCGTGCCAGCGTAATCATCCGAATCTCATCTTCCAAACAAAGAAAAATAACTGTAGTCCCCTCATAGCAGTCTCAGCAAACGCCAAACGACATAAGACAAACCGCGCAGAAAGTGAACACAGCCAACCTTTCCTTGTCATACGATATCAGCATTCACCGAAAGCAATTGGAATATCGCAACATGATCAAAACGGATGAGACACACAGCTCACGGTGTGCACAGAGCACTTAACTCAGTAGCTCCTGCAACAAGTCGGACTTAGAATATGAGGAAACTGCAACAAGGAACACTTTTCATGCACAGCCTTCAATTGTTCCCGCCGCCTATCCACCATATACCGAGAGTTCACGTCCTCTTCAAAATGATGATCGTCATATTTTTAAATAATGTAGAGCGCTTGATGATGTTAGGCCATCGTTGTTGACTCCAATTCCGAACATATAGACACACAGTTAGTCGTCATATTATCCCCGTCGCACATCAAACAACCGACCATAAGATTAGCGTACGGTCGGTCTAGATTCTAGGGATTTACGATTAACCATTATGATGACGTAGCACACAAAAAAAGTCGTACATACAATTTCGTTCCCTTTCGATTTCTGATTACTCTAGTAAAGCAGCCTAAGATGAACAAAACAATGTGCAAATTCCGTAAAGAGATAAAACTGCGGCTGACGAAGTAGTTTACAATGATAAGTAACATGGAAATAACTTGCGTCAAGAAATTCCAACAACGGCCATGAACAGCACCAATGTGACGTAAAGCGCAGATCAAGTCTAGACGTTGGAAGGTCGCATTCACAACACTTGATTTGTCAAAAAGGGACTGTTGCCGGCGTACAACATCGCTTTAGCTGCGCAGATGTAATAAGAAGATCATCACTTTTACTTTTACGCAGTAAGTACAACGGAGAACCGAAATTAATCAGATTCCGAATGCACTTACTGCAGGGTCAAGAGAACGTGACCTAGATCCCACCATCTTTACAACGGAAGTCCGGAAGCTGGGAGTACAAGTCACAACAAAACTACCCAATGCCATATATAACATTGGACACATACCTGAAGATCTACTAAAATCGATATTTGTTACCATATCGAAAAAGTCAGGCGCCACTGATTGTGAAGACCATCGCGCTATTAGTCTCATGAGCCATATGACGAACATACTACTAAGAATCATCATGAGACGTGTAAGAAACAAAATAAAACCAGAAATAAGTGAGGAACAATCTGGATTTGTGGAAGGAAAGGGCACCAATAATGCAATATACATCAACAATACACATGAACATTGATAAAAAGATCTATTGAGGTAAAGAAAGATCTATATATGTGCTTTATAGACTAAACAAAAGCATTTAATAAAGTAAAGCATGTGGAAATAATCAATATGCTGGAGAAATTAAACATTGATGGCAAGGGTCTGCGAATCATAAAAAACATGTACTGGCAACAAACAGCAGCTATACGAATTAACAACCAAACAGGACAATTTCAATATATAAAACAAGGAGTCAGACAAGGCTGTGCACTGTCGCCAGATTGTTTTCACTTTACAGCGAATATATTATAAGATCAATAGTAGACAAAAAAGGAATTGAAGTCAACGGTCACAACATAATTAATTTGCAATATGCGGATGACAGTCTTAATAGCAGAGTCAGAGATTGAACTGCAAGAAGTGATAGACATAATAGTAAAAGAAAGTAACAAGAAAGGTCTCAGTCTGAATAGTGAGAAAACAGAAGTAATGGTCATATCGACGAAACAATCACCACCATCATGCAGCATAAAATAAACAGGACAAAATTTGAAACAAGTGCAACGTTTCAAATACTTGGGCACAATAATAACATCAGATGGAACATGCACCACGGAAAAAAAAAACAGAATAGCTCAGGCCAAAATCGCATTTCAGAAAATGACAAATATCTTATGTAACAAATCTATGTCAATAGAAATTAGAAAGATAGTTCATCGGTGCTATATAGAACCAATTCTGACCTATGAAAGCGAATCATGAACAGTAGACAAACAAATGAAAAGACGATTAGAGGCCACAGAGACGGGCTTTCTCAGAAGAATGTTGAAAGTTCCCTGGACAGCTAAAAAGACCAATGAGGAAGTTCTCAAAGAGGCCAACACAAAAAGGCAGCACCTAAAAAACATCAGAAAGAAACAATCAACATTTTTCCGGCACATAATGAGAAGAAGAAAGTTGGAATACTTGGTTACAACTGGCAAAATAAAAGGAAAGAGAGATCGCGGACGACAAAGATAGAAAATACTGGATAGTTTGTTGTCATGGCATGGAAAACGGTCAACAACAGAACTGATACGATGCACTGTGGAAAGAAGATTGTGTAAGGACATGATCGGCTACGCCAACCGGTATGGCCTTGATGATGATGATTTGATTAGACGATGTTCACTTTTCTATTCTTTTCTTGCAGTTTTCTTCCTTGTTTTACGAGAAGATGAATATGCACAGCCACAAGAATTACAATTTGGTGAAGTGATAACTTTGTACATGCATATTATTAGAGGCTAATGTGTAGATCTTTGCTTTTTACTCTTACTAAAACATGTTTTTGTTATCAATCACACGCCATTTTATCTTTTATTTGGGGGCCGCGGTAGCGTGGTTGGGAAAAACAACCCGACTGAACTACCGACGTTCGGACAACCCGTGTTCGATTCCCGCTGGGAGCAGTGTGAATTGTACTCGTAGTTGGGAAAAAAAAAACCCGCGGTCGACCCAGCCGTTGGCAGAAATGGGTACCAGGATATTACCCTGGGAAGGTTAGGATTGTCCACTCGCATCTGAGTTTTGATTGCTTGAGGCGACACTGTATAGAAATCTCCGAACATTTCTAGGTATGGTGGCCGAGCACATATGGGTGGAAACTCGCGTGCGAAGACGACGGTTCAAGTCTCGTACTTTACTTTCACCTGTACCTCATTTTATCTACTTGTGCAAGACATTTATTAATTATTGTTTCTGTCTGTAATAAAAATTTGTCTAATAAATATCATTAGTAGGCTGTGATTCTTCTGTTTCATGGTTCACTTACATCATGCCTTTGTTCACTTACATCATGCCTTTGTTCACTTACATCATGCCATTTGTTCACTTACATCATGCTTTTATTCACTTACATCATGCCTTTGTTCACTTACATCATGCTTTTGTTCACTTACATCATGCCTTTGTTCACTTACATCATGCTTTTGTTCACTTACATCATGCCTTTGTTCACTTACATCATGCTTTTATTCACTTACATCATGCCTTTGTTCACTTACATCATGCCTTTGTTCACTTACATCATGCCTTTGTTCACTTACATCATGCCTTTGTTCACTTACATCATGCCTTTGTTCACTTACATCATGCCTTTGTTCACTTACATCATGCCTTTGTTCACTTACATCATGCCTTTGTTCACTTACATCATGCCTTTGTTCACTTACATCATGCCTTTATTCACTTACATCATGCCTTTGTTCACTTACATCATGCCTTTGTTCACTTACATCATGCTTTTTTCACTTACATCATGCCTTTGTTCACTTACATCATGCCTTTGTTCACTTACATCATGCCTTTGTTCACTTACATCATGCCTTTGTTCACTTACATCATGCTTTTATTCACTTACATCATGCCTTTGTTCACTTACATCATGCCTTTGTTCACTTACATCATGCCTTTGTTCACTTACATCATGCCTTTGTTCACTTAGATCATGCCTTTGTTCACTTACATCATGCTTTTGTTCACTTACATCATGCCTTTGTTCACTTACATCATGCTTTTATTCACTTACATCATGCCTTTGTTCACTTACATCATGCCTTTGTTCACTTACATCATGCCTTTGTTCACTTACATCATGCCTTTGTTCACTTACATCTTGCATCTAAAATACGCGCCACTATATGTGTCTAAAATTTAACTTCTTATTCGTCTTCTTAATTCCTTCCTCATCTGCCGTTCAGCGTCGAGGGGAGATGCAATTTGCGGTCTTTTGCTCTTCTGTTCGCCTCTACAGCTGTTATGTTTCCTAGTGCTTCTAATATTCCATCGACCCATCGTTTTCGTGGTCGACCCTTGGGTCTGGTGTTCTCACAACGTTTGTTGAAGGCTCGTTGTGTTGTGTTTTAATCTTTCTGCCTTGTCACGTTGCCAAACCATTTTATCTGTTGTTTCCTTATATTTTCTATGGCGGGGGATATTCCTAGCTTTTTTCTCAGTTCTTCATTTCTGATCTTATCTCTCAGACTGTTTACTGTCATTCGTCTAACACATTTAATCTCTGTAGAGGTTATTTTTCTTATTGTTCTAGACAAATTGTTGTAGACAAATCAAAACAAGACTACGTGTCGAGTTTCACAAGAAAAAGGCGTTGGAAATACATCGGTCATGTTATTGAGTTATTGAGTTATTTGAGTTATTTGCGGGTCATCATCATTGCACTCCGAACACGTCCATAGGTACTCACATCCCCTCCTCAGCAATTCCCTCATTGTCCAGCGACTGACGACTCCAGTTCTATGTTGGTTGATAAGTCTTCTCACACGGCCACTAAGTTTCTCATTTCTGGCCGTGCCCATCTTAACTCCCATTTCCATCATCCGAAGAAGTGACGTGGATCTGTGTTTGTCGAAGTCCTGTGCTCTTCCCACATCTCGGAGGGCATTGATGATGTCCGCCCGATCCATTATTATATAAACATACAAAGCTCATGTACTGAAAATGAATGAAGAAAAACCCCTCCGTCAGGTTTTCACTCGGAAACAATGTGGTACTAGACAACAAAGCAAACTCAGAGAACCGCTGTGCAGAACAATTACTTGAGAAGGCTCAATCAAGAACGACAATAAATAGCAGAAGATCGCCAATCATGGAGAATTATGAATTCAGCCCTTTGTACCGTGTTCGGCCCAAAAGGAAGATAAATGAATGAATATTTCTTTTCTCTGCAGAGTTCATTTTCTCTCTCTCTCTCTCTCTCTCTGCGTTCAGGACTCAATCAGAGTAAGGATTCCAGACTCTCATATGAAGTCAGCTGTCAGGCTAAGTGTGTTGATCGCCCCCACAGACAGAACATCACAAGTTCATTTTCAGAAGGTTTAAGGGAAAGAAATGCTAATGAATGCTAAAAAATGCGAAGCTGCAGTAAAACTAAATGTGAGGGAGAATTGAACACAAAAAATAGAAAAAATAGTATGGTAAAAGCTTTACGTGATTCATAGACGACACAAATTTGAACGACGTTTCGGCTATATAGGCCTTCAGCAGGAATAAATAAACAACACACATTGTTTTGGATGTTTCATTACTAATTAGCTATGTAGGAATAGTTTTATTTACTTACATATCTGTGTGTGTTGTTTATTTGTTTCTACCGAAGGCCTATTGAGCCGAAACGTCGTTCAAATTTGTGTCGTCTATCAATCACGTAAAGCTTCTATCTATCTATTGTCCTTTCGAGCCGAAGACGGCACATAGGGCAGAACCACAATCTCAAAAACAGAAACCTTGCGTGCCTCAGTGGCACATATTGCAGAGATCACTGCTTCTAAAATCTATGGTTCTGTTTCCATAACAATACTTTTTACAATGACAGCTTGTCAAGCCATCGATCAACTTCCTTAGTCGCCTCTTACACATGTCTGGAAGGTCACAGTGTCACTATTCTTTACTTCCCTCATAATGAGGCCCCGGTAACACACAGGAAAGCTTCTACCATACCATTTTTTCTATTGTATTTTCATTTTAAGAGATTGCATTAGCCGATATGCTAATTCTGTAACTTATTCTCGTACTTACTGACAAAACTCATCAATATTGCTCTCAGTGATGATCACAAAATCTTTCTCTACTGGTTCCGGTTGAAGAAATCTTTCAATGGGTTCCATACAAGAGGCCAGATCAATACAACCGATTTCCATTCCAAGAATCCAGGAATCTGAACGAAAGAGAAGTAACTTTAAAATGGCATAACTCTTGGGTGTTTGGTAAACTTAAATATATATCTTTTTGATAGAGCAAAACGGGCACTCTACAATACAATCTTCATCCTAACGTTGTGCTACCAATACCAGTTCTAGATACGAGAACAACAAGATAATGAACATTTGCTGAGATAGAGTGAGTTAGACGAATGGCAAGAAACAGCACGAGAGACAAGATCAGAAATTAAAAACTGGACAGAGCTAGGAATAACATCTGCCTTAGAATATATATAACAAAACAATAAATAAAATGGTTTGGTCACGTGACAAGGCATGGGAGCCGCGATAGCTCAGTGGTTAGTTTGGTTTTCTGCCTGTGCGGCGAGGGACCCGAGTGCACACGGTTGCCAGGGAAAAATGGATTAACACGCAAAATTCAGTTTCTAGTCTCCAGGGATTCTGTCAGTGAACAAAGCTGGCGAACGAAAAAATAAATATATTGTATGGCAATGTTAAGGATAAAATGAGACCAAAAGGAAAATGTGGCTTCTGATCGTAGCACAAGGAGAAACAAAATGGCATATCAACTTTTGAGTCAGTGCTGGTATGTAAGTATGTGCAGGTTTCCTTGAGGGTATTCTCTATCAGTGAAAGAAACTGGGAAAATGTGGCTTCTGATCGTAGAACAAGGAGAACACAAAAATGGCATATCAACTTCTGAGTCAGTGCTGGTATCAAATTGAGATGACAAAAGGTGCAGGAGAAAGGGGACAAGCCCAGGCAACACGAATACATCGAGTTCATTCTGCTGATTAATTCATTCAGTCTGTTCAATGTTGACAGATTGAGCCACAATACAAGATGTTCAGCAAAGCAGTACCCAGCATAAGACATGAATATTTGTACAGGGTATAGCATATCAGTTCTTGTGATTCAATTATTGCCGACGCCAACCCGTGTAACATATGATGATGATGAATAATATGCCTACCTCCCAAGAAAACCTCTTTACAAAGAGGTTCTTATTGTATTTTATTATTATTTGCCTCTGTTGCCAGTATTTTCCTTCCAATGTTACTTTTATTAGGATGTTTTGTCTTTTAACATGTTTCAAAAATTTCATTTGTCTTGTTTAATTGTGCTTAGAAGTACTCTTTTCAGTTTTAGTTATTTTAAAACTTCATCATGTGTTATCTTTTCTTTCCATCAAATTCTACCTATTCTTCTATAAATCCACATTTCAAAGGATTCAATTTTCTGCTCTGTTTTCTTGTCTAATATCCATGTTTCTGCACCATACAGGAATATTTAGAAGATGTAACATTTTGCCACTCTTAGTTTCAGCCCTGCTGATATTTGTTTTGATGTTAGTATACTTTTCATGGCATTAAAATTAAATGACTTGAAAATATAATTGGAAAATAAAATACAAGACAAGAATATAAAGTCTCTCAAAGTCTTTCTCACAGTAAAATTCTGGCATGAAGAAAAGAGGCAACAAAATATATACTGAATACAGAAACTAAGATTAAGGGCACTACCGTATACGCCTATCAATACAATATCATCATCATTAAGTATCGGGCCTGCTAGCGTAGGTGATCATGTATCTCGACAGTTATTTATTATTTATGTTGTTCACCTTCTGCCAAGCCATTCTTTTAAGCTGTCTGGTATTTTTTCTCTTTGCTTCTCTCTATCTCTTCGTCCCTCAATTTTTCCAGTTGTTACAATATATTCCAGTTGTTCTCTTCTCATTACATGGTCAAAAAACGATGATTATTTCTTCCTAATATTGGAAATTAGCTCACTTTTTGCTTTGACCTCTTTCAGAACGTTTTCATTACTCTTCTTAGCTGTCCATGGTATTCTGAACATTCTTCTGTAAAACCGCATTTCTACAGACTCCAGTGAACATTCTGTGGACATGGACAAGCACAGGAGACAACGCACGTAATCAAATTGATTACATAATGATAAGCAATAGATTTAGAAACAGTCTGGTGTGTGTGAAAACTAGACCAGGGCAGATTGCAATAGTGATCATGTACCAGTTGTGGGAAAGCTTAGAGTAAAATTAAAAACAACAAAACGAGCCTCAGTTAACATCAAGTTAAATTTAGATTTACTGAATACGACATACCAGCTTCGACAAACACAGATCAACGTCGCTTCTTCGGATGATGGAAATGGGAGTTAAGATGGGCACAGCCAGAAATGAGAAACTTGGTGGCCGTGTAAGAAGACTTATCAACCAACATAGAACTGGAGTCGTCAGTCGCTGGACACTGAGGGAATTGCTGAGGAGGGGATCTGAGCACCTATGGACATGTTCGTAGTGCAATGATGATGACCCGCAAATAACTCAATAACTCAATAAGATTTGTTATGATGTTTATAATAATTTTCGTTAAAGAAAAGAATAACTTACCACCTTGAAAGGAGACACAAGCCAGTGTTAACCAAACACACATTTTCAAGCCCATATTGCTACGTGTACCTTGTACCATCTTGTCTCGACGCGTGCTTGTTAACCGTCGCCTACACTGCCAGTGTTCTCTGTTGTCTGTCCTTGCAGCATTGAGCTATTAGATATAAGGGAAAGAATTATAGCGCGTCCAATATAACTCCCACATTATTTCAAATGTTGTAGTCCCTCTAAATTGTGTTTGTAGTAAAATATCCACTAAACCACATTTAACAGTATCCAGCGTGTACACAAACAGCTATTGTTGATATTTCAACACTAGTAGTCAGTGTATGCACAAGCGAACAATAAAAACAGAACACAGTTGTATTATTATATTTTGTTGAAAGTCATCATCATCAAATACCGGACAGCTGGGCGTAGGTGGTCATGTCTCTCCACAACTTTCGATCTCGACATGTATTTATCACTTCTGTTGTTGACCCTTTGCCAAGCCATTCTCTTAAGCTGTCTTGTATTTTTTCTCTTTGCTTCCCTCTATCTCTTCGTCCCTCAATTTTCCCAGTTGTTACAATATATTCCAGTTGTTCTCTTCTCATTACATGGCCAAAAAATGATGATTGCTTCTTCCTAATATTGGAAATTATATTTGCTGCTTATATTTGCTGCTTATATTTGCTGCTTATATCTGTTGTTTATATTGCTGCTTATATTGCTGCTTATATTTGTTGCTTATATTTGTTGCTTATATTTGCTGCTTATATTGCTGCTTATATTGCTGCTTATATTGATGCTTATATTTGTTGCTTATATTTGCTGCTTATATTTGCTGCTTATATTGCTGCTTATATTGCTGCTTATATTAGCTGCTTATATTGCTGCTTATATTTGTTGCTTATATTTGCTGCTTATATTGCTGCTTATATTTACTGCTTATATTGCTGCTTATATTTGCTACTTATATTTGCTACTTATATTTGCTGCTTATATTGCTGCTTATATTTGCCGCTTATATTGCTGCTTATTTTTGCTGCTTATATTGCTGCTTATAATAGCTGCTTATATTTGCTGCTTATATTTGCTGCTTATATTTGCTGCTTATATTTGCCGCTTATATTGCTGCTTATTTTTGCTGCTTATATTGCTGCTTATATTAGCTGCTTATATTGCTGCTTATATTGCTGCTTATATTAGCTGCTTATATTGCTGCTTATATTTGTTGCTTATATTTGCTGCTTATATTGCTGCTTTTATTTACTGCTTATATTGCTGCTTATATTTGCTACTTATATTTGCTACTTATATTTGCTGCTTATATTGCTGCTTATATTTGCCGCTTATATTGCTGCTTATTTTTGCTGCTTATATTGCTGCTTATATTAGCTGCTTATATTTGCTGCTTATATTTGCTGCTTATATTTGCTGCTTATATTTGCTACTTATATTTGCTACTTATATTTGCTGCTTATATTTGCTGCTTATATTTGCTGCTTATATTTGCTGCTTATATTTGCTACTTATATTTCCTACTTATATTTGCTGCTTATATTTGCTGCTTATATTTGTTGCTTATATTTGCTGCTTATATTGCTGCTTATATTGCTGCTTATATTGATGCTTATATTTGTTGCTTATATTTGCTGCTTATATTTGCTGCTTATATTGCTGCTTATATTGCTGCTTATATTAGCTGCTTATATTGCTGCTTATATTTGTTGCTTACATTTGCTGCTTATATTGCTGCTTATATTTACTGCTTATATTGCTGCTTATATTTGCTACTTATATTTGCTACTTATATTTGCTTCTTATATTGCTGCTTATATTTGCCGCTTATATTTGCCGCTTATATTGCTACTTATATTTCCTACTTATATTTGCTGCTTATATTTGCTGCTTATATTTGCTGCTTATATTTGCTGCTTATATTTGCTGCTTATATTTGCTGCTTATATTTGCTACTTATATTTGCTGCTTATATTTGCTGCTTATATTTGCTGCTTATATTTGCTACTTATATTTGCTGCTTATATTTGCTGCTTATATTTGCTGCTTATATTTGCTGCTTATATTTGCTGCTTATATTTGCTACTTATATTAGCTACTTATATTTGCTGCTTATATTTGCTGCTTATATTTTCTGCTTATATTTGCTACTTATATTTGCTACTTATATTTACTGCTTATATTTGCTGCTTATATTTGCTGCTTATATTTCTATCTATCTATTGACCTTTCGAGCCGTAACCGACCCATAGGGCGTAGACCAAGATACACCTTCTCCTATATGAATTTTTGTTCTAGCAGTTTTCTTTTAAAGATATTTTATTAAATCTCGCCATCTGTCTCTGTTCTGTGCAAGCAGTTCTATCTCATTGAGGGAGCCGATTCCTGCTGCTCTTGCCTCTCTCATCAATGTTCTTCTCAGTGTCTCCCTGGGTCTTCCTCTTTTTCTTTTACCTGTTGTTTCCCATATGAGGGCTTGCTTTGCTATTCGATTATTATCTCTTCTCATCACATGTCCAACGTATGACCATCGTCTTTTCTTTATTACTGAAGATATTAGTGGTTGATTGGCGATTTCTCTAATTTCCTCGTTTGTTTTGAATTCGTTCCATTCTATACCAAGTATTTTCCTTAGACATTTATTTTCGAATGCGTTCAACTTAGTTTCTATATCTCTTGTTGTTTTCCAGCTTTCACACGCATACGTAAGGGTTGATAGTACATTTGATTTGAATAGCCTAAGTTTTGTGTTTGTGCTAATGAGTTTTGATTTCCACAACTTTTCAAGGCTTCTGAAAGACATTGCTGCTTTAGCCAGTCTGATTCTAATTTCTTTGCTCGTATCCCCTTCTCGATCAATGTGACTTCCAAGATAGATAAAGTGATCGATCTCTTCTACTGGTTTTGCTTATATTTGCTACTTATTTGCTGCTTATATTTGCAGCTTATATTTGCTGCTTATATTTGCTGCTTATATTTGCTGCTTATATTTGCTGCTTATATTTGCTGCTTATATTCAAAACGAAAATTCCAAGATTACAAATGTTGAAACAAGAGTTGTTATTTAGTGGGGACAAATATATTCACTACAAATATCCTCACTACAAATATCTTTACTACGAATGTCATTACTACAAATTCATTACTTCAAATATCTTCACTATAAATATCCCTACTACAAATGTCATTACTACAAATATCTTCACTACAAATATCCTTACTACAAATGTCATTACTTCAAATATCCTTAATACGAATGTCATTACTACAAATATCTTCACTACACATATCCTTACTGCATATGTCCTTACTACAAATATCTTCACTACAAATATCCTTACTACAAATGTCATTGCTACAAATATCTTCACTACAAATATCCTTACTACAAATGTCATTACTACAAATATCTTCACTACATATATCCTTACTACAAATGTCATTACAACAAATATCTTCACTAAAAATATCCTTACTACAAATTTCAACACTACTAATATCCTTACTACGAATGTCATTACTACAAATATCTTCACTACAAATATTCTTACTGCAAATTTCATTACTACAAATATTTACACTACAAATAGCTTTGCTACAAATGACATTACTACAAATATCTTTGCTACAAATATCCTTACTACAAATATCATTACTACAAATATCTACACTACATATAGCTTTGCTACAAATGGCATTACTACAAATATCATTACTACAAATATCTACACTACATATAGCTTTGCTATAAATTTCATTACTACACACATCTTCACTACAATATCCTTACTACAAATAGCATTACTACAAATAGCTACACTACATATAGCTTTGCTACAAATGGCATTACTACAATATCTTTGCTACAAATATCTTTGCTTCAAATATCTTTGCTACAAATATCTAGGCTACAAATATCTTTACTATATACATCCTTACAGCAAAATATCCTTACTACAATTGGCTTTACTACAAATAACTTTAATACAAATATCTTTGCCACAAATATCCATATTACAAATATCTTTACTAAAAATATCCTTACTTCAAATATCTTTACTACAGATATCCTTACAACAAAAATATCTTTACTCTAAATATTTTTACTACAAATATCCTTACTACAAATGTCCTTACTACAAATATCCTTACAACAAAAATATCTTTATTACAAATATTTTTACTACAAATATCCTTACTACAAATATCCTTACTACGAATGTCCTTACTACGAATGTCCTTACTACGTATATCCTTACTACAAATATCCTTACTACAAATATCCTTACTACGTATATCGTTTTTACAATTACCTTTACTATAGTTATTCTTACAACACAAATCTTTACCATCAACATTCAAGTAAAATAAAATACATTCAAACTCTTGGGGAAGAAAAAAGGAGCAGAATATTCGTAACTGAATGTAAAATGTCTATTAAACTAGTGTAACTCATTAATGATTCGATAGTTTTCTTCTTTTTTCGACATTCTAGTCTGATATAAATCAGTCCAGAAATTAGTGATGAACAATCAGGTTTTGTTAGAGATAAAGGAACAAGCAATGCCATTTATATCATAAGATCTTTAGTAGAAAGAGCAATAGAGGTGAAAACAGATCTATACCTATTTTTTTAGACTATACCAAAGCATTTGACAAAGTATGGCACCAAGAAATAATCAAAAATTTTAGAAAACATAAACGTAGACAGCAAAGATCTAAGAATAATAAAGAACATGTACTGGCAACAAACAACGGCCATAAGGACTGGAAACCAATTGGGAATGTTTCAGCAAATAAAACAGGGTGTTAGGCAAGGCTGTGTGCTGTCACCAGATTTGTTTAATATTTATAGGGAGATTATTTATTTTAAGTCACATTTGGCGTGACGGGGCCTATTTACTTTTTTTTTTTTTTTTTTTTTTTTTTTTTTTTTTTTTACTTTTACTAAACTCCCTATGTATTTAAATTGTTATTATTATTATGTTTATGTTTCTTTATTGAGCTACTCCTGACTTCTATCTTGTTGATGTTGATTATCATGTTGTATTGAGTGCCTGTGATGTTTCGTCTATATAAGAGTTCTTGTATGGCCGTCTATGTGTCCATTTATTGAGTGCCTGTGTTGTTACGTCTATATAAGAGTTCTTGTATGGCCGTCTATGTGTCCATGCATTGAGTGCCTGTGATGTTACGTCTATATAAGAGTTCTTGTATGACCGTCTATGTGTCCATGCATTGAGTGCCTGTGTTGTTACGTCTATATAAGAGTTCTTGTATGGCCCTCTATGTGTCCAGGCATTGAGTGCCTGTGATGTTTCGTCTATATAAGAGTTCTTGTATGACCGTCTATGTGTCCATGCATTGAGTGCCTGTGATGTTACGTCTATATAAGAGTTCTTGTATGGCCGTCTATGTGTCCATTTATTGAGTGCCTGTGATGTTACGTCTATATAAGAGTTCTTGTATGGCCGTCTATGTGTCCATTTATTGAGTGCCTGTGATGTTACGTCTATATAAGACTTCTTGTATGGCCCTCTATGTGTCCATGCATTGAGTGCCTGTGATGTTACGTCTATATAAGAGTTCTTGTATGGCCGTCTACGTGTCCAGGCATTGAGTTTCCCATTGTCTGCTACTAAAAACTCATTAATCTCCTATCTCCGCTGGGTTGTCTACCTTATATATGTAGTCCACGTAGGTAATAAACAATAATGGAGATAGTACCCACTCCTGCCTTATTCCTCTTCTAACGTCAAAGTTATACGTGTAGCCAGTACTGTTCTACCTTCGCGGCTGTTAATGTGGAGGTATTTACATAGGTTGATTAGATGTTGGCTTACTCCGTATGTTGTTAGTATCTCACACAGATGGTCTATGTTTACTCTGTCGATTACTATTTCTTGTTGTATATAAACTATGCACCTGTTTTGATTGTTTTTTCGTCCTTTCTCGTAGCTGTTTTATGGATTGGGAAGCGACTAGGTTAATTCGCCCGTGGTTGCTTCCCCTAACAATAAAAACATAAGTCGATTAAATTAGGTCGAAATGACAAGGTCTCACAAGCCCCAGTGTCATGCCTAATACCAGGGGAAAGAATCCAGCTAATCAGCTGAAGGAGAAATGTAATATTTCAATTACGAAATGGCTTTTGGGTTGTTCACATGTGGATAGAAACATGTGATGTCTGTTAATATGCCGTGAACTATGATGTGTGTTATTTTCCTGTGCACATTTCTTTCCACTAATCTGAGAAAGATTAGTTACGTTTTGTGTGTGTGCGTGCGTGCGTGCGTGTGTGCGCGCGTTTTGTGTGTGTGTGTGTGTGTGTGTTATTTGCTAAGCGTAGAAGTAAACATAATCAATAACCAAGATATGCTAATGATACTGTACTGCCAGCAGAAAATCCGAAAGATCTACCACAATTACTTAATGAAATAAACATGACAAAGAAAAAAAATATGGACTAGATATGGATATCAAAAAAAGACTAACTCTTTCCGGCTTGTTGCAGGAGCTACTGAGTTAAGTGCTCTGTGCACACCGTGAGCTGTGTGTCTCATCCGTTTTGATCCTGCTTCGATATCCCGCTTGTTTACGATGAATGATGATATCGTATGACAGGGAACAGTTGGCTGTGTTCACTTTCTGGGCGGTTTCGCCTTATGTCTTTTGGCGTGTGCTGAGACTGCTACGATGGGAACTACAGTTACCTTTCTTTGTTTGGGAGATGAGTTGGTAATTCGGATGATTCCACTGGCACGGGCGGTTGAGCAATTATGGATTTTAATTCGTTTGCTGTGATGCCGAGGCCTTCCATAACCAATAACCAATAATAACCAATAAGACTAACTCTATGATCATTAACAAAGAAAATACTCAAAACCACAAGTGGATACAAACATTGAAGTAATAGACCTGGAGATAGTTCAGAACTACAACTACCTAGGATATACAATAACCAGTGATGGAAAATGGAAAACTGAAAAAAAAAACAAAAGATTAGGAATGGCAAAAAGTAATTTTAATGTCATGAACAATATACTAACATCAAAGCAAAAAAACACTAGAGCTGAAACACTAAGAAAGGCAAAATGTGATATCTTCTCAACATTCATATATGGTGCAGAAACATGGACATTAGACAAGAAAACAGAAAAACAGAACATAGAAAAGAAACCTTTAAATCTGCATATATATAAGAATATGTAGAATTGGATGGAAGCAAAAGAAAACAAACGATAAAGTCTTAAAACAACTAAAAATGAAAAGAGAACTACTAATCACAATTCAAACAAGACAAATGCGATTTTTGGGTCATGTTAAAAGACACAACAGCCTACTAAAAGTAATCCTGGAGGAGAAAATACAAGGTAAAAGAGGCAGAGGCAGACCAAGATTAACATGGACGAGTTACATCAAAAGATGAACAAATCAGCCTGCGACAACCTGCACCATGAAAGCAAGAGACGGAGCGGAATGGCGCTCCATGGTACCCAACATTCGTAGCGGAGATGACACTCGATGATGATGATGAGAAGTAGACGTTTCTTTTCATAGAGTTGCTTAGTGCATTTTTCTTTTATTTCCTCTGTCCTTGTTGAGCAGATTATCTTTGAATTTGTGCATTCAGTTTTTGACCGTAACTGTCGCGCTAAGAAAAGTAAAGGCGGGCTGTGAACGTAGGCAATGGGTTTTGCCAATGGACATAATCTTTATTTTCTTGTATATTAAGATACCGGTTTTACTTGTCACTGTCCTCTTTAACACATTCATTTATTTCTGTTAATCATTTTGCACTGTTTGAGAGGAGGACTGTGTCATTAGCGTATCCGAGTCCTAGAACTTTACTGGGCTTCGTCTTGCACGTCAATCAATATGAGGTTCTTGTTCTGCTCTTGAAGCATAACCATAGACATCAACACTGCTTGCCTCTACCATATCATGTTTATGTCTCTAGTCTGATTGCCTCTGCCATATCATGTTTATGTCTCTAGTCTGATTGCCTCTGCCATATCATGTTTATGTCTCTAGTCTGATTGCCTCTACCATATCATGTTTATGTCTCTAGTATGATTGCCTCTACCATATCATGTTTATGTCTCTAGTCTGATTGCCTCTACCATTTCATGTTTATGTCTCTAGTCTGATTGCCTCTACCATATCATGTTTATGTCTCTAGTCTGATTGCCTCTGCCATATCATGTTTATGTCTCTAGTCTGATTGCCTCTACCATATCATGTTTATGCCTCTAGTCTGATTGCCTCTAACATATCATGTTTATGCCTCTAGTCTGATTGCCTCTACAATATCATGTTTATATCTCTAGTCTGATTGCCTCCGCCATATCTTGTTTATATCTCTAGTCTGATTGCCTCCGCCATATCTTGTTTATATCTCTAGTCTGATTGCCTCCGCCATATCTTGTTTATATCTCTAGTCTGATTGCCTCCGCCATATCTTGTTTATATCTCTAGTCTGATTGCCTTGCCATATCATATGTATGTCTCTAGTCTGATTGCCTCTGCCATATCGTGCTTATGTCTCTAGTCTAATTGCCTCTGCCATATCATGTTTATGTCTCTAGTCTGATTGCCTTGCCATATCATATGTATGTCTCTAGTCTAATTGCCTCTACCATATCATGTTTATGTCTCTAGTCAGATTGCCCCTACTATATCATGTTAATGTCTATAGTATGATTGCCTCTGCCATATATTATGTTTATGTCTCTAGTCAGATTGCCCCTACTACACCATGTTAATGTCTATAGTCCGATTGCCTCTACTATATCATGTTAATGTATATAGTCTGATTGCCTCGGCCATATCATGTTTATGTCTCTAGTCAGATTGCCCCTACTATATCATGTTAATGTCTATAGTCTGATTGCCTCTGCCATATAATGTTTATGTCCCTAGTCAGATTGCCCTACTATAGCATGTTCATGTCTATAGTCTGATTGCCTCTGCCATATCATATGTATGTCTCTAGTCTGATTGCCTCTGCCATATCATGATTATGTCTCTAGTCAGATTGCCCCTACTATATCATGTTAATGTCTATAGTCTGATTGCCTCGGCCATATCATGTTTATGTCTCTAGTCAGATTGCCCCTAATATATCATGTTTATGTCTCTAGTCTTATTGCCTCTACCATATCATGTTTATTTCTCTAGTCTGATTCCCTCTGCTATATCTCCGATTTGCCTGTCTGATGTATCTCTGGCATGATTGCCTCTGTGGTATCTCTGGCTTGCCACCTTCTGCTGTATTTTTGGTGTATCATCTGTTCTGGTATATGTTTATTGCCTTTGCAGTATCTCTAGGCTTGTTGCCTCTCCTGTATCTCTCGCCTGCTCGCCCCTCCTGTATCTCTCACCAGCTCATCTCTCCTGTATCTCTCACCAGCTCATCTCTCCTGTATCTGTCACCAGCTCATCTCTCCTGTATCTGTCACCAGCTCATCTCTCCTGTATCTCTCACCAGCTCATCTCTCCTGTATCTCTCACCAGCTCATCTTTTCTGTATCTCTCACAAGCTCATCTCTCATGTATCTCTCACAAGCTCATCTCTCCTGTATCTCTCACCAGCTCATCTCTCACAAGCTCATCTCTCCTGTATCTCTCACCAGCTCATCTCTCACAAGCTCATCTCTCCTGTATCGTTCACCAGCTCATCTCTCCTGTATCTCTCACCAACTCATCTCTCACAAGCTCATCTCTCCTGTATCTCTCACCAGCTCATCTCTCCTGTATCTGTCACCAGCTCATCTCTCCTGTATCTGTCACCAGCTCATCTCTCCTGTATCTCTCACCAGCTCATCTCTCCTGTATCTCTCACCAGCTCATCTTTTCTGTATCTCTCACAAGCTCATCTCTCATGTATCTCTCACAAGCTCATCTCTCCTGTATCTCTCACCAGCTCATCTCTCACAAGCTCATCTCTCCTGTATCTCTCACAAGCTCATCTCTCCTGTATCTCTCACCAGCTCATCTCTCACAAGCTCATCTCTCCTGTATCGTTCACCAGCTCATCTCTCCTGTATCTCTCACCAACTCATCTCTCACAAGCTCATCTCTCCTGTATCTCTCACCAGCTCATCTCTCACAAGCTCATCTCTCCTGTATCTCTCACCAACTCATCTCTCCCGTATCTCTCGCCTGCTCGCCTATCCTGTATCTCTCACCAGCTCATCTCTCCTGTATCTCTCGCAACTCGCCTCTCCTGTATCTATCGCCAGCACACCTTTCTTGTATCGTTCACCTGCTCGCTTCTCCTGTATCTCTCACCTCTCATGTATCTCTCGCCAGCTCGCATATCCTCTATCTCTCGCCAGCTCGCCTCTCCTGTATCTTTCGCCAGCTCGCATCTCCTGCATCTCTCGCCTGTTCAACTCTCTTTTATCTCTCTCCTGCTCACCTCTCCTGTATCTCTCTCCTGCTCACCTCTCCTATATCTTTGGCTTTCTGCTCACCTCTCCTATATCTTTCGTCTGCTCTATTCTCCTGTATCTTTCCCCTGCTCACCTATGCTATATCTTTTGTCTGCTCACCTCTCCTGTATCTCTTGCCTGCTCGCCTCTCCTATATCTTTCCTCTGCTCTATTCTCCTGTATCTTTGACATGTTCATAAAGCAACTCTTGCCAAACCTATTTGTCCTAACGCCAGTTTACCAAGGCATGCTTTCTTCAAGGTTACCAAACCCCACGTTTCACGTTTGTATCGTGGCCTATAAGTGTTTGTCCCTATTTTGTAACAAGATAAGACAACTCGTATTATATATCTTACTCTAATATTCATATCATTATGTCCCTTGATTCACTGCGTTGTTATTATCCCGCGAATAAACATAATAATCTACGTTTTACATCCACATACTTTCAAGTGATGTAACCTAACCCTCAAATTTTCATTTAATATTTGCAAAGTTGCATATTGAAGTTGAAGGTAATTGACCTGGAGACAGTTCTGAACTACAACTACCTTGGACATACTATAACCAGTGATGGAAAATGTACAACTGAAATAAACAAAAGAATAGGAATGGCAAAAAGTAATTTTAATGCCATGAAGAACATACTAACATCAAAACAAAAAGAATAGCAAAATGTTATGTCTTCCTAACATTCCTATAGGGTGCAGAAACATGGACATTAGACAAGAAAACAGAACAGAGAATTGAAGCCTTTGAAATGGTGATATATAGAATAATAGGTAGAATTGGATGGAAGGAAAAGAAAACAAACGATGAAGTCTTAAAACAACTAAAAATGAAAGAGAACTACTAAACACAATTCAAACAAGACAAATGCGATTTTTGGGCCGTGTTAAAATACACAACAGCCTACTAAAAGTAATCCTGGAGAGGAAAATACGAGGTAAAAGAGGCAGACCAAGACTAACATGGACGAGTAACATCAAAAGATGGACAAATCAGCCTATGACAACCTGAACCATCAAAGCAAGAGACAGAGCAGAATGGCGCTCCATGGTAGCTATCCTTCGTTGCTGAGACGGCACTCGATGATGATGATTGTCAAAGTGTGAGGATAAACAACAAATGAAAGTATATCAGAGATGTCTTTCAATTTATTTGAGTATTAAAGATGTAGCTTTAGTCAGTTGTTGTGTTTCATGCTTTAGTCAGTTGTTGTGTTTCATGCTTTAGTCAGTTGTTGTGTTTCATGCTTTAGTCAGTTGTTGTGTTTCATGCTTTAGTCAGTTGTTGTGTTTCATGCTTTAGTCAGTTGTTGTGTTTCATGCTTTAGTCAGTTGTTGTGTTTCATGCTTTAGTCAGTTGTTGTGTTTCATGCTTTAGTCAGTTGTTGTGTTTCATGCTTTAGTCAGTTGTTGTGTTTCATGCTTTAGTCAGTTGTTGTGTTTCATGCTTTAGTCAGTTGTTGTGTTTCATGCTTTAGTCAGTTGTTGTGTTTCATGCTTTAGTCAGTTGTTGTGTTTCATGCTTTAGTCAGTTGTTGTGTTTCATGCTTTAGTCAGTTGTTGTGTTTCATGCTTTAGTCAGTTGTTTAGCAGTTGTTGTGTTTCATGCTTTAGTCAGTTGTTTAGCAGTTGTTGTGTTTCATGCTTTAGTCAGTTGTTTAGCAGTTGTTGTGTTTCATGCTTTAGTCAGTTGTTTAGCAGTTGTTGTGTTTCATGCTTTAGTCAGTTGTTTAGCAGTTGTTGTGTTTCATGCTTTAGTCAGTTGTTGTGTTTCATGCTTTAGTCAGTTGTTTAGCAGTTGTTGTGTTTCATGCTTTAGTCAGTTGTTGTGTTTCATGCTTTAGTCAGTTGTTTAGCAGTTGTTGTGTTTCATGCTTTAGCAGTTGTTGTGTTTCATGCTTTAGCAGTTGTTGTGTTTCATGCTTTAGTCAGTTGTTGTGTTTCATGCTTTAGCAGTTGTTGTGTTTCATGCTTTAGCAGTTGTTGTGTTTCATTCTTTAGCAGTTGTTGTGTTTCATGCTTTAGCAGTTGTTGTGTTTCATTCTTTAGCAGTTGTTGTGTTTCATGCTTTAGCAGTTGTTGTGTTTCATGCTTTAGCAGTTGTTGTGTTTCATTCTTTAGCAGTTGTATAAATATGATTGTAAACCATTTCTTTTCATTTCTTGGATGATGTTTTCTAGTTTACCCTTCTGCATGAGTGTTCTCACATAACGGAAGATGTACAAAAGAGGTGAGATGCAGAATGGCTCAGGCAAACGCAGCTTTCGAGAAAATGAGGAAGATACTATGCAATCCATTTTTGACAATAGAAACAACAAAAAAGAGTTCTCAAATGTTATGTAGAGCCAGTCTTAACATATGGATGTGAATCATGGACAATAGGACAACAGACAAGAAAATCAATGGAGGCTGTAGAAATGTGTTTTTACAGAAGAATGTTGAGAATACCATGGACATATAAGAAGAGTAATGTAAATGTTCTGAAAGAGGTCAAAGCAAAAAGAGAGCTAATTTCCAATGTTAGGAAGAAACAATCATTATTTTTTGGCCATGTAATGAGAAGAGAACAACTTGAATATATTGTAACAACTGAAAAAAATGAGGGACGAAGAGATAGAGGAAAACAAAGAGAAAAGATACCAGACAGCTCAAGAGAATGGCTTGGCAGAAGGCTAACAACAGAAATAATAAATACTGTCGAGATCGAAAGTTGTGAGAGACATGATCACGAACGCTAGTAGGCATGGTATTTGATGATTATGAAAATATAAACATGTTATATATGAATTATTATATATTTAGATAATTGAACACGGTATTAGAATGCACCAATATCAAGATGATACAAGACATGTACAAAGAATATAGTTTGATGGCGTTCACACTAAACAAATTGAGCGTGACGCACAGCGCGGCGAAACGTACGGAAGTAGGTTAACAGTTAGACATAGTATGTAACGAAGCAATCACGAAAGATATAAGGGTTTTAGAGAGAACAATAACTTTTGCAATACATGAGGACATATATAAACCATTGATAAATTAGTGGGTAACTAGAGAATGTTTGATGAAATATGTGAACATCACTAATTTTGAGGAGTAGTTGGAAAGGGACATTGTTCATTTATCAAAACAACATTGTTAATTTTATCAAACAACTTTGTTCATTTTATCAAACAACTTTAAAGCAGAAACTGAGGCCATCAGAGATGCAGCAACACTGGCTAGTCAACACAAATTATGAGGAGCACTTGAGAAAGGGACATTGTTCATTTTATCAAACAACATTGTTAATTTTATCAAACAACTTTGTTCATTTTATCAAACAACTTTAAAGCAGAAATTGAGGCCATCATAGATGCTGCAACACTGGCTAGTCAACACAAATTATGAGGAGCATTTGGAAAGGGACATTGTTCATTTTATCAAACAACTTTAAAACAGAAACTGAGGCCATCAGAGATGCTGCAACACTGGCTAATCAACACAAAAATAACATGCACAATAAATTGGTGATTCTGACTGATGCACTGTCAGTATTATCAGCTCTAAAAAGCCCCAAGAACAATGAACTCGATGACTTGAGAACAACCCTGGACCAACTATGTAATAACGTCCAGAAGGTAGTCATTCAATGGATACCATCACACTGTAATATACACTGGAACGAACGCGCAGACAAATTAGCTAAAGAGGGAGGGAGATTATCACAAGAGAACCATCCGATCAGTTATAATGAAGTCAAATCCATCATCAAGGTCAGTTCCATAAAAATGGAAACGAGAACACCCAAAGCATAACGAGGGTGACGGATACCACCAACTATCAAGGAGTGATCAAGTCATCATACTTCGTCTACGCACTGGCCACAATAGAATGAGAAATCACATGTTCACCAAATTCAAAATAGGTACAATCACTCTATGTCACTGTACACTGGACAACATGAATACAAAACATGATCTATAGGACTACACCCAGTACACAGACCTGAGAAGAGCAATGTGGTCCAAAACCACCTACCTGGAAGAGATACTACATGAGACAATCGATTCACTTAAACAGACAGCTGACTTCATGAGAGAGTCTGGAATCCTACTCTGATTGAGTCTTTATTGCAGAGAGAGAGAGAGAGAGAGAGAGAGAGAGAGAGAGAGAGAGAGAGATGTTCGATCCTGTTGTGAGAAGTGAACAAATTGGAACATATTGTAGGGAGTCACTAGTGGCATGTAACGTACACTCATATCATGTTATGGTGGCAGCTTTTCAAAAAAGGAACACAAAAAAATACTGACGTTTCAGCCTATATGTGGCCTTTTTCCGAAACCGTTAACAGCGACAACAAACGATGACACACAGATAACTACTGCTACATCTAGGATGATTGGGACAGGTAAGGTAAGGTGGACAGAGGGGTAAGAGATGAAATGATGAAACGAGAGAAATATAGATGTGCAATATCTTTGAGAATATATAAAATGTGGAAATATGAAGTATAAGTATATATAAAAGTATTTTTTGTTCGTACGCCAGCTTTGACCTTTGACGAAGTCCCTAGAGACTAGGAACTGAATTTTGCGTGTTAATCCATTTTTCCCTGGCAGCAGTGTGTGCACAGGGGTCCTTCGCAACACGGGCAGATAACTCCGTCTTCGGAGGTACTCATATTTTTTTCCGTCGATGAGTAATTGACGTTTCAAGCCGGCCTCGCTGCTGAGACCAGGGGTGGTTGCCACATAGGGAAATCATAAATAAAAATCCCAACGGGGGAGCTGGGATTTGAACCCACAATCTCTCTGTCTCGAGTCCGGGGTCTAGCCTCGAGACCAACCAGTCCCCTATATAGAAATATGATTTTATATAAAATAAGGACAGCTTGTAGGGAGAATCCGTCCGCTCACATTGAGAGATGGCTGTCATATGCCAGTACAAGGGCCTGCTGAGCAATGAGTCACATGATGTGAAAGAGAAACTATACGGGACAATCGAATCACTTAAAAAGACAGCTGACTTCATGAGAGAGTCTGGAATCCTACTCTGATTGAGTCTTGATCGCAGAGAGAGCTGACTTCATGGGAGAGTCTGGAATCCTACTCTGATTGAGTCTTGATCGCAGAGAGAGCTGACTTCATGGGAGAGTCTGGAATCCTTCTCTGATTGAATCTTGATCGCAGATAGAGCTGACTTCATGGGAGAGTCTGGAATCCTACTCTGATTGAGTCTTGATCGCAGAGAGAGCTGACTTCATGGGAGAATCTGGAATCCTACTCTGATTGAGTCTTGATCGCAGAGAGAGCTGACTTCATGGGAGAATCTGGAATCCTACTCTGATTGAGTCTTGATCGCAGAGAGAGAGAGAGAGAGAGAGAGAGAGTGAGAGAGAGAGAGAGAGAGTGAGAGAGAGAGAGAGAGAGTGAGAGAGAGAGAGAGAGAGAGAGAGTGAGAGAGAGAGAGAGAGAGAGTGAGAGAGAGAGAGAGAGAGAGAGAGAGAGAGAGAGTGAGAGAGAGAGAGAGAGAGAGAGAGAGAGAGAGAGAGAGAGAGAGACCAGCGGTCAGACAAGTTATTTCTATATTTATTTATAATTTCATATTGCCATATTTTATCTATCCTTCAACATAAAGCACATCTCTCTTTCTCTCTCTCTCTCTCTCTCTCTCTCTCACTCGTTTCATCATTTCATCTCTTAGCCCTTTGTCTACGTCCCAGGACATGCTGGAGTGCAGGGAAATGAAAGGGCGGACAGGTAGGCTAGCTGCGCTATTGTTGAGGACGGTCAACCAATGGACCGGGCGGACATCATTAATGCCCTCAGGGAAGTTGGAAGGACACAGGACTTCGACAACCATGAGTCCACGTCACTCCTTCGGATGAAAGAGATGGGAGTTAAGGTGGGCACAGTCAGAAACGAGAAACTTAGTGGGCGTGTAAGAAGACTTATCAACCAACATAGAACTGGACTCGTCAGTCGCTGGACACTGCGGGACTTCCTGAGGAGGGGATCTGATCATCTATGGACATGTTCGGAGTGCAATGATGATGACCCGCTAATAACTCAATAATATTAATAACTCAATCTCGTAGCCATCTTTCAACTTCTCTTTAAAGTACCTGATCCAGTCATCCTAGATGAAGCAGTATTTTTCTCACTCAACAATAATAGCAGGTGTTTGTTGTTGTTGCGACCTAGTCTTGTGGTGTTTACAATCTGATGAGTTTTGAAGAAGCTGAGATATTTAAGAAACAGTTTTCAACACAGCAGTAGTCTAATTTGACCTGTCACGGAATGACATGTCTTCTTTTACGAAGCGATCTCCTTTAACATTGTCCGTATTGAGCTATTGTTTTTCTTGTACTCGTCATAGAACAGCAGGAAGTAGCCACGATGCGTTTCTGTGTGTCTTTGTTTAGTTCAGGTGCTACTTTTGTCTCCTTTAACGAAACAATCTTCTTTAATATTACTCATACTGAGATATTTTATTTCTTGTTCTCTTGTTAGAACAACAAGAAGTAGCCACGATGCTTTTCTCTGTCTCTCTGTTTAGTCCAGGTGCTACTTGTGTAAGCCAATTAAAGGAAATAGAAACCGCTTGTTAACAGTTCACTGAAATGATTTCTCAAATTTGAAGTAAATCGGGATTACCCGTCGGTGAGTATCATATCATCATCATCATCATCATCATTGAGTGCTGTCTCCGCATCGAAGGTTGGCTACCATGGAGCGCCATTCAACTCTGTCTCTTGCTTTGATGGTGCAGATTGCCATAGGCTGACTTGTCCATCTTTTGATGTTACTCGTCCATGTTAGTCTTGGTCTGCCTCTGCCTCTTTACCTTGTATTTTCCATTCTAATATTACTTTTATTAGACTGTTGTGTCTTTTAGCATGCCCAAAAAATGTCATTTGTCTTGCTCTAATTTCTCTCCTTGGCTTTCTTGGATTGTTACGTGATGAGGCTCCAATCTCTTTCACGGTGGTCTGCCATATTCGTCTTTCGTGTTCTGAATGTGCCTCATGTGTACCACACACTTTCCTGTTTTCGCTTTCTGGCCGTTGATTATTTTTAATTCTTCCGCCCATCCACCGTCACAGACATTTTACATTCTGGTTGAATACACCCTGCTAACGACATCATTTTGTCGGACCATGTGCTTGCCTATCGAACCGTGAACACACGACACAAAGGAAGAATATGTCATATCACATAATATAATAGTAAAATAGAAAACGTCGTTGTTAATGAAAAGCGTTCGCATTACTTTGAATAATAATGGGAAACAACATACTTGAACTGCACTACAAAGAACAAGAGGTCCGGTTCCATCCTGACCGACGGCTTCCGGTTCACCCAGTATATGTGTAACGGATTTTTTTCTGGGAAAGTAAAGAAGCACGGGCGTAATACCGACCACATTACTCCACAAATCAATTGCCGAAGGTCTGTAAAATTTATGGTCACTAACACAATATTCTCAATAGACACAACGGACTTCGGTGTCATGGCGACTACGTGTTGTCGTTTTTATAATTCGGCTCTTGTTGATATATTAAATGATTTACGCGACAGTCTAGTTGTGAAATTATGTGTTGCTATTCCCCGTTTGGTGTATATTTTACTTCTGACTGGTGGATGGACTGTGAACTTTATCGATATTTAAGTGGAATATGATTATTCTTCCTTTGTGTCGTGTGTTCGCGGCAAGCACATGGTTCCACAAAATGTCGTCGGTAGTCGGGTGTGTTCAACCCGTATGTAAAAAGTCTGTGACGGTGGATGGGGCGAAAGAATTTAAAATAATTAACGGCCAGAAAGCGAAAACAGCAAAGTGTGTGGTACACATGAGGCATATTCAGAACACGAAAGACGAATATGGCAGACCACCGTGAAAGAGATTGGAGCCTCATCACGTAACAGTCCAAAGAAAGCCAAGGAGAAAATACAAGGTAAAAGAGGCAGAGGCAGACCAAGACTAACATGGACGTGTAACATCAAAAGATGGATAAGTCAGCCTATTGCAATCTGCACCATCAAAGCAAGAGACAGAGTGGAATGGCGCTCCATGGTAGCCAACCTTCGTTGCGGAGACGGCACTCAATGGTGATGATGAACACAATATTTGATATACGCCACTTGGCGTGATGGGCTCTTTATTTTGTTACTGTCTGCGTAATGCAGAACTCCGTAGCAGGAGACAATGTGATCAACAGAATATGACCATCAACAAACAGAACAGAAGCAACCCCTTCCCCCATTTTTCATATGTTGATCAATGAATTAAATATTTAAATGGCTCTGAAGATTACCTTTTTGTCTCAGCGCACAAAAGAGTGGACTTTCCACAAGTTTCATTAATTATATAATTTATAAGCAACGAATTAATTATCGTGATTTTGATACAAAAGATATTAGTCTATTCAATACTTGGCTATTGAGATATATATTGCCCTCATGGTATTCTAGTACGGTATTTGTTTCCATTTTGTATTCTCATCGCCCTGGTTGTTTAGTGAAACAAAGGAAATGACTTTTTCACAAGTTTCTATAAAAATATAGATGTATAAGCAAAGAATTAATTCTCATGAATTTGAAGCAAAAGATATGCTGCCTGCTTCCGTTCGCCCGATGACTAAAGGAGTGTACTTCTTCGTCATCCGCCCTTAAAAGGACGCTAAGTGGGCGTGTCTGCGTTGTGTTGTGGTTTACATTATAACTATGATATTTGCGCCTTTCGGCCCAACACAGACCTCTCTCAGAACCTCTTCATTACTCTTCTTAGCTGCCCATGGTACTCTTAACATTCTTCTGTAAAAACCACATTTCTACAGCCTCCAGTGATTTTTTGTGTCTGTTGTCCTATGTCCATGATTCGCATCCATATGTTAAGACTGGCTCTACATAACACTTAAGAGCTCTTTTTATTGTTTCTATTGTCAAAAATGGATTGCATAGTATCTTCCTCATTTTTTGGAAAGCTGCTTTGCCTGAGACATTCTGCATCTCACCTCTGTTGTATATCTTCCGTCTGAGGTTAACAAAGTTCCCAATATTTAAATTCATTTACCTGTTTTAATATTGTTCCACTTGACTTTATTTTGCACTGAGGTGATGTCTTTCATGACAAAATAGATGCATGTAACAGCACTTGCCATCAGTACCATCACCTTGACTCTCTGTGGTTCTCTATCGGTTATATTGTCTTCACGATTGCATTTGCTTTTTACTCCATATTGTTTCTATATATCTCACTGAAAGTGATTTTTCTCAACTCTTTTTTTCTTTTGCAGCTGAAAGCGTAAACCAAAAACGGAATATAAGTTGAGAATGATATGAGGCCGGCATTACGAAACTCAACCGTGAATGTTAATGAGCTTACAAATTCAATCACAGCATTAAACATGTAATTTAACATTATTTTGTTATTTTTTATTTTTTTTATATATTTTATATTTATATTTACTGTCAAATCTCATGTCTGCATGTTATCTTTTACCTCCGTATTAATAAGCCTATTTTTGTATCTATCGGAGCGACGGGTCACTTTGTCTTTTTAAAATGGGATCGCTGCTCGAAAATGTTTGAGAACCGCTGAATTAAACGTTTCACATTAGTCAATTTTTAATTAATATGTGAATCGAGGCATGTCGATATTAATTCCCTGCGCACAGATACTAATGCCGAGATCGAAGCTATCATGGAGTATTCGTAGCTCACGTGGTAATGAGTTGATGAGAACATCAACAACAGATGTTACTATACAGACATTACTCATACAACAAAGTTATTGAACCGGTCCTATTATATTTCTTGTTGTCAATAACTTAATCCACTGGTGACTCTAACGTTGAGTACAAACCTTTACCACAACGCCCACGTATGTATTTTTACAATCGCGTTCACTAATAGAATAATAGATAGCATTAACATTTCAAAGCCGGATTTACGTCCCCTGAGCATTCTGTGGTTTTTAAAGGATACGTTACATTCTAATGCGATTATATTGCTGCAGACGGTGGCATTTATCGTTGAGTTACACTCATACTAGTCTGATATTGTAAACTAAACAAACCTGTGTTAAATTGTTGTAAATTAAGACGTGTTGAGAATAAATCGCGACTAGTGCCGTTAGCTCGCTGTAATTGTGGAAACAAGTGTTGAGGAAGACCACAGTATGGGCTTTCTCAGAGAAGTTTGTTGGTTTCTTGTGTGTGGCCTGGCTCTAACAGTAAGCCTCAGTAATCTGATGCCGGTACCTAATGACAGTCATCATCATCATGTACCCTGCCGGTTGGCGTAGGCGATCATGTCCCTCCACATCTTCTATCTACAGTACATCGTATCAGTTCTGTTGTTGACTGTTTCCATGCCATGACACCAAGCTATCCAGTATTTTCTCTCTTTGTCGTCTGCGATCTCTTTTCCTTTTATTTTGCCAGTTGTAACCAAGTATTCCAACTTTCCTCTTCTCATGATGTGCCCAAAAAATGTTGATTGCTTCTTTCTGATGATTTTTAAGAGCTCCCTTTTTGTGTTGGCCTCTTTGAGAACTTCCTCATTGGTCTTTTTATCTGTCCAGGGAACTTTCAACATTGTTCTGAGAAATCCCATCTCTGTGGCTTCTAACCGTCTTTTCATTTGTTTGTCTACTGTCCATGATTCGCTTCCATAGGTCAGAATTGGTTCTATACTATATAGCACTGATGAACTCTCTTTCTCATTTTTATTGACATAGATTTGTTGCATAAGATATTTTTCATTTTCTGAAATGCTATTTTGGCCTGAGCTATTCTGCTTTTTATTTCTGTGGTGCATCTCCCATCTGATGTAATTATTTTGCCCAAGTATTTGAAACGTTGCACTTGTTTTCATTGTCATTTTGCAAATGACAGTACCAGGTATTTTTATCCGTAGTCGTAAATTGATTCTGGATAATTCTCGCTCCGCGTGACGTCACATATGTCTGATAGTGTTTGTCACCATCAATGTCTATTCTGTGCGATATGTTCAATCTTATCCAATGAGTCGATGCCTGCCAACTTTGCCTGTCTTACAATATTTTTAGTATCACTTAAATCGTCCTCTTTTTCTGTATCCTTATGTTTCCTATAGAAGAGCCTGTTTTGAATTCCTTTTGTTTCTTCCTAGCGCATGGCCGACATATGTCCTTTTTCTTTCCTTAATTGTAGGTAAATCATTTGTTGTATCGTCATTTCTCTTATTTTACTATTAGTCTTGGATTTATTCCATTGTACACACCACAGCATTTTACTTACGCACTTGTCTTCAATAGCGGTTATATTTTTCTTCATTCTCTTTTGATATTTTCCAGCCTTCATTTGCATAGATAATTGCTAATAATAGGTTTGAGTTTAATATTTTAAGGTTTTTTTTCCTTGTTAGTATTTTTTATTTCCTTTTTTTTAAATTCGTTGCTACTTTTGCTATCCTACCTCTGTTCTCTTTCTTTGGCTTCAACTTTTTGACCTATATATCAACCACACACACACACACACACACACACACACACACACACACACACATATATATATATATAGATAGATAGACAGACAGACAGACAGACAGACAGACAGACAGACAGACAGACAGACAGACAGACAGACAGACAGACAGACAGACAGACAGACAGATAGATAGATAGATAGATAGATAGATAGATAGATAGATAGATAGATAGATAGATAGATAGATAGATAGATAGATAGATAGATAGATAGATAGATAGATAGATAGATAGATAGATAGATAGATAGATAGATAGATAGATAGATAGATAGATAGATAGATAGATAGATAGATAGATAGATAGATAGATGGATGGATGGATGGATGGATGGATGGATGATGGATGGATGGATGGATGGATGGATGGATGGATGGATGGATGGATGGATGGATGGATGGATGGATGGATGGATGGATGGATGGATGGATGGATGGATGGATGGATGGATGGATGGATGGATGGATGGATGGATGGATGGATAGATAGATCGATGGATAGATAGATAGATAGATAGATAGATAGATAGATAGATAGATAGATAGATAGATAGATAGATAGATAGATAGATAGATAGATAGATAGATAGATAGATAGATAGATAGATAGATAGATAGATAGATAGATAGATAGATAGATAGATAGATAGATAGATAGATAGATAGATAGATAGATAGATAGATAGATAGATAGATAGATAGATAGATAGATAGATAGATAGATAGATAGATAGATAGATAGATAGATAGATAGATAGATAGATAGATAGATAGATAGATAGATAGATAGATAGTTAGATAGATAGATAGATAGATAGATAGATAGATAGATAGATAGATAGATAGATAGATAGATAGATAGATAGATAGATAGATAGATAGATAGATAGATAGATAGATAGATAGATAGATAGATAGATAGATAGATAGATAGATAGATAGATAGATAGATAGATAGATAGATATAGATAGATAGATAGATAGATAGATAGATAGATAGATAGATAGATAGATAGATAGATAGATAGATAGATAGATAGATAGATAGATAGATAGATAGATAGATAGATAGATAGATAGATAGATAGATAGATAGATAGATAGATAGATAGATAGATAGATAGATAGATAGATAGATAGATAATCAATCACCTAAGATATGCTGATGATACTGTTCTCCTAGCAGAAAATCCTAAAGATCTACAACAATTACTTAATGAAATAAACATGACAAGCAAAAATGGACTAGAAATGAATATCAAAAAGACTAAAACTATGTGATCATTAACAAAGAAAATTCTCAAGACCTACAATTAAATATCACAGTTGAAGGAATACATCTGGAGATGTCCAGAGCTACAACTACCTGGGACATACTAGAACCATGATGGAAAATGTAAAATGAAATAAACAAAAGAATAGGTATGGTAAAAATTAATTTTAATGCCATGAAAAATATACTAACAACAAAAACAAATCTCAGCAGGGCTGAAACTAAGAATGGCAAAATGTTACATCTTCTCAATATTCCTGTATAGTGCAGAAACATGGACATTAGACAAGAAAACAGAACAGAAAATTGAAGCCTTTGAAATGTGGATTTATAGAAGAATAGGTAGAATTGGATGGAACGAAAAGAAAACAAACGATCAAGTTTTAAAACAACTGAAAATAAAAAGAAAACTACTAATACAATTAAGACAAGACAAATGAAATTTTTGGGACATGTTAAAAGACACAACAGCCTACAAAAAGTAATATTGGAAGGTAAAATATAAGGTAAAAGAGCAGAGGCAGACCAATACTAACATGGACGAGTAACATCAAAAGATGGACAAGTTAATCTATGACAGCACTCGATGATGATGATGATGATGATGATGATGATGATGATGATGATGATGATGATGATGATGACGATGATATATATATATATATATATATATATATACATATAGTGGTCTATCCTTTCCAGTACTTGGCCTTTGAGATATATATATTGTCATCTTGGGTATTCTAGAACCTTATATTTTTTTTCATTGTTTTATTCTCATCGTCCCGGTTATTTAGTTAAACACCAATCTTCTTAGCGTAGAATAATGATGGGTTACTTTAAATAATAATATGAAACTGTATACGTAATGCAGAACTCCGTATGTCAGGACAAAATCACTAACATAGAATTATGAAAATGTACCAGTCAAATACCAGTGGATAAAGAAATACAGTAAAGACGATGGCGATGGATAGGACACACACACTGCAGAAGGCAATTGAGAGTATTACACAGCATACCCTTTTTGGAATCCCCAGGGGAAAAGATAAAGGGGAAGACCAAGAAATTCTTGGAGATGACAGAAGCAGAGATGAAGATGATGGGGAAGTCATGGAATGGTCTTAAAAGAATGGCAAGAAACAGAATAACCTGGAAAGTGTTTGTTGAAGACCTATGCTCCACATGGAGCTGAAAGGTAGAAGAGGAAGAAGAAGTATACTCAATGCAGAAATCCGTAGAGGGAGACAATCTGATCAGCAGAAAATGACCATCAACAAACAGAACAGAAGTAACCCCTAACTCCCCTACCAAAACATTGGTCAATGAATTAAATTTGTAAATGGCGCTGAAGAATACCTTTTTGTCTCAGCGCACAAAGGAATGTACTTTCCACAAGTTTCATTATTTATATAATTTTATCAGCAAAGAATTAATTCTCGTCATTTTGAAACAAAAGATATTAGTCTTTTTCAGTACTTGGTCATTGAGATGTATATTTCCCCACTTGGGTTTCATGTACTTTATTTTTTTCATTTTTTTTTTATTCGCATCGTCCCGATTATTTTGTCAAACACCAATATCTTCTTATCGTCCCTTTTTTTTTGTACTAACAAGGATGGGTTTGGAAATGTAAATAATATTGTGTTTACAATTATATGTTACACACTTTCAGGTCGACAAGTAATATCAGGTATTGACATACACATAAAGGGAAATAACCACTAACGTATTTGAGCACAATAAAGTTGTTGGAGAAACGGCGATATTGTGGTGTCAATATGGTAAATCTCATCATGTATCATGCTTGCTGGCGTAGGTGATCATGTCTTTTCACAACTTTCGATCACGACTGTTATTTATTATTTCTGTTGTTGACCTTCTACCAACCATTCTCTTAAAGCTGACTGGTATCTTTTCTCTTTGCTTCCCTCTATCTCTTCGTCTCTCAATTTTCACAGTTGTCACAATATACATCTGTTCCTTTCTCATTACATGGCCATAAAATGATGATTGTTTCTTCCTAATATTGGAAATTAGCTCTCTCTTTGCTTTGGCCTCTTTCAGAACGATTTTATTACTCTACTTAGTTGTCGATGGTATTCTCAACATTTTTCTGTAAAAACCACATTTCTACAGCATCCAATTATTTTCTTCCCTGTTGGCCTATTGTCCATGATTCACGTCCATATGTTAAGAATGGTTCTACATAAATTTAAGAACTGTTTTTCTTGTTTATATTTTTAAAAACGGACAACATAGTATCTTCCTCATTTTATGGAAAGCTACTTTTGCATGAGCCATTCTGCATCTCAACTCTGTTGTACATCTGAGGTTAATGTTTGTAATATAAAACACAATTAATATATATATCGATATAACAAGTTGAGAAATATAAACGGAAAAGGAATTCTTAAATATTATGTAGAACCAGTTTTAACTTATGAATTTGAATCATAGACAATAGGACAACGACAAGAACATCACTGGATACTGTAGAAATGTGGTTTTACAGGAGAATATGAGAATACCATGGACAGCTAAGAAGAGTAATGAAAACGTTCTGAAAGAGGCCAAAGCAAAGAGAGAGCTAATTTCCAATATTAGGAAGAAACAATCATAATTTTGTTGGCCATGTAATGAGAAAGGAACAGCTGGAATATATTGTAACAACTGGAAAAATTGAGGGACGAAGAGACAGAGGGAAGCAAAGAGAAAAGTTACCAGACAGCTTAAGAGAATGGCTTGGCTGAAGGTCAACAACCGAAATGATAAATAACTGTCGAAATCAACAGTTGTGGAGAGACATGATCACCTACGCTATCAAGCACAGCACTTGATTATAACGATGATAACAAGTCGATATAAATACCACTTGCTTGCCTTTCAGGTTCAGAGAAGAACTTTTCCTGTGAAACTCTTGGTCTCTGCGTGGTTGACATAGAACAGTATGTACTTGAGCCGGTCTCGTTATATACCAATTTTGAAATTCTCAATTCCACGAATTTGGACGAATTCTGTCAGTAAGTATGTCATGAAACATAGAAACAGTTGTTGGGTTATCAAACACAAAACAGGCAATATTCAGTAAGTACCCAGCCTTAAATTGGTACCAGATTTTTTTATGGGAAAGTAAATCAGCACGGGTGTTATACCGACCACATTGCCCCAAAATTCATGTGCTAAAGGTCTGTAAAATATAGGGTCACTAACATCATATTCTCTATACGCCACTTGGCCTGATGGGGGTACTTAAACAATAATCTCAAGTTTATTCGTGAATAGTCTCTCACTGAACAACATTTTAACATTCAGCCAACAACTTGGCTCTCAGCTGTTCACATTTACTAATAATTGTCAGATCTGAAGCTTACACACTGTGTCCATATTACTTTCGTTCACTCATTGTCTATACAGGAAGCAGTCTTCTCAGTCTGACTAATTCGGCGCCTAACGCTAATTCTCTCTCTCTCTCTCTCTCTCTCTCTCTCTCTCTCTCTCTCTCTCTCTGCGGTCAGGACTCAATCAGAGTAGGATTCCAGACCCTCACATGAAGTCAGCTGTCAGGTTAAGTGTGTTGATCGCCCCCACATACAGAACATCACAATTAGAGTCCGCCAGATCCACTCTGATTGAACACCCGTTAAAACGTTGCACTGTGTTCAGCGCCAGTCGCCCAGTGCATCCGATTTCAGCCAGCATTTTCTTCGGGTTTGCTTTCCTTTGCCTTTGATTGTCCCCAATCTTCCTGCAAGGCAGCAGATTGTCTTTTCTGCAGGGAGATTCTGCCCTTAGATGGTCTGCCCTCCCAGGCTTACGAGCACCATCTGCCCGAGTCACTAGAGGTGACTAACACAGACATGCACACACAAAGATAGGAGATGTGACCAACACAGACATACACACACGAAAATATGAGATGTGACTAACACAAACATGCACACAGCGATATGAGACATGACTAACACTGACACACATCAAGATATGAGATATGACTAACACAGACATACACGCAAAGATATGACACATGACTAACATAGACATGCACACAAAGATATGAGATATGACTAACATATACATGCACACACAAGGATATGAGATGTGACAAACACAGACATGCACACACAAAAATATGAGATATGACTAACATAAACATGCAAACAAAGATATGAGATATCACTAACCCAGACATACACACACAGATATGACACATGACTAACACAGATATACACTAAGATATGAGATATTACTAAACACAGACACACATAAAGATATGAAACATGATTAACACGGACACACCAAGATATGAGATATGACTAACATGACACACACTAAGATATGGACCATGGCTAGCACACACACTCACACACAAGCTATGATATGAGCCATGGATAGCACTGACACACACTAAGATATGAGCCATGGCTAACATAGAAACACATTAAGATATGAGGCATGGCTTTACGGAAATACACTAAGATATGAACCATGGCCAGCACAGACACACACTAAGATATGAACCTTGGCCAGCACAGACACACACCAAGATGTGAGCCATGGCTAGCACGGATATACACCAAGATATGAGCCATGGCTAGCACGGATATACACCAAGATATGAACCTTGTCCAGCACAGACACACACCAAGATATAAGCCATGGCTAGCACGGATATACACCAAGATATGAACCATGGCCAGCACAGACACACACCAAGATGTGAGCCATGGCTAGCACGGATATACACTAAGATATGAACCATGGCCAGCACAGACACACACCAAGATATGAGCCATGGCTAGCACGGATATACACTAAGATATGAACCATGGCCAGCACAGACACATACCAAGATATGAACCATGGCTAGCACGGACAAACGCTAATTCACATAATTATCTTTGGTTTAAGATAGAGCCATCGATCAAACATTGAATAATTCCTAACTCACATATGCACCTAGTCGACTTGTAGTTTTACAAACTCACTAGGACACTTAACACTAATTAGTTGAGGTTTTATGATTTTCTCCCGAAAACATTTGCGCTAAGGTCTATCTGCTTGAGCAATAACTATTTACACAGCTTAACCAAACACTGAGCAAAATATGCGAGCTCTGGCTCGCCCAACTGTCAGCCTGTAACAGCTAAAAAAACAACTCCCTGGTAAACCTAACATGGCTACCACTTTACGGTACCGGCTCACAAGCCGTCCGCCTTAAGTAAGTCTCGTCTCTAGACTTTCCATCTCTAACTTGTAGCTTTTACTAATACCTTTCCCTTCCAGCCAATCACACATCTTTTTACATTCTTCCTTCTTTTCTGATTGCCTCTCACCTCTTCACGGGAAAACTCAATGTTTTTATTGAGTTCACTCTCACCATTTTGCCCATGACTTCTACTATCGCTCACCTGGTGTCCTACAATCTGTACTCACTGCAGGTGTTTGTGCATTGGCTGCGGTAAAGAGATGGATCTAGCCGGCATTGCTAACTTTCTAAGAGAAACGGGCAACGTAAACTCCTCAGCGGAGGATGTTGAATCAAGAACCTGAACCAGATAATGAGACGAACTACATGTCATGAGAGGCGTTACCTGAAATGATAATGTTTGTTATTGAGTTATTGAGTTATTGAGTTATTAGCGGGTCATCATCATTGCACTCCGAACATGTCCATAGGTGTTCAGGTCACCTACTCAGCAAGTCCGCAGTGTCCAGCGACTGACGACTCCAGTTATGTGTTGGTTGTTAAGTCTTCTTACATGTCCACTACGTTTCTCATTTCTAGCTGTGCCCATCTTAACTCCCATCTCTTTCATCCGAAGGAGTGACGTGGACTTGTGGTTGTCGGAGTCCTGTGTTGTTGTTCCAGCTTAATCTGTGTGTCATAGCTTGGCAAATAGTCAACGAAAGAACTAATACAATGCACGATAGATAGAAGATTTGTGGAAGGACATGATCGCCTACACCAATCGGTATGACACACGATGGTAATGATGAACAAAGTACTCCAACCTTCTTCTTCCCGTGATGTAAAAAAAAAATAGTAAACAGCCCCCGTCACGCCAAGTGGCGTATAGGGAATATGGTGTTAGTGACCATCAATTTTACAGACCTTCGGCACATGATTTTTTGGGTAATGGGGCCGGTATTACGCCCGCTCCGCTTTACTTTCCCAGAAAAATCCGGTACCCATTTAAAGCTGGGTGAACCAGCAAGCCGTCGGTTGGGATCGAACCCTACCCCTGGTCCTTTGTAGTCCAGTTCACTAACCACTGAGCTATCGCGGCTCCCTTGCTCATTTTAACCTCCCTAATCCAAAACTAATCTAAGTCAATAGAAGTGAAAAAGAGCGTTCATCTGTGCTATATAGAACCAATTCTAACCTATAGAAGCGAATCATGGACAGTAGACAAACAAATGAAAATACGATTAGAAACCAATGTTGAAAGTTTCCTGGCCAGCTAAAAAGACCAATGAGGAAATTCTTAAAGAGGCCAACACAATAAGGGAGCTCCTAAAAACATCACAAAGAAACAATCAACATTTTTTGGGCACATCATGAGAAAAGGAAAGTTGGAATACTTGGTTACAACAGGCAAAATAAAGGAAGAGAGATCGCGGACGAAAAAAAAATACTAGATAGCTTGGTGTTATGGAATGGAAAACAGTCAACAACAGAACTCATACGATGCACTGTAGGTAGAAGATTGTGGAAGGACATGATCGCCTACACCAACCAGTATGGCACATCGTGATGACAATTATACCAAAACATGAATTAATCTTAATATAACTAAACCTCTGTTTCAACAGGCTGTCTAAAGCTGCTACTAATTGTATACGCAAGCACAGACATAAGTGCGAAATAGCGTTTGTAGTAGACAACGTGAAATATTATAGAAGACAAGCAAGTCATATTTGCACAGAAAAAGGCAGAAAAGGTATTATGTTGTTATCGTCGTTTCTCTCTTGTATTGTTATCGTTTCTCTCTTGTATTGTTATCGTTTCTCTCTTGTATTGTTATCGTTTCTCTCTTGTATTGTTATCGTTTCTCTCTTGTATTGTTATCGTTTCTCTCTTGTATTGTTATCGTTTCTCTCTTGTATTGTTATCGTTTCTCTCTTGTATTGTTATCGTTTCTCTCTTGTATTGTTATCGTTTCTCTCTTGTATTGTTATCGTTTCTCTCTTGTATTGTTATCGTTTCTCTCTTGTATTGGTATCGTTTCTCTCTTGTATTGGTATCGTTTCTCTCTTGTATTGTTATCGTTTCTCTCTTGTATTGTTATCGTTTCTCTCTTGTATTGTTATCGTTTCTCTCTTGTATTGTTATCGTTTCTCTCTTGTATTGTTATCGTTTCTCTCTTGTATTGTTATCGTTTCTCTCTTGTATTGTTATCGTTTCTCTCTTGTATTGTTACCGTTTATTTCTTGTTTTGTTATCGTTTATCTCTTGTATTGTTATCGTTTCTCTTCTGTATTGTTATCGTTTATCTCTTGTATTGTTATCGTTTCTCTTCTGTATTGGTATCGTTTTCTCTTGTATTGTTATCGTTTCTCTTCTGTATTGTTATCGTTTATCTCTTGTATTGTTATCGTTTTCTCTTACATTGTTATCGTTTCTCTTCTGTATTGTTATCGTTTATTTCTTGTACTGTTATGTTATCTCTTACATTGTTATCGTTTCTCTTCTGTATTTGGTATCGTTTATCTCTTGTATTGTTATCGTTTATCTCTTGTATTGTTATCGTTTTCTCTTGTATTGTTATCGTTTATCTCTTGTATTGTTACCGTTTATCTCTTGTATTGTTATCGTTTTCTCTTGTATCGTTATCGTTTCTTTTCTGTATTGTTATCGTTTATTTCTTGTATTGTTATTGTTATCTCTTACATTGTTATCGTTTCTCTTCTGTATTGTTATCGTTCATCTCTAGTATTGTTATCGTTATCTCTTGTATTGTTATCGTTTCCTTCTGTATTTTTATCGTTTTTTTTCTCTATTGTTATCGTTTATCTCTTGTATTGTTATTGTTATCACTTATATTGTTTTTTTTCATTTATGTCAATTCCTATAATAAGTTTTAACTCAACTTTTGTCTGCATTATGCCTTATAGTGAGTCCGCACCAAGTTTCTCATTTTTCTAGCAACTATAAGCTGTTGTTCCAAATGTTTTTGTTTCTTGAATGGTTGTGAATGTCAAACAAAACGGATCTAAGTCCACTGTAACACTTCCTTGGAAAAGAGGAAGCGAAAATTTAAGCAATGAGTCAATAGAGGAGGACACGAATATTGTATCGGATATTCCTCTAGGGGGAGTCAATATAGTAGGACACGAATGTTGTATCGGATATTCCTCTAGGGGGAGTCAATATAGTAGGACACGAATATTGTATCGGATATTCCTCTAGGGGGAGTCAATATAGTAGGACACGAATGTTGTATCGGATATTCCTCTAGGGGAGTCAATATAGTAGGACACGAATGTTGTATCAGACACTCCTCCAGGGGAAGTCAATATAGGATGACACGAATGTTGTATTGGACATTCCTCTAGGGGAAGTCAATATAGGATGACACAAATGTTGTATTGGACATTCCTCTAGGGGAAGTCAATATAGGATGACACGAATGTTGTATCAGACACTCCTCCAGGGGAAGTCAATATAGGATGACACGAATGTTGTATCAGACACTCCTCCAGGGGAAGTCAATATAGGATGACACGAATGTTGTATCAGACACTCCTCCAGGGGAAGTCAATATAGGATGACACGAATGTTGTATCAGACACTCCTCCAGGGGAAGTCAATATAGGATGACACGAATGTTGTATCAGACACTCCTCCAGGGGAAGTCAATATAGGATGACACGAATGTTGTATCAGACACTCCTCCAGGGGAAGTCAATATAGGATGACACGAATGTTGTATCAGACACTCCTCCAGGGGAAGTCAATATAGGATGACACGAATGTTGTATCAGACACTCCTCCAGGGGAAGTCAATATAGGATGACACGAATGTTGTATCAGACACTCCTCCAGGGGAAGTCAATATAGGATGACACGAATGTTGTATTGGACATTCCTCTAGGGGAAGTCAATATAGGATGACACGAATGTTGTATCAGACACTCCTCCAGGGGAAGTCAATATAGGATGACACGAATGTTGTATTGGACATTCCTCTAGGGAAGTCAATATAGCAGGCAACGAATGTTGTATCGGACATTCCTGTATGGAGGAATCAATACAGGAGGACATTCCTCTATGGAGAGTCAGTGTAGGAGGACAAGGAAAGTGTAATCAGACAATTACGTAAAGTGAGTCAAGAGAGAAAGCTTTATCTAACAATCATGTAAAGTGAATCAAGAGAGAAAGCTTTATCTAACAATCATGTAAAGTGAATCAAGAGAGAAAGCTTTATCTAACAATCCTGTAAGTGAATCAAGAGAGAAAGCTTTATCTAACAATCATGTAAAGTGAATCAAGAGAGAAAGCTTTATCTAACAATCCTGTAAAGTGAATCAAGAGAGAAAGCTTTATCTAACAATCATGTAAAGTGAATCAAGAGAGAAAGCTTTATCTAACAATCCTGTAAAGTGAATCAAGAGAGAAAGCTTTATCTAACAATCATGTAAAGAGAGTCAACAGAGAAAGCTTTATCTAACAATCATGTAAAGAGAGTCAACAGAGAAAGCTTTATCTAACAATCCTGTAAAGAGAGTCAATAGATGAGGGCACGAAATCTTTATAAGACAATCCTGTAAGACAACAACATTTAAACACAAAAGTGGATATGAACTACTCTAAAACAGATAAACAAGGAAAATAGAAAACATGCCTTCCAATTTAAGATGAGATCATCATAACAAACAGCTGTGACAACATCAGAAAACAAGCAACACATAAGATGAGATCATCGTAACAAACAGCTGTGACAACATCAGAAAACAAGCAACACATAAGATGAGATCATCGTAACAAACAGCTGTGACAACATCAGAAAACAAGCAACACATCAGATGAGATCATCGTAACAAACAGCTGTGACAACATCAGAAAACAAGCAACACATAAGATGAGATCATCGTAACAAACAGCTGTGACAACATCAGAAAACAAGCAACACATAAGATGAGATCATCGTAACAAACAGCTGTGACAACATGAGAAAACAAGCAACACTTAAGACGAAGAGAGCATAATCGAACTTGCGTAAACTCCGAACGGGTTCTCCGATTCGTGCCAAAGTCATTACGACATGACGGACAGTAACGGAATATACGAGCTTAAGTCAACATGTGACTTTCTGTTATATTGTGTATTTATGTGAGTTATATTGCCTTTGAAAATGTACAGCTGTTTCCAGATTCGAAATTAAAAAATAAAACTGTTTACACAAAATTCCCTTTGCGAATATAAATATATTTTTGTTTATGTTGATATCACTGCGTCACTTCTAACAATATTATTTAGTTGATATGTTGACTACTAAGTCAATATGTTTGTAAGTATTAAACCCAGCCTCTTTTACTACACATCAGTAAACTAAACATTATTATGTAATATTGTAAATCCGGAATAGTAAATCTTACGTGGCATGTCGTAAGAGGCGACTAAGGAGATTGATCGATGGCTTGACAAGCTGTCATTGTAAAAAGTATTGTTATGGAAACAGCGCCATATATCTTAGAGCAGTGATCTCTGCAATATGTGACATTTTGGCACGCAAGGTTTCTGTTTTTGAGATTGTGGTTCTGCCCTATGTGCCGTCTTCGGCTCGAAAGGACAATAGATAGATATATAGTAAATCCGCAATCCAGGAAAAATAAAGGCTCTCTAAGAGACGTATGATGCAAGCTGGAGAAAGCCGTAAGGAGTCTGGTTTGCCGACACACCTTTTGTCTAACAGGAAATACTCCAGAATTGGCACCTGAAATTTACGTACCCTAAACGAACAGGGAAAAGCTGCACAGGTAGCAGCAGAAATGAGAGGAATACCCAGGAGAAAAGACAAAGAGGAGGACCAAAGAATACTTGGATAAGACAGATAGATGCAGAGTTGAAGATGATGGGGAAGACATTGAATGATGATAAGAATGGCAAGAAACAGAACGACTTGGAAAGTGTTTGTTGAAAAACCTATGCTCTACAGGGAGCTGAAAGGTAGAAGAAGAAGGTATAGGGAGGTCAAAAAGTAATGCACACCAATTTTTTTCTCGGAAACTATTCGGGCAAAATGTGTGAAATTTTCACAGATTGTAGCTGAACATCCCCTTTACACTACCTATTTTTCAACATAATCTCCGTCCAAGCGTATTGCCTTACGCCAACGCGAAACTAGGCCATGAATGCCTCGTTTGTACCAAGTTTTGTCCTGCTCGCGTAGCCATTTTTTAACTGCACGGATCACATCCTCATCATTGTCAAAGTGTGTCCCACGCAGGAATTTTTTGAGTGGTCCAAACAGATGGAAATCTGAGGGAGCCAGATCAGGCCTGTAAGGAGGATGGGGCAGTACAGTCCAACCAAATTTGTTGATTGCTTCCCGTGTTACCAGACTTGTGTGAGGGCGTGCATTGTCATGTTGAAGCAACAAATCTGCAGATGGCTTATTAGGCCGAACTCTGTGGAACCGATTTTTGAGTTTTGTCAGTGTATTGATGTAAGCTGTCGAGTTGATTGTCTCACCTCTTGTCATTACATCAACAAGAATCACACCATCAATGTCCCAGAAGACAGTGATCATCACCTTTCCGGCTGATGGAAATGTTTTGCATTTTTTTCTTTTTGGTGACTGCGGATGATGCCATTCCATTGACTGCATTTTTGTTTCAGGCTCATAATAATGTGCCCACGTTTCGTCACGGTAACAATTTTTGACAAAAACATTTCTCCTTCAACACCGAAACGCTCCAACAATTCAGAACAGAATGTTTTCCTTTGAACTCTGTGATCATTTGTTAGGCACCGAGGAACCCATCGAGCGCAAATCTTTGAATATCCGAGAGTTTTAAAAATTGCGATTGCACTTCCCTTGGCGACTGTAAGCTGCAATGCCAATTGCTAACTAGTGATACGCCTATCCTTACGAATAATGGCATCAGCCCGGTTTAACATGTCTGTGCTGGTAGCCGAGGCAACACGTCCAGAACGCGGTAAATCATGCAGCTCCACTCGTACACTTTCTGCAGCTTTAATTCTCTGAACCCAGCGACTAACTGTGCTCCTATCGACTGCAGAACATTTGTACACTGCACACGGTCGTTTATGAATGTTTGCCACAGTTTCTTTTTCCGCAACCAGAAATTCTATGACAATTCGCTGTTTGTAACGGACATTGTTGACAAGCTCCATTTTAACGGTTCATAGATTGCGTAATATCTATCCGAATGCTGTGCAATTTGGTGCACATAATTGGAACATGTCATATTCCAAGTGTGCAAAATTTCATATTCCTATCTTTATTATTAGCCGAGAAAAAAATTGGTGTGCATTACTTTTGACCTCCCTTTAGTATATACACACACAGTAATAGGAAAGTGTTCATACTGAGTTTCAAAGAAGGGAGCATTCTGGTCTTTAGATGGGGACCACATCGAGCAAGTGTTTCAGCCCTTTAGCTTCTTGGCACACTAAGTGGAGGTAGACCCGTCTATTCATAACAACCAGGCGACACCCTACTGTTGCATTGAACTCTAAGGCTGACAATCTATCATCTTGTTATATTTATTTCTATTTTCATTCTTTGATGGGTATTTATATTTCATTTATATTTCATTTATATTTCATTTATATATAATTTATATTTCGATCTTGACAGTTTTAAATCATTTCTGTTGTTGACCTTCTAGGAAGCCATTCTCTTAAGCTGTCTTGTATCTTTTCTCTTTAAAAAAAAAGAGTACCCCCATCACGCCAAGTGGCGTATAGGGAATATGGTGTTATAGCTCGTTTCAAATCACTTGCCCAACTTCAAAACGCTATTGCTCAGAAACCGTTTGTTAAATACTGTTGAAATTTTCCAAATGTTATTAGAATCAAAAAGACCCTTTAAATGTATATTTAACAAATATCTTGCAGCTGCAGTTTTCTTAAAGCGGCGAATTTCTTTGATGTTTGTCAAAATTGTAAATTGTGAACCCCTAAATAATAGAAATTACCGTAGTTGCTGGTCTATGATTAATTTTCACTAGGTAAAGGCATGGCCGTAATGGGGAAATAACTGAATAAGGAAAAACACAAAGAGAATTATTGTCTTCTCAGTTCGAGGACGGACGATAATATCAAGGTATACCTGTATGTCAAATTTTCATAGTTGTGTGGTCCTGAAAAGGACCGTTTGTTGAACTAATTTAAGGTAATATAGGGGCCAACATTGTGGGGGCTATATACTTTCATTCTGAATCAGACGAGTCTAAAAGATTAATAACTGTTTGGGGTTGAATATTCCACAAACCATCATTTTTCCAATATTCCTCTTCCTGTTTTAAGACGTGGTCTTCACATTTAGCCCAATAATCTTTGTCTATATTTAATAAAGCGAGATTAGCAAGAGTCTTTACATCGCATATTTTGAATGTTGTATTTTCATCTGCCACTTGTCCTTTTAATTTTGCCCAGATTAGTTCTATTGGATTTAAATGAGCATGGTAAGGTGGCAGCCTCAAACTTATATGACCGTGCTCTTGGATAATCTTATCTATTTGAAAAATCTTTGTCCTTTGTTTTTGCTTTACTAGAGATAGTAATTCAGGTTTTAAGTACATGTTATTAAATTGTATGTGCTCCTTTGTGAGCCATATCTTAATAGCATCTTTTGTACTGGATGACGTCTGGACTATATCTTCAAGTGCAACAATGTTGTGGTACGCTGCATTGTCCATTATTAGGCAAGATGGTCGATCTAGTGATGGGAGAACAGAATTTTCAATCCAATGTCTAAATATGTGACCATTCCATCTCAGAGTGATAATCCCGATGGTCTATGGATTTTGAAAGAAAAATGAGCTCTGCATTCTGTATTAGTCCATGTTGTCGACTACCTGCATGAGCAATTATCAAGCGCTGTCCTTTGCTGCTAGGTATTAATCTCTTAATCTTTCCATCTGATGACTGCCATTCCTTTGGTTAGTGTGGTGAGCATTGATCCATGTTTCATCCAAGTACACAATATCATAACCTTGCTTGCGCACCTCTTTTACTTCACGTAAGTACTTGCTTCTCATGACTACTATATGTGGCTTCTCACAGATGATGTTTCGTCCATTGGAATACTTTCTGAATGTAAAGCCTGCAGCTCTCACATTCCTCCATAATGTAGACTTTGATATTTCAATACTGTTGTTCTTTTTCAGCGAAATTTTTAATTTTCTTATTATAACAGTTTCATTCATACCAACATTTTGCGAATTTCACTTCTAATAAGTTCACTGTCGAAATTATGCAACATTTTTGCTCTTCTTTGTGATTTTGTATATTTCGAACATTGACGGTCATGTGCTTGAATCCAGCGATTAAATGGCCGTTTAGATAAATCCAAAATGTGTCTTGTCCTATTCTCAGGGTTTTCTAAAGAATGAAATAATCTTCCTCGTTTAGCCTCTTTGCAAAAATAGTCATACATTTTTATTGCGATGTTTTGTAAACTGCAGAATTTCATTTTAAGACTCATGCTAAATGTTATTGTTCCACGTCTACACCTATGAATGAACGGAAATGGAACACACAATTTCTCAAGTGTCTAATTGTGTCCAAAAAAAACCACGGGGAAAGCGTGCAAATACGTCAATTCTATCGTGTATGGATTTGTACTCGCTATTTTTAGTTTAAAATACTGTAAACATTAAGTTTTGACTACATCAATGGGTCGTTATAAATTTATATAAATCAAATAAGCAACAATAATAACCAAATGTTTTTTTTTTAATGAAATTAATTCCCTGTTGGGTTCTAATCATTATAACTTTACATGCAAATTTTGAATATCTTACAACAAGCGGTTAAAAAGCTATCGATTTTTAAAGTTGGGCACGAGTTATGAAACAAGCTATAGTGACCATAAATTTTACAGACCTTCGGCACATGATTTTTGGGGTAATGTGGTCGGTATTATGCCCGTGCCGCTTTACTTTCCCTGAAAAAAATCAGGTACCCATTAAGGCTGATCTTTTCTCTTTGCTTCCCTCTAACCTCCGTCCCTCAACTTCCCCAGTTATTACAATATATTCCAGTTGATCTCATCTCATTACATAGCCAATACATGATGATTGTTTCTTCCTAACATTGGATATTAGCTCTCTCTTTTCTTTGTTATCTTTCAGAACGTTTTCATTACTGTTCTGATCTGTCCATGGCTTTCTCAACATACTTTTGTAAAACCACATTTCTACAGCCTCCAGTGATTTTCTTGTCTGTCTTCGTAATGCCCATGATGCACATCCATATGTTATGACTGGATCTACATAACATTTAAGTACCCTGTGATGTGAGGGGATAAATTACTAGGACAAAAATTGAATTGGGTGCTCGTTATATTCTAACGGCTTCATTATGCTTTTAGATATATCAGCAGATGAAGAAGGGAAGGGTACAAATAATCAGATCAGCAAAGTGAAAGAAGTAACATTCGGAGACAAATAATAATAAATGAGTAATATTATAGATGGAAACTTCCGAAGCGATAATCAGCGAATCAATTCAGGGCAAAACGGGCACTCTACAATACAATCTTCATCCCAACGTTGTTATACCAATGCCAGTCCTGGACCCTAGATGCAAGAACAATAAGAAAAATAACCTCTACAGAGATGAAATGTGTTACACGAATGACAGGAAACAGTCTGAGAGATAAGATCAGAAATGAAGAACTGAGAAAAAAGCTAGGAATAGCCCCAGCCATAGAATATATAAAGAAACAACAGATAAAATGGTTTGGCCATGTGGCAAGGCAGAAAGATCAAAACACTACTCAACGAGCCTTCAGCAAACGTTGTGAGAACAGCAGACCCAAGGGTCGACCACAAGAAAGATGGATCAATGGAATATTAGAATCACTGGAAACATAACAGCAACAGAGGCGAACAGAAGAGCAAAAGACCGCAAATTATATCTCCCCTCGACTATGAAAGGCAGATGAGGAAGGAAAGAAGAAAAAGACGTTGAAGATACAGACCTTCAGTAAATGGATTCTTGCGCAGAATAAAAGGTTGGAAATGGCAGGACAAAATCAATAACGTAGATTTATGGGAAATAATAATCAAGTGCAACTGAACAAGAAGAAACGACGAAAACGATGGTGTAGGATATGTTAAACACTCATCATTATCATCATGTGCCATACCGGTTGGCGTAGGCGAGCATGTCCCTCCACAATCAACTATCCACAGTGCATCGTATCAGTTCTGTTGTTGACTATTTCCATGCTATGACACCAAGCTATCCAGTATTTTCTCTCTCTCTGTCGTCCGCGATCTCTCTTCCTTTTATTGTGCCAGTTCTAACCAAGTATTCCAACTTTCCTCTTCTCGTGATGTGCCCGAAAAATGTTGATTGTTTCTTAGTTGAACAATACGTACGCCAATTGAGGGTATTACATGAGAAGCTTCTTTTTAAATTCCCAGGGAAACAAACAAAGAGGAAGACCACATTATACTTGTAGGAGACAGGTGGAATCAGAGATGATGATAAAATAGACATGGAATGATCTTAATAGAGCGGCAAGAAACAGAACGGCAAGAAATAGAACGGCAAGAAACAGAACGGCTTAGGACTGTTTGTTGAAGACCTATGCTCCACAGGGAGTTGAAGGTTTTTGTTGAAGACATATGCTCCACAGAGAACTGAACGTGTTTGTTGAAGACCTACACTCACAGGGACCTGCAGCCGAAAGTATTTGTTGAAGACCTATGCTCCACAGGGACCTGCAGCCGAAAGTATTTGTTGAAGACCTATGCTCCACAGGGACCAGCAGCGGAAAGTATTTGTTGAAGACCTATACTCCACAGGGACCTGCAGCCGAAAGTATTTGTTGAAGACCTATGCTCCACAGGGACCAGCAGCGGAAAGTATTTGTTGAAGACCTATGCTCCACAGGGACCTGCAGCCGAAAGTATTTGTTGAAGACCTATGCTCCACAGGAACCAGCAGCGGAAAGTATTTGTTGAAGACCTATGCTCCACAGGGACCAGCAGCGGAAAGTATTTGTTGAAGACCTATGCTCCACAGGGACCAGCAGCGGAAAGTATTTGTTGAAGACCTATGCTCCACAAGAAGTTGAAAGGACAACGAAGATCCACCGTTTTGTACACATACTATTTCTATGTAAATGTATAAATGTTACAGATATATTTTTTCAAAATTTACAGAAGTTCTGGCATTTTCCCAAGAAGAGTGTTTCAAGAACATGACACTTCGCTTGCAACTTCGTGAAGATATTGACAGATGCAGTTCACGATTCAGCGCAGATGGTCAGGCTGATGGTTCACAGACTGAAGTCTGCGAGTATGTGGTTAACTTTTAAACCATAATGTTGTCCAGATAAATTCTTCTTTTCAATTTAGTGGGATGATTGATTTTCATCATTATAAAGTACCTTGCCTGCTGGCGTAGGTGATCATGTCTTTCCACAACTTTCGATCTCGACATTTATATTGTTGACCTTCTACCAAGCCGTTTTCGTAAGCTGACTGGTAACTTTTCTATTAGCTTCCCTCTTTCTCTGGGTCCCTACCTGTTCCCAGTTGTTACAATATATTCCAGTTGTTCTCTTCTCATTACATGGCCAAAAAATGATGATTGTTTCTTCCTAACATTGAAAATTAACTCTCTCTTTGATTTGGCCTCTTTCACACCGTTTTCATTATTATTCTTAGCTGTTCATGGTATTCTCAATATTCTGTAAAACCACATTTTTACAGACTCCAGTGATTTTCTTGTCTGTTGTCCTATTGTCCCTGATTCACATCCATATGTTAAGACTGGCTCTACGTAACATTTAAGAACTATTTTTCTTGTTTCTAATGTCACAATGGATTGCATAGTATCTTCCTCATTTTTCTGAAAAGCTGCTTTTCCCTGAGCTATTCTGTATCTCACCTCTGTTGTACATCTACCATCAGAGGTTAAAAAAGTTCCCAAATATTTAAATTCATTTACCTGTGTTTAATAGTGTTCCACTTGTCTTTATTTTGCACTGAGGTGATGTCTTTTCTTTGTTGTTACCATTATTTTTGTCTTTTTGTATTAATTATGTATAAAGTGTGATTGTATCGCCAGTTAATGGATTGTATCGCTAGTTAATGGATTGTACCGCTAGTTAATGGATTGTATCGCTAGTTAATGGATTGTACCGCTAGTTAATGGATTGTATCGCTAGTTAATGGATTGTACCGCTAGTTAATGGATTGTACCGCTAGTTAATGGATTGTATCGCTAGTTAATGGATTGTATCGCTAGTTAATGGATTGTATCGCTAGTTAATGGATTGTACCGCTAGTTAATGGATTGTACCGCTAGTTAATGGATTGTACCGCTAGTTAATGGATTGTACCGCTAGTTAATGGATTGTACCGCTAGTTAATGGATTGTACCGCTAGTTAATGGATTGCAGAGAAATCAGCAAGTCAAGTGTAAAGTTTTACCTATTCTATTCTATTTGTAATTTCTAAAGTGTTCTTTAACGTGCGCAAGTGCACACGGGACCTCCTTTTTTAATATTATCTCGAGGACTAGTCATCAGATGTCACTATACTGAAACATGAGGCGATCATGTCCTTACACAATCTTCTATCAACAATGCATCGTATCAGTTCTGTTGTTGACTATTTTCCATGCCATGACACTAAGCTATCCAGTATTTTTTCTGTTTGTCGTCCGCGATATCTCTTTCCTTGTATTTTGACTGTTGTAACCAAGTATTCCAACTTTCCTCTTCACATTATGTGCCCGAAAAATATTGATTGTTTCTTTCTGTTTTTTATGAGCTGCCTTTATGTGGTGGGCTCTTTGAGAATTTCCTCATTGGTCTTTTAGCTGTCCAGGAAACTTTCAAAATTCCACTAAGAAATCACATCTCTGTTACCTCTAACCGTCTTTACATTTGTTTGTCTACTGTCCATGATTCGCTTCCATAGGTCAGAATAGGTTCTATACAGCACCGAGTACTTGTTATATAATTAGTAAGATTATCAGAGTTAATTATCAGAGTTTCAACAAAATAAAACATATTTCACTAATATAAAATATTTTTTTCTGTGAACTGCAAGAAAACAGAGTTGTACGAATGTCAGCTTTGCCTTTAAGCGTACGCTACAGTCGTCATATGAGTCTCATGCATGTGGTATAAATGATGCCCCTCATACATCGTCCAGTTGTTTACTTTGCAGCTGCTGCTAACGATAAAACCTTTTATAAAAAAATAATAAACGCAAAATGTTACAATCGTGGTCACAAAACAGATCGAAAAGTTGGGTGGGCGGTGGAGCGTAACATTCGTGACTTTGGCAGTAGCAATTACCTGAAGGAAATCTTCACGTGTCCTGTTGGTTGCCTATGTGGTCATGACATTCCACATTCGTCTGCCCTGAGTGCATTCCATCGATTCTGTTATTGACTGATTGGCGACTGAGTCACATTAAACTACTAGTATCTTCTTTCTTTGGCGTCCGCTATTTCTTATTCTCGGTATTTTGCCAGCTGTTACCAAGTATTTCAACTTTTCTATTCTCATCATCTTCTTCCTTATCCTAACCTTTTCCTCCTTTCCTTCATCATTTTCGTTTCTGAGACAAGTTCAGATACAATTTTTGAGATTGTATTCTTCTGTTTTCTTTCCCTGCTGGTATATCTACCAGTGCTGTTACAATCTCCAGTTTACTGCTCGTACACCTCCATTCACCACAACGATGGCCTTCGAGCTTCCCAATTTGCCGTTGATAAGAGAAGCAACCTTCTATCGCTACCGACGTCGTCCTTCACCTAGCGGAACTAGTTCTCAACTTCAACTCTTTCATGTCCGATGGCAACTTCTTCACTCAGATTAGTACCATAATGGGTCCTAGCTACTCTTGTGTTTTCCTGGTTACCTTGAGCACCAGATCATTCACACTTACTAGGGTTCTATATCCTTTATTTACCGTACGTACATTGGTCTAGGGAGCCGCGGTATCTCAGTGGTTAGTGAACTGGACTACAAAGGACAAGACGTATGGTTCGATCCCAATCGGAGGCTTCCGAGTTCATCCAGCCTTAAATGGGTACCTGATTTTGTCTGGGAAAGTAAAGCGTCACTGGCGTAATACCGACCACATTACCCCAAAAATCATGTGCTGAAGGTCTGTACATTTATAGTCACTTACACCATATCCCCTATACGCCTCTTGGCGTGCCGGGGATCTTTACTTTAATAATTAACTTTGATGTCTGCATCGGTATGACTGACCTTTCCAAGGAGGAAATCTGCCTCTTCATCGAGTATGGTGGACATATTCACCCCTCGATTCATTTCACTTCATACACATCCACCTCCACGGTCTCTTCCCTAGATATCACAGTTTCCTGAGTTGTCTCTGATCTACTCACCATGGTCGTCTACACAGCTACTGACTCCCGTTGTTTCCTCCGCTACCACTCTTCTCACCCGACATCCTGCATGAACTCTCTTCCCTATTCGCAGATACTTAGGTTTCGTCGCCTTTGCCAGAATGATACATAATTTCTACATAAAACCCACCTGATGTTTGACTTCTTTCGCCATCGTCTCTATCCTGAATCAGCTCTCCTTCTTGATCTCCAACAGGCTCTCCGCACCTCACGCCAGGCTGCTCTCACCCCTCTACCCGTTCCCCTTTGATAGGGTAGTACTCAACCTCACCACGGTGATCAGAAACATTCACCGCAACCTCCCCATTCTCCGCTCCAATTTCACCACCCGTCTACTCTTCCCTGTTTTCTTTAGTGGTCTTTAACTCTTTAACTACCACTGGTCAGTGTACAGTACGGCTAGCTTTTTGTAAAAGACCAGCGTACTGTGTACTCAACGGCTTACAGTCACCAAGTTTTTGTTTTGTTAATGGCTTATTTAATCACTTTTTAAAAATTTGGAACAAGTTAAAATCTCTAGAAAATGTTTATTTTTACAGAATATGACATAAGGCAATGGTATTTGATTATTTGACGTGATATCAACTTCGTGATATACTTGTCAGGTATCGCCTTCCTACTTCCCATCAGAGCCACCGGGGGATGATGCGCTGCAACAGCAGTCTAAGTAAAACTTGCAACCACGACCGGACAGATACAGTTCTCTTCCCTTATAGCCCTTTTGAGAAGAGATAATAACAGAATAGCAAAGAAAGCTATTATATGGGAAATATATGGGAAACAACAGGTAAGAGAAAAAGAGGAAGACCCGGGGAGACACTGAGAAGAACATTGATGAGAGAGGCAAGAGCAGCAGGATTCGGCTCCCTCAGTGAGATAGAGCTGCTTGCACAGAACAGAGACAGATGGCGAGATCTGATAAAATATCTTTAAAAGAAAACTGCTAGAATAAAAATTCAGATAGGGGAAGGTGTATCTTGGTCTACGCCCTATGGGCCGGCTACGGCTCGAAAGGTCAATATATAGATAGATAGATAGATAGATAGATAGATAGATAGATAGATAGATAGATAGATAGATAGATAGATAGATAGATAGATAGATAGATAGATAGATAGATAGATAGATAGATAGATAGATAGATAGATAGATAGATAGAAAGATAGATAGATAGATAGATAGATAGATAGATAGATAGATAGATAGATAGATAGATAGATAGATAGATAGATAGATAGATAGATAGATAGATAGATAGATAGATAGATAGATAGATAGATAGATAGATAGATAGATAGATAGATAGATAGATAGATAGATAGATAGATAGATAGATAGATAGATAGATAGATAGATAGATAGATAGATAGATAGATAGATAGATAGATAGATAGATAGATAGATAGATAGATCAGAGTCCTTTTGAGATCAGAGAGGGGTTCAATTGTAATCCCGTAAATTTGTCTATGTTATCATTTGTAAGCGATTTAATTTAACTTACATTGTCGAATCGCGACCCCCGTCTCGGAGACAGATGCCAGGAACATCTCTATGGCATCGCTCCAGATGCAGGCACCCCTAAAGCATCCAACTTCCGCTCGCAGGGCCATCAGGGTTAGGCGAATGTTCTAGTTACTGGCCTGTTGTCATGTTTTTTTTTTCTGACAGCCGCAGCTGATTCACTATAGAGAATCGTCTGATTGTTTGTATGGGTAGCCCCACCCCACAGGGCATCAATGTATTCCTTTCTCACGGGTAACCTCACTCTCTTCCCCCATTTCCCCTGACTCTTTTAATTCTTTCACTCCATCTCCCCCCCCCCGTTTTTCCTCCTCTCCCTCTCCCCCTTTTTCTTCCCCTGCTCCTGTTTTTATCCCCCACTATCTGACGTAATCCATCCAGGAGAGTTTATGGGGCTATTCATGAAAATCCCTCAAATGCGCATCATTTATCGCTAGTTTATTCGTGGTATGTCGGTTTTGTTTGCAACTTTCACACTCCATATACGTCTCAAGTGATTATCTGTGTCACGCTTAACTGCTTTACACCTATTACTTATATAGTTTGACACCCGTCCTATCACGTGACTGGTTTCCCAACAAACCCTTCCCCTTCCATTCAATTTTACTTACATTTGACAGCCATTCTCTCTGGGAGCTATTGGAACTTTCCAAAAGTTAAGTCTCCCTTCAATATTATATATATATATATATATTATTTTACATATTATCACATATTATCTATGTTTACCCTCTGATATGTACCACATCTATCTCTCTCTCTCTCTCTCTAGAGATCTAAGATCAGAGATTCCATCTCTTATGCCTCTGTTTATTTCTCCTTGACTTACCTGTCTCGCCATCCTAGATGTAGTAGAATCTATCTGTATGTCATTGTTTGTATGTGCTATTCTCGTTTTCCGAAGAAGGCCGGGGAGCAGAAGCGCCTGTTACCTGCGGTCGCAATAGCAAGGTCGGCGCATCATCAGCCGACCAAGACCTAGCAGTTCTACCTCCTCGTGGTCTCCCCTGGTAACAGTCTGCGTCAAAACAGACTGGCTAACAGAAACTAGGGTCGCCGTGTTCCCTGTCGTGGTGGTGGCTGTTACTGATATAGAGGACCCAGTATTACAGTACCTCTGGGCTGGACTATAGCTCGTTTCAAATCACGTGCCCAACTTCAAAACGCTATTACTCAGTAACCGTTTGTTAAAAACTGTTGAAATTTTCCAAATGTTATTAGAATGCAAAATACCCTTTAAATGTATATTTAACAAATATCTTGCAGCTGGAGTTTTCTTAAAGCGGCGAATTTCGTTGATGTTTGTCAAAATTGTAAATTGTGAACCCCTAAATAATAGAAATTACCGTATTTGCTGGTCTATGATTAATTTTCACTAGGTAAAGGCGTGGCCGTAATGGGGAAATAACTGAATAAGACAAAACACCAGGAGAATTATTGTCTTCTCAGTAGCCTCTTTGCAAAAATAGTCATACATTTGTATTGCGGTGTTTTGTAAACTGCAGAATTTCATTTTAAGACTCATGATAAATGTTATCGTTCCACGTCTCCACCTATGAATGAACGGAAATGGAACACACAATTTCTCGTGTTTTTTACAAGTGTCTAATTGTGTCAAAAACCACGGTAAAAGCGTGCAAACACGTCAATTTTATCGTGTATGGATTTTTACTCGCTATTTTTAATTTAAAATACTGTAAACATTAAGTTTTGACTACATCAATGGGTCGTTATAAATTTATATAAATCAAATAAGCAACAATAATAACCAAATGTTTTTTTTAATGAAATTAATTCCCTGTTGGGTTCTAATCATTATAACTTTACATGCAAATTTTGAACAACTTACAACAAGCGGTTAAAAAGCTATCGATTTTAAAATTTGGGCACGAGTTATGAAACAAGCTATAGTATTTTCCAACATAGCCTGGGACAGACGAAATCCAACCTCTCCAGTAAGAGCCGGGAATGTCAGGAAAGCCATTACGACCCGCTGCATCTTATGAGTCAAAGGGCAACCTGCCCGCATCGACTCGTGGCAATCCGTCAACAACAACTGAAGAAGGCTAGAACGTTGCACTGTGTTCCGCGCCATTGACCCAGTGCATCCGATTTCTGCCAGCATTTTATTTAGGTTTGCTATCCTTACCCTTTGATTATCCCCAAACCTCTTTCAAATTATAACCCTGAACGCACTGCGGCTGACGTCACGGTGTTGTGTTGGTTGACAAGTCTTCTGTGTATTCCTGCATAGCGACCATGTCAGGCATCTCCCACCTTCAACTGATATTTCTGTAGATGCAGTTTCATGGTTATTTTTTTAGTCTTTGTTTTTATCCAACGTCCTTACGGGCATTAATAATGTCAGTGTGGTCCATTGTCCTTCAGCTCTCAACATCAGTAAATCTGGCAGATCTATCAGTACGTTCATTACTTCACACTTCCGTGTGGTCTGGTACACAAATTTAGCAGACTTTTGCTAGACTAGACCTCCTTCAAGACTCCTACCACTGCCGTCAAACCTAATATATTGCTATTGTATTTAGCCTGCTCACTACGTCACTGAGGAAAACATCATGTCAATCTACCTGTTTAAATATGGCGGATAGGCGGCAGGAACCATTAAGGCTGTCTGAAAAGTCCTCCTTGCTGCAGTTTCCTTATATTACAAGTCCGGTTTGAAGCCGGAGCTACTGTGTTTAGTGCTCTGTGCACACCGTGACTCTATATGAGACAGGACTTTATATGAGACGGGACTTTATATGAGACAGGACTTTATATGAGACAGGACTTAATATGAGACGGGACTTTATATGAGACAGGACTTTATATGAGACAGGACTTTATATGAGACGGGACTCTTTATGAGACAGGACTTTATATGAGACAGGACTTTATATGAGACGGGACTTTATATGAGACAGGACTTTATATGAGACAGGACTTTATATGAGACAGGACTTTATATGAGACAGGACTTTATATGAGACGGGACTTTATATGAGACGGGACTTTATATGAGACGGGACTTTATATGAGACAGTACGTTATATGAGACAGGACTTTATATGAGACGGGACTTTATATGAGACGGGACTTTATATGAGACAGGACTTTATATGAAACATGACTTTATATGAGACGGGACTTTATATGAAACGGATCTTTATATGAGACGGGACTTTATACGAGACGGGTGTCAATATAAGGCGGGGCTCTATATGAGACAGATCTTTATATGAGACAGATCTTTATATGAGACGGATCTTTATGAGACGGGTGTCAATATAAGGCGGGGCTCTATATGAGACGGATCTTTATATGAGACGGATCTTTATATGAGACGGATTTTTATATGATGCGGGACTTTATATGAGACGGGTGTCAATATAAGGCGGGGCTCTATATGAGACGGATCTTTATATGAGACGGATCTTTATATGAGACGGATCTTATATGAGACGGGACTTTATATGAGACGGATCTTTATATGAGACGGATCTTTATATGAGACGGGTCTTTATATGAGACGGATCTTTATATGAGACGGGACTTTATAGGAGACGGGATTTATATGTGACGGAGCTTTATTTGAGGTGGGTAATTTTTAAGACGGGACTTTATATGAGTCAGTGCTTTATATGACGCTTGTCTCTATATGAGGCGGGGGTTTATATGAGGTGGGATTAAAAAGTCCTGACAGGCTTTAATTATATTACAAACCCCATATAAAGATACATGGACGAACTGCGAGATAACTAGAGAATTTGAAAACGAAAGTAAACGATCCCATTGGAGGTAACGCTGCCACCGCCACCTTTTGATGATTCCCAGTCATATAGTCTGCTGGACCTGCAAATCCTGCCAGGATACAACGCTTGTTAAATGTGCTGAGTAATATAACAACTATGAAGTGGTACTGTTAGGTCATCATGGACAATAGGACAACAGACAAGAAAACCACTGGAGTCTGTAGAAATGTGGTTTTACAGAAGAATGTTGAGAATACCATGAACAGCTAAGAAGAGCAATGAAAACGTTCTGAAAGAGGTCAAAGCAAAAACAGAGCTAATTTCCAATATTAGACAGAAACAATCATCATTTTTTGGTCATGTAATGAGAAGAGAACAACTGGAATATATTGTAACAACTAGAAAAATTGAGAGACGAAGAGATAGAGGGAAGTAAAGAGAAACAATACCAGACAGCTTAAGAGAATGGCTTTGCAGAAGGTCAACAACAGAAATGATAAATAACTGTCGAGATCGAAAGTTGTGGAGAGACATGATCACCTACTCCAGCAGGCCGGTACTTGATGATGATGAATGTTAGTTAGGTCTCGTCTAGGCTGAAAGGATTGGTGAACTAACATATCTAGGCTATTTACATTTGACATAACACAAACGCAAATGATATTGTTTAATCTATCACTATCTATCTATCTATTGACCTTTCGAGCCGTAGCCGGCCCATAGGGCGTAGACCAATATACTCCTCATATCTAAATTTTTATTCTAGCAGTTTTAAATTCTTTTAATTCATCTCAGTGTTTCTCTGGGTCTTCCTCTTTTCCTCTTGCCTGTTGTTTCCCACATGAGGGTTTGCTTTGCTATTCGGGTATTATCTCTTCTCATCACATGTCCAACATATGACCATCATGTTTTCTTCATATATCACTACAGGTTAGAAAATAAAAAAGCGGACTGCATTGTCCAAGCTGGCAACAATAACAACTGTAACCAGGACTACACCAAATACGTGCTCCGAAGGGAGACTAAATTGACCAGAAAGAAATTAAGGTGTCCTCCACTCAACAATTGAAATTGTAAGTGCTAGATTTAACTGTTTCAGTGCAGAAACGTTTGATAACTGCAAGGGCATTGATTTTAAAAACAAAATGGTTCATGTTGTTAAAAGCCAATCTACATATTTATATTTACCTAAAGTGTAACATTATATTATTATAATTATATGTCAGGTCGGATAATTTTACCTGCTACTGTTTGCAGTAAACAGTACAACCTGTGGGTCCCTGCTGTCTTGCAGGTAAGCTCGGGATGGTAAAAGGCTACGGAAGGGTACCCCGAAGTAAAACAACCCCACGATGGGGACTACAGTTACCTTTCTTTGTTTGGGAGATGAGTTAGTAATTCGGATGATTCCACTGGCACGGGCGGTTGAGCAATTATGGATTTTAATTCGTTTGCAGTGATACCGAGGCCTTCCATAACCAAATAACCAAATAACCACACTGTCTTGTAGGTGAGACATTTTAGCCAAAGGCTTGCGGAGCCAACCGTAAACAAACCAACGGAAGGCAACAGAAAACCACCGTCGTAACTTCTTTGTACAATCATGAATTGCTAAAACGATATATAAATCATTATAACAACGTTAAGGGGGATTCCAATGGAAAACCCTCGTTCGGTAGGGGACATCATGTGCTACAAGTGATACCCGATCGTCATCGAGCTACTGTAAGCAAAATAAAATGTGGTTTTACAAAAGAATTTTAAGAATACCACGGACAGCTAAGAAGAGTAATGAAAATGTTCTGAAAGAGGTCAAAGCAAAAAGTGAGCTAATTTCCAATATTTGGAAGAAGCAATCATCATTTTTTTGCCATGAAATGAGAAGAGAACAACTGGAATATATTGTAATAACTGGGAAAATTGAAGGACGAAGAGATAGAGGGAAGCAAAGATAAAAGATAGCAGACAGCTTTAAAGAATAGCTTGGCAGAATGTCAACAACAGAAATGATAAATAACTGTCGAGATCGAAAGTTATGGAGAGACATGATCACCTACGCCAGCAGGCCCAGTACTTGACGATGATAAAAGTGTAACATTGTATATATATATATATATGATAAAACAAGCAATTAGATTTCACAAATACCATGATGACACAAGACATGTAAAAAAGAATATGGTTTTATGACGGTTCACACTAATCAAATTGAGAGTGACGCACTCTGCGGCGAAACGTACGCATCCGAAATCGGCAAGATGGACGGTCCGTTGAAACGTACGAAAAGAGTTACGTAATCACCATAAAAAAGTAAGTAAAGAGCCATATCACGCCAAATGGCGTATAGGGAATATGGTGTTAGTGACCATAAATTTTACAGACCTTCAGCACATGATTTTTAGGGTAATTGTGGACTGTATTACGCCCGTGCTGCTTTACTTTCCCAGAAAAAATTCCGGTACCCATTTAAGGCTAGATGAACCCTGAATCCGACGGATGGGATCGAACCCTACTTCTTGTCCTTTGTAGTCCAGTTCACTAACCACTGAGCTATCGCGTCTCCCTAAGCAATCACCATAACATAAAAAAATACGTATGTATCACGTAATGTTAAAATATTACTTATATAGTATTATATTTCCTGAGGGAGCTCTAAAAAACATCAGAAAGAAACAATCAACATTTTTCGGGCACATCATGAGAAGAGAAAAGTTGGAATACTTGGTTACAACCGGCAAAATAAAAGGAAAGAGAGATCACGGACGACAAAAAGAGAAAATACTGGATAGCTCGGTGTCATGGCATGGAAAACACTCAACAACAGAACTGATACGATGCACTGTAGATAGAAGATTGTGGAAGGACATGATCACCTACGCCAGCCGGTATGGTACAAGATGATGATGATGATGAATAAGCAAATACATTAATGTATACTTTTATGACGTCATCATTATCATTTCTTTCTCCAGACTGAAGGGGAACAAACCATCAGACTTGCTGACTGCGCACTTCGAACTTTAGTCTCACACATGGGAATAACCTACTGTAACTCATTCTAGCAACATTAGCATAGTTGAATTTAACCTCTTGAAGATCACGTGAAACATATGTAACATAATACAATCGTGATTGTTTTATCCAACAATTTTTTTTTTTGTTCAGGTTCCTTTCTGTTTCTTTATTGTAAATAATTGTATTACTTGAAACAAAAGCAGAAGAAAATTTAGCAACATTTAGTTCGCTCCAGTGCAAGGAGTAGTCAAACCTGTCGAAAAGTGTCTCTGCACAGAATATTGTTTATTGTGTTTGTGGTGTAATATTTTCGTGCGATCGAAGGTAAATTATTCTTCTTCTACCTTTCAGCTCCATGTGGAGCATAGAACTTCAACAAACACTTTCCAAGTCGTTCTGTTTCTTGCCATTCTTTTATAATCATTCCATTTTTTCCCCATCATCTTCATCATTGCTTCTGTCTGTCTTCTCCAAGAATTCCTTGGTCTTCCTCTTTGTCTTTTTCCCTGCGGATTCCAAACAAGGGCCTATAGTGTAATACTCTCAGTTGGCTTCCGCAGTGTGTGTCCTATCCACTGCCATCGTCTTCGCTGTATCTCTTTATCCACTGGTATTTGACTGGTACATTTCCATAATTCTATGTTAGTGATTTTGTCCTGCCATATCTATTCTTTTATTCTGCGTAAGCATCCATTAATGAAAGTATGTATCTTCATGATTGTCATTTGTGTTGTTCTCCACGTTTCACAGCTTATAATAGGACTGACATAACATTGGAGTTGAACATTTTTATTTTTGTATTTAACCTAATTTCTTTGGATTTCCATGTTTCCCAGTGCAACAAAAGCTCCTCTTGCTTTTGATATCCTTATTTTGTTATCACTTTCAGTTCCCTCCTCAATCTGTATCTACATTACTACCCAGATATATGTAAGATTATACGTCTAGTAGAGAATATAAAAATAAATTAGGAGAAATACCTCTACTAGACGAAAGTAAATTAGATATTTATTATTATTTTGATGAAAAATAATGGTGTAATGGTATTTCACAGAAATAACAAAAACATAATTTGACGCCGGTGCCCATGTGTGTGTTAAAGGATACATTTTGAAGAAATTAAAAGTTCTGGAAATAAATGTTTCTTTTTTCTGTTCTAGACTTTTGAATTGTATTTGTATTGTTATGTTTACTAAACGACATTTTAATGTTTATTTTTAACAAGAGCAGCAGGATTCGGCTCCCTCAATGAGATTGAGCTATTGCACAGAACAGAGACAAAATGGCGAGATTTGATAAATATCTTTAAAGAAAACTGCTAGAACAAAAATTCAGATAGGAGAAGGTGTATCTTGGTCTACGTCCTATGGGCCGGCTACGGCTCGAAAAGTCAATAGATAGCTAGAAACGACATTTGTATGTTTATCAATCAACTTTTTTTATATTTACCAAACGAGTTTTTTATATTTACCAAACGAGTTTTTTATGTTTACCAAACGAGTTTTTTATATTTACCAAACGAGTTTTTATGTTTACCAACGAGTTTTTTATATTTACCAAACGAGTTTTTTATGTTTACCAAACGAGTTTTTGTATGTTTACCAAACGAGTTTTTTATGTTTACCAAACGAGTTTTTTATATTTTACCAAACGAGTTTTTTATGTTTACCAAACGAGTTTTTTTATGTTTACCAAACGAGTTTTTTTATGTTTACCAAACCAGGACGACATTCGGCGATCTCACAGAAAAGGCCTGGAACAACAGGAAACTAACACTAAAGACCAAACTCTTAATATATCAAACGTGTGTGCTTGGCACACTATTATATGGATCCGAAACCTGGACAACATACTCAAATCAGGAAAAAAGACTAAATGTCTTCCACTTGCGATGTCTCCGCAAATAATGCACATCAAATGGCAGGACAAATAACAACTTAACTGTCCTGCAACGTGCTAAAACCCCAACAATCATGTCGATGCTCAGATGTCGAAGACTAAGATGGCTGGGCATGTCCAGCGAATGGATGAAAAGCGCATTCCCAGGCAAATACTATATGTGAACTAACACACGGAAAAAAGACAAATCGCAGACCTAAACTACGATATAGAGATATCTGTAAATCATCTCTGAAAGACTTCGCTATATGTGAATATGATTGGAACATCTGTCAAGTGATCGTACATCATGGAGAGCATGTATAAGGAACGGTATAACATCATTTGAGACTGTGCTAATGTAACACTTAGAAGAGAAAAGACTCTTGAAAAAGGATGGAAAACCCTGTGGATCAGTGGGCCTGAATTGTTAATTCTGTGGCGTGTGTGTTTGTCAAACATTGGTAGAATGAGCCACGAGAGGTTCGACCAAAACAAAACCTCAAACACACAAAAACATAAAATAAACAATAGCCTCCACTAGACCGTCTGACAAGACGAAAAGGCCCATATATATGTTCACCAAAATGTCAAGAAATGAGTGCAAGTGTTTTAACGTGAAAGACACGACGTTAGAAGTGTTAGTAACATGACATAGAGATAATGAAACCAACTATACATAAAAACGCAAATTATGACAGAGAATATACAATAAGGAGCTTAGTGGTTAGTGAACTGAACTACAAAAGGACAAGAGGTAGGTTCGATCCCAACCGACGGAGTCCGGTTCACCCAGCCTTTAATGGGTACGGATTTTTTTTCTGCGAAAGTAAAGCAGACGGCCGTAATACCGACCATAACCCTAAAAGTCATGTGCCGAGGTCTGTAAAATGTATGGTCACTAACACCATATTCCCGATACGCCCTACATATAATATATACAATCAGGCATGACACGGATCATCTGAAGTTTGTTTTGGTTCACAATAAACCTGCTCAGAGATGTGTATTAAAGTTCCCTGATTTGTAATATGCAAATAAAAAGGTTGCAAGAGAGACTGCACTCAATGTAGAGGTGGATCGCACTCAGCCATGTAGGAATCTTATACGCCAAATCAATCATAGTAAAGCGATTCTCAAATGGGGTTCCGAAAAAAAAAAAATAGAGGATGTACTGTTCATCTCAAAACACTAGCAGAAAAGACCGCAGAATACAGTCCAAATATGTCTATTCTATTCTATGACCTTTCGAGCCGTAACCGGCCCATAGGGCGTAGACCAAGATACAACTTCTCCTATATGAATTTTTTTGTTTAGCAGTTTTCTTTTAAAGATATTTTATCAAATCTCGCCATCTGTCTCTGTTCTGTGCAAGCAGTTCTATCTCATTGAGGGAGCCGACTCCTGCTTCTCTGCCTCTCTCATCAATTTCTTCTCAGTGTCTCCCTGGGAGAAATATGTACATAGCTTTATTTACCAGGAAATAAATGATTCGAGAATAAACAGAAAACAATGTGGGAGATACTAACAACATAGGGAGTAAAAAAAAAGTAAAGAGCCCCCGGTCACGCCAGGTGGAGTATAGTAATATAGGACCATACATTTTACAGACCTTCAGCACATGATTTTTTCTCTTAGGTCTCTTTCATTTTCAGTTGTTTTAAAACTCATCGTTTGTTTTCTTTCTTTCCATCCAATTCTACCTATTCTTCAATAAATCAACATTTCAAAGTCTTAACTTCCTGTCTGAATTCTGGTCTAATATCCAGTTTTACATCATAAGATATATTGAGAAGATGTAACAATTTGCTATTCTTATTTAGCTCTGGTGTATTTGTTTTGATGTTAGTATATTTTTCATGACATTAACATTACTTTTGCCATACCTATTTATTGTTTATTTCAGTTTTGCATTTCCATCACTGGTTATAAAAATGTCCCAGGTAGTTGTAGTTCTGAACTGTCTCCATGTGTATTCCTTTCATATTGAATTGTAGGACTTGCGAATTTTCTTTGTTGATGACATAGTTTAGTCTTTTGATATCCATGATCTAGTCCATATTTTTTAGTGTTCATGTTTGTTACATTAAGTAATTGTTGTAGATCTTAGGATTTCTGCTAGTAGTACAGTATCATCAGCATATTTGGTTAGTGATTATCGTTCCATTAATTTGTAGGCGTGGCATCTCTATGATGGTTTAAAAGAATTGCTCAGTGGATAGATTAAAATAGCTTGGTGATAGGACTCAACTTCAAGAAGACGTGTTAAAGAAGTGCAATAAATGAGGAGGAGAAATGATACGGTAGTGAGAGTAACTGAGTGTGTCTAATGAAGTTACAGAAGTGAGAGTAACTGAGTGTGTCTAATGAAGTTACAGAAGTGAGAGTAACTGAGTGTGTCTAATGAAGTTACAGAAGTGAGAGTAACTGAGTGTGTCTAATCAAGTTACAGAAGTGAGAGTAACTGAGTGTGTCTAATGAAGTTACAGAAGTGAGAGTGACTGAGTGTGTCTAATGAAGTTACAGAAGTGAGAGTAACTGAGTGTGTCTAATGAAGTTACAGAAGTGAGAGTAACTGAGTGTGTCTAATGAAGTTACAGAAGTGAGAGTAACTGAGTGTGTCTAATGAAGTTATAGAAGTGAGAGTGACTGAGTGTGTCTAATAAAGTAGCAGAAGTGAGAGTGACTGAGTGTGTCTAATGAAGTTATAGAAGTGAGAGTGACTGAGTGTGTCTAATGAAGTTACAGAAGTGAGAGTAACTGAGTGTGTCTAATGAAGTTACAGAAGTGAGAGTGACTGATTGTGTCTAATGAAGTTACAGAAGTGAGAGTAACTGAGTGTGTCTAATGAAGTTACAGAAGTGAGAGTTACTGAGTGTGTCTAATGAGTTACAGAAGTGAGAGTAAGTGGGCTTGTGTAGCGAAGTTTTGAGTGCATCCGGGTAATATTGGGTGTGAGAATAAGTGGGCTTGTCTAGTGAAGTTTAGAGTGCATCAAGGGTAATATTGGGTGTGAGAATAAGTGGGCTTGTCTAGCGAAGTTTAGAGTGCATCAGGTGTAATATGGGTGTGAGAATAAGTGGGCTTGTTTAGTGAAGTTTAGAGTGCATCGAGGGTAATATTGGGTGTGAGAATAAGTGGGCTTGTGTAGCGAAGTTTTGAGTGCATCGGGGGTATATTGGGTGTGAGAATAAGTGGGCTTGTCTAGTGAAGTTTAGAGTGCATCGGGGGTAATATTACGTGTGAGAATAAGTGGGCTTGTCTAGCGAAGTTTTGAGAGTTTGAAAGATATAGGATGACATGCTTGTGTTAAAATAAATAGTTGTGTCTAATAACGTTAAAGAACTAAGGCGTTGGCATTACGGAGTGGCAGATGGAAGATATACTGATGAGGAAAAAGAATGGTGCCCAAACGTGTCCTAGAATACAATTTTTAATTAACCTACACTAAAGAGTATTGAGTTTTTGAGTTATTTGAGGGTCATCATTATTGCACTCCGAACATGTCCATAAGTGATCAGATCCCTCCTCAGCAAATCCCGCAGTGTCCAGCGACTGACGACTCCAATTCTGTGTTGGTTGATAAGTCTTTTTATACGGCCACTAAGTTTCTCATGTCTGGCCGTACCCATCTTAACTCCCATTTCTTTAATCAAAATGAGTGACGTGGATTTGTGGTCGTCGAGGTCCTGTGTTCTTCCCACATCGCGGAGAGCATTGATGATGTCCACCTGATCTATTGGTTGAACGTCCTTAACAATAGCGCAGCTAGCCAACCTGTCCGCTCTTTCATTTCCCTGTACTCCCGCATGTCCAGGGACATAGACAAAGGTGACCTTAAGTATTTTTACTTCTGCAATGACTCCAACCATTGCATACATACAGAGCCTGTCTCCACTCTTTTCATCATGCTCTTCGAAACACTCAGGATAAAGGCATGGGTGTAGTCTTGTGACTCTAACCATTTGAATGCCTTGGTCACTGCCATCACCTCCATTGCCATGCTACTCATGGTCATGACGTATGCACCACTTCTCTTCTTTGACTATTCTGCCTGCCGAGCGTGCTGTAAATGCCCATGCACTCCTTTGGTGTCGTATTACAGATCCATCAGTATAGATGACTGCATCTTTCTCATCGGTGTTATCGCAGATATAATAGAGAAGCTCAAGAGTAATATATATCTAACTCATTAACCACCTACCTAGCTAGAATATTTCAGAACTGGAGTCGTCAGTCACTGGACGCCTCGAAACTTGATGAGGAGGGATCTGAGCACCTATGGACATTTTCGGAGTGTAATGATGATGACCCGCTAATAACTCTTCTTCTACTTCTTCTAACTTGTTTTAGCTCCCAGTGGAGCATAGGTCTTCAACGAACACTTTCCAAGTCGTTCTGTTTCTTTGCCATTCTTTTGAAATCATTCCATGTCTTCCACATCATCTTCATCTCTGCTTCTATCTTGTCTTCTCCAAGAATTCCTTGGTCTTCCTCTTGTCTTTTTCCCTGATAGACTAAGGGTGAGTCGGCAACCCGGACTTCTTACGGCTTTCTCCGGCTTGCGTCATACGTCTCTTAGACAGAGAGCCCTTATCTTTCCTGGATGGTGGATTTACTTTTGCTCTCTTTGACTTGTCCATGTTTGTGAAGTTTTTTCGGCTTATTTTTTTACAGTATGGGATAGCCAGTCCCATGCCCAACCCTCCTTTCTCGCCTCTTACGAACGTGCCTGGTAGTGTATAGCTCCACTATTCTTTACTCCCCTTTCGGGCCCCGGTAGCGCACGGGCGTTAATAACTCAATATTTATTACGAACACGCACAACAATAGTTTAGTCAAAAGTTGAGAAGTAAACAAATTTTCAGCTTATACGTCTTCGGATTTTCACTATTTGGATAACTAGGTAAACCAATAGATATCGACGTCCAGTTTATCATTAATTAAAGATCTAACTAATAGTATTTTCCTACATGAACTGCAATAATGGATGATCTACCAATGAACTTAATTACTTCAGTACATACTAAAATAACTAATTACTTAGATATCTATAATTGTAACGGTAAAATTAACTAACAAATGAAATAAAATGAAGAAGTAAACAAATAATAATGAAGTATTTATCTAGCACAATTATGAAAAGGAGTAAAGGCATCAAGATGTACCAAGATGCACCACGATGTACCAAAATGCACCATGATGTACCAAGATGCACCACGATATACCAAGATACACCATGATGTACCAAGATGCACCACGATGGACGACGATGTACCACGATGGACCACGATGTACCAAGATGAACCACGATGTACCAAGATGAACCACGATGTACCAAGATGAACCACGATGTACCAAGAAGAACCACGATGTACCAAGATGCACCACGATATACCACGATGCACCCCGATGTACCAAGATGAACCACGATGTACCAAGAAGAACCACGATGTACCAAGATGCACCACGATATACCACGATGCACCCCGATGTACCAAGATGAACCACGATGTAGGAAGATAAACCACGATGTACCAAGAAGAACCACGATGTACCAAGATGCACCACGATATACCACGATGCACACCGATGTACCAAGATGCACCACGATGCATCAAGATGCACCAAGATGAACCACGACGGACGACGATGTACCACGATGGACCACGATGTACCAAGATGAACCACGATGTACAAGAAGAACCACGATGTACCAAGATGCACCACGATATACCACGATGCACCACGATGTACCAAGATGAACCACGATGTACCAAGAAGAACCACGATGTACCAAGATGCACCACGATATACCAAGATGAACCACGATTTACCAAGATGAACCACGATGTACCAAGATGAACCACGATGTAGGAAGATAAACCACGATGTACCAAGAAGAACCACGATGTACCAAGATACACCACGATATACCACGATGCACCCCGATGTACCAAGATGAACCACGATGTACCAAGATGAACCACGATGTACCAAGATGAACCACGATGTACCAAGATGAACCACGATTTACCAAGATGAACCACGATGTACCAAGATGCACCACGATGTACCAAGATGCACCACGATGTACCAAGATGAACCACGATGTACCACGATGTACCAAGATGCACCACGATGTACCAAGATGAACCACGATGTACCAAGATGAACCACGATGTACCAAGATGCACCACGATGTACCAAGATGAACCACGATGTACCAAGATGAACCACGATGTACCAAGATGCACCACGATGTACCAAGATGAACCACGATGTACCAAGATGCACCACGGTGTACCAAGATGAACCACGATGTACCAAGATGAACCACGATGTACCAAGATGAACCACGATGTACCAAGATGAACCACGATGTAACACGATGTACCAAGATGTACTACGATGTACCACGATGTACCAAGATGAATCACGATGTACCAAGATGAACCACGATGTACCAAGATGAACCACGATGTACCAAGATGAACCACGATGTAACACGATGTACCAAGATGTACTACGATGTACCACGATGTACCAAGATGCACCACGGTGTACCAAGATGAACCACGATGTACCAAGATGAACCACGATGTAACACGATGTACCAAGATGTACTACGATGTACCACGATGTACCAAGATGAACGACGATGTATCAAGATGCATCACGATGTACCAAGATAAACTACGCTGCACCAAGATGAACCACGATGTACCACGATGTACCAAGATGCACCACGATGAACCACGATGCACCAAGATGCACCAAGATGCACCACGATGCACCAAGATGCACCAAGCGGTACCACGATGCACCAAGATGCACCAAAGATGCACCGAAGATGCACCAAGATGCACCACGATGCACCACGATGAACCACGATGCACCAAAGATGCACCGAAGATGCACTACGATGCACCAAGATGCACTACGATGCACCAAGATGCACCAAGATGCATCAAGATGCACCAAGATGCACCAAAGATGCACCAAATGCACCAAGATGCACCAAGATGCCTAGAAATTCGAAGCTGCTGTAAAGCTGATGATAATGGCATTTTTTACAATTCTTGTTTTGTTTAAATCGCCTCATTTATAAAATTCTGGATCAACATCGAAACCGTGACAATAAATAGTTTCCATAATTTAAAGAAAAGGGGTGGGGAGGAGCCGCGACAGCTCAGTGGTTAGTGAATTGGACTACAAAAGCCAAGAGGTAGGGTTCGATCCCAACCGACGGCTTCAGCTTTCACCCAGCCTTTAATGGGTACCGGATTTTTTTTATGGGAAAGTACAGCGGCACGGGCGTAATACCGACCACATTACCCAAAAAAATCATGAGCCGAAGGTCTGTAAAATTTATGGTCACTAACACCATATTCCCTATATGCCACTTGGCGTGACGAGGGTACTTTTTTTTTTTTTTTTTTTTTTTTTTTTTTTTTTTTTTTTTTACTTATAATAAAAAAGAACAAATGTGCAATTTAAAATACGAATACTATAATTAAAATTAACACAAAAACATTTTTAAAAAATATTCTTAAAATTGTTATAATTATAACATTGAATGTGAACGAGTAAAAGATACTGATAAAGTTACACTTACCGCCAGGAATGAGAACCGCTGTCAAACTGATGTAAAATGTCATGTAGAAGGCCATCTTGTACTAAACACAAGCATGGAACCTCGCTGTGCTTGTCAACGCGACAAGATGAGCTCTGTCTGAGGTTGTGTGGCGGAATGAAATATAGAATTAAAACAGAAGCATATATGAAAGACTGGTTTCTTTGTGGGAACTCAGTCAATATGGCACGGCAATTATCTCCTCTGAAATGGTTAAGTTGCAAAGATAATGACGCTTCAAAAGGACGCAGCTCGACAGTAACTGATCGTATCTTGTGACGTTCTCTTGTTTCTAGAACACAGAATGTTCCAGAGAATAATCGTCATTTTGAAAGTGGGGAGTTATTGAATTTACAGCAACGTTGGTAAATAACACGGTGGAAAACAGGAAGGATAGAAAGTATGGAAAGGGCACGGGAGGGGAGACGCGATAGCTCAGTGGTTAGTGAACTGGACTACAAAGGACAAGAAATAGGGTTCGATCCCAACTGACGGCTTCCGGGTCCACCCAGCCCTAAATGGGTACCGGATATTTTTCTGGATAAGTAAAGCGGCACGGGCTTAATACAGACCACATTACCCCAAAAATCAAGTGCTGAAGGTCTGCAAAATTTATGGTCACTAACACCATATTCCCTATACGCCGCTTGGCGTGACGGGGGAGCTTTACTACTTTTATTAAGGGGCACCGGGCGCGCTACAGAGATTGTGTATTGAAGAAATATTATTTTCGCTAACAAAGGGGAAGCTCGCGATATCTGCCCCTGATGAAACCTAATGAAACAGAAGTAATGGTTATATCGAAGAAACAATCATCACCATCATAGAGCATAAAAATAAACAAGACAAATCTAAAACAAGTGCAACGTTTCAAATACTTGGGCACAATAATTACATCAGATGGGAGATGCACCACAGAAATAAAAAGGAGAATAGCTCAGGCCAAAATAGCATTTCAGAAATAAAAAATATCTTATGCAACAAATCTATGTCAATAAAAATGAGAAAGAGAGTTCACCGGTGCTATATAGAACTAATTCTGACCTATGGAAGCGAATCATGGACAGTAGACAAACAAATGAAAAGACGGTTAGAGGCCACAGAGATGGGATTTCTCAGAAGAATGTTGAAAGTTCCCTGGACAGATAAAAACACCAATGAGGAAGTTCTCAAAGAGGCCAACACAAAAAGGGAGCTCTTAAAAAACATCAGAAAGAAGCAATCAACATTTTTCGGGCACATCATGAGAAGAGGAAAGTTGGAATACTTGGTTACAACTGGCAAAATAAAAGGAAAGAGAGATCGCGGACGACAAAGAGAGAAAATACTGGATAGCTTGGTGTCATGGCATGGAAAACAGTCAACAACAGAACTGATACGACGCACTGTAGATAGAAGATTGTGGAGGGACATGATCGCCTACGCCAACCGGCAGGGTACATGATGATGATGATGATTCTTTTGTTTATTTCAGTTGTACATTTTCCAATATAAAGTTGTATTAGGCAGGTCATATAGTCCGCATACCAAACCACCGTTTGGCTCCTATACGACTATCGAGAACCTAGCCGGCCTAATGAAAATTCATCACGTGATCAATATTTATCGGACTGTCAGTACTCGTACATACGTGCATATCCTGATTTTCCCCCAAACCTGTGCGAAGTCTGACGTAATCACCATGGCTGGCTGAAAGACATTATATTTGTATGTAATTGATATTGAGAGAGCTTTTCATTTATTATTTCGCTCGCATGAGGTGTAAACTGCTTCCTTCTTGTTTTACGTGCAAATATTTGAGAGTTAGGGAAATTGAGGGACGAAGAGACAGAGGGAAGCAAAGAGAAAAAATACCAGACAGCTTAAGAGAATGGCTTGGGAAAAGGTCTACAACAGAAATGATAAATTACTGTCGAATCCAAAATTGTGGAGAGACATGATCACCTACGCCAGAAGGCCCTGTACTTGATGATGATGATTTGAGAATGAATTACTTCTTTTTCTTGCTCGTGTTTGGGCACTAAGCACGTAAGAGAGAGAGACGGAGAGAGAGAGAGAGAGAGAGAGAGAGAGAAAAGAAGATAGAAAGTGGAAAAGAGTAGATGACGATATAAACTAGGAACACTGAATTGATTATATTTATTACACATGCTTTATTACTACTAGATATAATTTCCATAATGCAGCAAGAGACATCATTTAAAATAATAAACAGGTAATTGTTTATTGTAATTTTTTTAAAATAAAATGGAACTATCTCCAAGAATGGGACCAGCGATAACTCAAGGTTAGTAAACTGGACTACAAAGGACAAGAGGTAGGGTATGATTCCAATCGACGGCTTCCGGGTTCACCCAGCCTTAAATGGGTACCGGATTTTTTCTGGAAAAGTAAAAATGCACAGCGTAATACCGACCCCATTAACCCAAAAATTATGTACTGAAGGTCTGTAAAATGTATGGTCACTAACACCATATTCCCTATACGTCACTTGGCGTGATGGGGCTCTTTACTTTACTTTTTTTTACTATCACTAAGACACCATACTGTAGTAATAATGTAAGATACTTTTTGTTCAGAAATTACAATTTGATATGTTCATTACCTGTTTACGTTCTTGAGGCCATCGTTAGATGGGGACATTAAGTCTATATTTTCTTTCTCTGCTCTTTAATTGGCCGAGATTTTCTACTGCTACCATTTTGTTTTTGTTGGTGACAGACAGGAGTGAGCAATCTTTTATTGTAAAACGACTAGATCTGAACACTGTGAAGTCGCCGATGGTCAGATCTGAACACTGTGAAGTCGCCGAGGGTCAGACCTGAACACTGTGAAGTCGCCGAGGGTCAGATTGAACACCGTGAAGTCGCCGAGGGGCAGATCTGAACACTGTGAAGTCACGAGGGGCAGATCTGAACACTGTGAAGTCGCCGAGGGTCAGATCTGAAAACTGTGAAGTCGCCGAGGGTCAGATCTGAAAACTGTGAAGTCGCCGAGGGTCAGATCTCAAAACTGTGAAGTCGCCGAGGGTCAGATCTGAAAACTGTGAAGTCGCCGAGGGTCAGATCTGAACACTGTGAAGTCGCCGAGGGTCAGATCTCAAAACTGTGAAGTCGCCGAGGGTCAGATCTGAAAACTATGAAGTCGCCGAGGGGCAGATCTGAACACTGTGAAGTCGCCGAGGGTCAGATCTCAAAACTGTGAAGTCGCCGAGGGTCAGATTTGAACACTGTGAAGTCGCCGAGCGTCAGATCTCAACACTGTGAAGACGCTGAGAGCCAGGTATTAAAACTATGAAAACGCCCAGAGCCAGATCTGTAAACTATGAATACGTGGAGGGCCAGATCTAAAAGCTCTGAATACGTGGAGGGCCAGATCTGTAAACTATAAATACGTGGAGGGCCAGATCTGAAAGCTCTATGAATACGTGGAGGGCCAGATCTGAAAACTCTGAATACGTGGAGGGCCAGATCTAAAAACTCTAAATACGTGGAGGGCCAGATCTGAAAACTATGAATACGTGGACAGCCAGATCTTAAAACTATAAATATGTGGAGGGCCAGATCTGAAAACTATAAATACGTGGAGAGCCAGATATGAAAACTATAAATACGTGGAGGGCCAGATCTGAAAACTATAAATACGTGGAGAGCCAGATCTGAAAACTATGAATACGTGGAGGGCCAGATCTGAAAACTATGAATACGTGGAGGGCCATTTATGTAAACTATAAATACGTGGAGGGCCAGATATGAAAACTATAAATACGTGGAGGGCCATTTCTGTAAACTATGAATACGTGGAGGGCCAGATATGAAAACTAGAAATACGTGGAGGGCCAGATCTGAAAACTATGAATACGTGGAGGGCCAGATATGAAAACTAGAAATACGTGGAGGGCCAGATCTTAAAACTATGAATACGTGGAGGGCCAGATCTGAAACTATGAATACGTGGAGGGCCAGATCTGAAAACTATGAATACGTGGACAGCCAGATCTTAAAACTATAAATACGTGGAGGGCCAGATCTTAAAACTATAAATACGTGGAGAGCCAGATATGAAAACTATAAATACGTGGAGGGCCAGATATGAAAACTATAAATACGTGGAGAGCCAGATCTGAAAACTATGAATACGTGGAGGGCCAGATCTGAAAACTATGAATACGTGGAGGGCCATTTATGTAAACTATAAATACGTGGAGGGCCAGATATGAAAACTATAAATACGTGGAGGGCCATTTCTGTAAACTATGAATACTTGGAGGGCCAGATATGAAAACTAGAAATACGTGGAGGGCCAGATCTGAAAACTATAAATACGTGGAGGGCCAGATCTGAAAACTATGAATACGTGGAGGGCCAGATCTGTAAACTATGAATACGTGGAGGGCCAGATCTGTAAAACTATGAATACGTGGAGGGCCATTTATGTAAACTATGAATACGTGGAGGGCCAGATCTGTAAACTATGAATACGTGGAGGGCCAGATCTGTAAACTATAAATACGTAGAGGGCCAGATCTGTAAACTTTGGATACGTGAAGGGCCAGATCTGAAACTATGAAAACGCTGAGGGCAGATACCATCACATAATGAAGGCATCATATTAATTACCTTCTTTGCATTCACAAACGATTGTAATGTAAAAATTGTATTAGTTATTGAGAATGGGAAAACAGAAAAGAGAGTTGAATGAAAGGGAGAGGGATGAGACAGAAAATAGAGGGGTCGGAGAGAAAACTCAACAATAAATTATAAATAGAAAGTTGTATGTGTTACTTTTTATTTATTCATGATATTACTTTTTATTTATTCATGATATTTTATTTGGGACTTCTGGTAAATCTGGCGGATGGCGAATGGAAACGTTGAGGATATTTTTGGAAAGTGTTCATTGCTGCTAATTCCAAGTCCGGCTTGCTGCCGGAGCTACTGAGTTTAGTGCTCTGTGCGCACCGTGAGCTGTGTATTTTATAAGGATCGTGTTTAGATATTTCGATTGCTTACGATGAATGGTGATATTTTATGACGAAGGACAGTTTGGATAAGCTCACTTTCGATGCGGTTACGACTTATGGCTTTTGGCGTGTGCTGCAGCTGGTATAACAAGGGACTGCATCTGCCTTTCTTTGCTTGGATTTTTCAATGCGATGGTTTATTAATTCGGATAACTCCACTGGCACGGGTGGTTGAGTAATCATGAATGTTAATTCGTCTGCAGTGATAACGTGGTCTTCGACTAACTACTAACTAATACTAACTATTCATTTTTTTTTTTTTTTTAATTCAGGGAATGGAGTTTATAGTAGTTTAAAAATCAAACGCAAGGGCCGGTCAAAATAGCTTGGCGGACCTGATCTGGCCCCCGCGAGCCGTACTTTTGCCACCTCTGGGTTAAGATTTTCCTGAGAAATATTGCTCCAGATATAAAGTAATGTTAATGAATGTTCTAGATCAGCTTCAACTAATCATCATCATCAAGTACCGGACCTACTGGCGTAGGTAATCATGTCTCTCCACAACTTTCGATCTCAGCAGCTATTTAGCATTTCTGTTGTTGACTTTCTGCAAGCCATTCTCTTAAGCTGTCTGTTTTTTCTCTTTGCTTCCCTCTATCTCTTCGTCCCTCAATTTTTCCAGTTGTTACAATATATTCCAGTTGTTCTCTTCTCATTACATGGCCAAAAAATGATGATTGTTTCTTCCTAACATTGGAAACTAGTTCTCTTTTTGCTTTGACCTCTCTCAGAACCTCTTCATTACTCTTCTTAGCTGTCCATGGTACTCTCAACATTCTTCTGTAAAACCACATTTCTACAGACTCCAGTGATTTTCTTGTCTGTTGTCCTATTGTCCATGATTCGCATCCATATGTTAAGACTGGCTCTACATTTTGCTTTGACCTCTCTCAGAACCTCTTCATTACTCTTCTTAGCTGTCCATTGTACTCTCAACATTCTTCTGTAAAACCACATTTCTACAGACTCCAGTGATTTTCTTGTCTGTTGTCCTATTGTCCATGATTCGCATCCATATGTTAAGACTGGCTCTACATAACATTTAAGAACTCTTTTCCTTGTTTCTATTGTCAAAAATGCAAACATCCGCAATACACACACATATTTATCTATTCTATCTCGCAGACGGTGATGTCAGCGCGCATTTCTGGTTCATTGCTTACTAGCATTACGTGTATCATTTATTATCTGTAATCATACAGAAAGTTAAACTCTGTACACAAGTGTATTGACAATATTAGTAATAATTTAGTACAATTTCTATGTAGGTAAACTCCCTAAGGGGAGATTTATGAAGCGAACAATTGATAGCGATCGCTACTGTGGAAATCGCTTAATTTTTAATGAGCTGTTTCCGGATGGGTTGTTATGGGTATTGTGATGTCATCGATGGCTAGATGAACCATTTAGATGGCTGCAACGGTCTCCTTATATGAATGTTAATTTATTTTAGTTTTAATTTTTTTTTTTTTTTTAAGCAAAAAAAGTAAAGACACAACATTTTAAAAATAATGAGAGACATAAATGTTGAATCAAGATAAAACATGAAGAGAGTAGATTCATCGAGTGAAAACAGCAGATAAATATTGCTCTGTACATGAAGTATTGTATTTGGTGTGTTTAGGCCATGTTTAGCTAAATCTGTAATATACAGCGGCAGAGGCAGACCAAAACTAACATGGACGAGTAACATCGAAAGTTGTACAAGTCAGCTTATAACAATCTGCACCATCAAAGCAAAAGACAGAGAAGAATGACACTCCATGGTACCCAACCTTCGTTGCGGAGATGGCACTGCATGATGAGAGTATAAGAAGACTTATCAACCAACACATAACTGGAGTCGTCAGTTGCTGAACACTGCGGGACTTGTTGAGGAGGGGATCTGAGCACCTATGTACATGTTCGGAGTGCAATGATGATGACCCTCAAATAACTCAATAGTCCATCCGTGCTACAAAGATCTAACTGTCATATATAGAAGTGTATTATGGACAGTAGGCAAATATTTAAAAAAATAAGAATATACCACAGAGGCGTGATTTCTCAGAAGAATGTAGAAAGCTGGATAATATATATATATATATATATATATATATATATATATATATATATATATATATATATATATATATATATATATATATATATATGACTATATTAAACATATGAGAAGTAATAAGTAAAGTGCCCACGTCACGACAAGTGGCGTATAGGGAATATGATGTTAGTGACCATAAATTTTACAGACCTTCAGCACATAATGTTTGGGGTAATGTGGTGGGAATTACGCCCGTACCGCTTTACTTTCCCAGAAAAAATCTGGTAACATTTAAGGCTGGGTGAACCCGGTAGCCGTCGGTTGGGATCGAACCCTGCCACTTGTCCTTTGCAATCCAGTTCACTAACCACTGAGCTTTCGCTGCTAGGTAAATACATGAGAGCCGACGCAATATTTTACTGGTTTACTAGTTGAAGCACTTAAATTATTTCATAGAAATAGATATATCCCCTTAGTTAACATCGCAAGACAACAATCGTAGTTTTTAAATACAAAACTGGTTGACTGGTTGGCCTCTAGACAAGACGCCGGCCTCGATACAGAGATGTTGTGGGTTCAAATCCTGGATTCAAATGCTACACCGGTTGGGATTTTTATTTATGGTTTCTCTCTGTGGCAACCACCCCTGGCCTCAGCTTCGGGGCCCGGCTTGAAACGTCAGTCACTCTTCGACGGAAAAAATATGAGTACCTCCGAAGTCGGAGTTATCTGCCTGTGCGGCGAGGGACCCCTGTACATACGACTGCCAGGGAAAAATGGATTAACACGCAAAATTTAGTTCCTAGTCTTTAGGGACTTCGTCAGAGGTAAAAGAAGGCGAACGAAAAACAGAAATACAAAACATATTATTTTAGGCTTTGGTCTAGGAGAAATACTCACTTTACACTCGCGTTGCTTCGCTTTTCTCTACAATAACGAGAGATTAGAGAATCAACTAAGAGAGAAATGTTACTCAAGGGAGGTTAATCTTCCGAAAAATAATTTGTGTGTTTAAACTATAACTTTACAGTCTTGTTCTTTAATATCAAGGCAGGGATCTGAAAACTGATACGAATTATAGACGATCTCTCCGTGTTCACGATTCAAGGCGATACACTTCTCCCACGTCATGATAGTGATATACTGATATCCTAATATACTGATATCCTAATATACTGATATCCTAATATACTGATATCATAATGATAAAAGTATCCTGACTGGGCCTTGGGCCATGCATCAGGTTTATTAAATAAAACCGTGTCTCTTGGCAATATTAATGCAGGAAATAGCAATCAAGTTTAGCTTAGTTTAGTTTAGTTTAGTTTAGTTTAGTTTAGTTTAGTTTAGTTCAGTTTTGTTTAGTTTAGATTAGTTTAATTTAGTTTAGTTTAGTTTAGTTTAGTCTAGTTTAGTTTAGTCTAGGTCTAGTTTAGATTTGTTTAGTTTAGCCGAGTCAAGCCTTATTTAGTTTAGTCAACCTAGTTTAGTATGTCTATTTTAGTGAAGTTAATTCCAGTTTAGTTTAGTTAAGTCTAATTTAGTTTAGTTTACTCAAGTCTACTTTAGTTTGTTTATTTTATTCGAGTCAATTTTAGTTTAATTTAGTTAAGTCTAGTTTAGTTTAGTTTAGTCAAGTATAGTTTAGTTTAGTTTAGCTTAGTCAGGTCTAAACGTGTCACTTAACTTTGTAATGTGTTAACTTGAAAACCTACATTTGTTAAGTAACTACTTGTACACCTACCTTTGTAAAATGAAAACTTGTACACATGCCTTTGTAAAATAAATACGTGCACACCTACCTGTGTATAGTAAAATCGTGTACACCTACCGTTGTAAAGTGAAAACATGTACACCTACCATTGTAAAGTGAAAACATGTACACCTACCTTTGCAAAGTGAAAACTTGTACACCTACCTTTGTAAAGTGAAAACGTGTACACATACCGTTGTAAAGTGAAAACGTGTCCACGTACCTTTGTAAAGTGAAAACGTGTACACCTACCTTTGTAAAGTGAAAACGTGTACACATACCGTTGTAAAGTGAAAACTTGTACACCTACCTTTGTAAAGTGAAAACGTGTCCACATACCTTTGCAAAGTGAAAATGCGTACACCTAACTTTGTAAACATCCGGTATCCTCGATAATTTATTAGTTCCTGAACTGGATCTCTAAGGATGTTATGGGGTTGGGGAGGCTGGGTTGTCTAGAGGTACGGAGTCTGTACAGAATGGACTCGTGTTCCAAACCCACCCGAAGCGATGGTGAGTTTTGTCAAAATTAGCAAAAAATTAATCCGTGGTTTCTTTATTACAACTGATAGATTAGATGATAGATTAGACTGATAGATTAGATGTCTAGAGCCGTTCCGAGAAAGACAGAAGAGAGGACATCCCGTGTACACTCGCGCACGTTAAAAATGCGTTAACAGTTAAAATAAAAAAGTAAAAAAATAAATTACCCCCGTCACGCCAATTGGCGTATAGGGAATATAGTGTTGGTGGACATCAATTTTACTGACGTTCTTTATCATAATTTTTGAGGTAATGTGGTCAGTATTACGCCGTGCCGCTTTACTTTCCCAGAAAAAATCCGTTACCCATTAAAGGCTGGGTGAAACGGAAGTCGTCGGTTGGGATCGAAACCTACCTCTTGTACTTTACAGTCCAGTTCACTAACCACTAAGCTATCGCGGGTCCCAACATCGAAAAGAGTAGGTCATTAATATGGCAAAATTGTCAGCAGATACCGAAACCGTGGATCCCAGGCCGTGGTACGGAGTTCGTGCACCAAGGCCCAATTCTCCTTGAATTTTCTCAAGGGTCATACCGGGCCGCCTATGGTTTCGTCCAGTGTCCTGTTTTGATGATACTAACAACAAACAAACACACCAATAGGGGCAAGAGGTTGTATAGGGCCCTGAGTGACGGCGTCTAGGTTCCTCCAGCCTTAATTGGGTCATCGTCATCAAGTACCGGGCCTGCTGGCGTAAATGATCATGTCTATCCACAACTTTCGATCTCGTCAGTTATTTATCATTTCTGTTGTTGACCTTCTGCCAAGCCATTTTCTTATGCTGTCTAGTATCTTTTCTCTTTGCTTTCCTCTATATCTTCGTCCCTCAATTTTCCCAGTTGTTACAATATATTCCAGTTGTTCTCTTCTCATTACATGGCCAAAAAATGATGATTGTTTCTTCCTAATATTGGAAATTGGCGCTTTTTTTGCTTTGGCCTCTTTCAGAACGTTGTCATTACTCTTCTTAGCTGTCCATTGTATTCTCAACATTGTTATGTAAAACCACATTTCTACAGCCTCCTGTGATTTTCTTGTCTGTTGTCCTATTGTCCATGATTCACATCCATATGGTGCAACTGTTTCTACATAACTTTTAAGAACTCTCTTTCTTGTTTCTATTGTCAAAAATGGATTTCACAGTATCTTACTCATTTTTTGGAAATCTGCTTTTGACTGAGCCATTCTGCATCTCACCTCTGTTGTACATCTACCACCTGAGGTTAACATTGTTTCCAGATATTTAAATTCATTTACCTGTTTTAATATTGTTCCACTTGTTTTTATTTTGAACTCAGGTGATGTCTTTTTCTTTGTTGTTACCATTGCTTCTGTTTTTTTTTTTATTATTAAGGCTGAGTCCATTATTGTCTATGAGGTACACATACAACACTTACGTAATATCAAGCATACAGCCCCACAAATAATGTGATGCAGGTTTAACAATATATGGACACTAACACCCACATTTTCTTTCTGCCTTTCTCTCTTTCTTTCTTTCTTTATGGTTTTCTTCTTTCTTTTATTCTTTCATTCTTGCTATCTCTTTTCACTTCTCTCTTACTTCCTTTCTCATGTAATTTCTTTCTTGTTTTTTTTGCTTCGTTTCTTTCGTATATTTCTATTTTCTTTCCTTCCTTCTTCATGCCATTCTTTCTTTCCTTCTTCCATTCTTCATTCAAATAGATGTAGTAACAATAAATCAGTTAGTTAAATGATTTCATATATTTCAAGTAAAAGAAAAGAAAACTGTTCAAAGTCAATTCGATTTAAAAAAGTGAAGTTAATTTGAGGTTCTTATTCATCTTGTAACATACGCTATTTCAATCCAAGAAATTATTGTTATTGAGTTATTGAGTTATTGAGTTATTCAGTTACTAGCGGGACATCATCATTGCACTCGAAACATGGTCATAGGTACTCACCGTTGGCGTGACGTGGGTACTTTACTTATTACTTCTCATATGTTTAATATAGTCATATATATATATTATCGAGATTTCAACATTCTTCTGAGAAATCACGCCTCTGTGGTATATTCTTATTTTTTTAAATATTTGCCTACTGTCCATAATACACTTCTATATTTGACAGTTAGGTCTTTGTAGCACGGATGGACTATTGAGTTATTTGAGGGTCATCATCATTGCACTCCGAACATGGTCATATGTACTCAGATCCCCTCCTCAGCAAGTCCCGTCCAGCGACTGACGACTTCATTTCTGTGGTGGTTGATCAGTCTTTTTTACACGCCCACTAAGTTTCTCGTTTCTGGCTGTGCCCATCTTAACTCCCATCTCTTTTATCCGAAGAAGTGACGTGGACCCATGGTTATCGAAGTCCTGTGTCCTTCCCAATTCCCGTAGAACATTGATGATGTCCGCCCGATCAATTGCTTGACCGTCCTCAACGACAGCGCAGCTAGTCAACCTGTCCGCTCTTTCATTTCCCCGCGGTAGCCGAGTTGCGAAAACCACCCGACTGGACTACCGACGTTCGGACTACCCGTTTTCGATTACCGCTGGGAGCAGTGTGAGTTGTACTCGTAGTTGGAAAAAAAATACCCCCCACGGTCGACCCAGCCGTTGGCAGAAATGGGTACCAGGGTATTACCCTGGGAAGGTGAGGAATGTCGCTTCGCATCTGAGTTTCGATTCTTGAGGTGACACTATACAGACATTTCCGAAAAAATCTGGACAAGCGGCCGAGCACATATGGGTGGAAACTCGTTGCTAAGACGCCGGTTCAAGTCTCGTACTTGACCTTACGTTTACCTCATCTCCCCGTACTGTCGCATGTCCGGGGACATAGACAAAGGTGACCTTAGGTATTTTTTTACTTCTGCAATGACTCTGCCCATTGCATACGTGCAGATCCCGCCTCCACTTATCATCTTATCATGCTCATCGACTTATCAGTATAGAGGCGTGGGTGTAGTCTATGTAAGAAATAATGACATATAATATTTCAATGTACTCCAAACACGCTTACAAGCGTACATACATATGTGTCTACGTGTTGTTCGAATATGGCACATTTTGTAAAGCCATTTTCTGGGGAAAAAAATAGAATGTGAATTAGTCTTCTTGTACAAGCGTGACATAGTAAGGAACAGAAATGCAAATGAATTCATAAAAATGCAAAGCTGCTGTAAAGCTGAATATGAGGAAAAATTTAAAAATAAAAAACTGGTATGTTAGAAGCTCTACGTGATAAGTGGACGACACAGACTAAACGACGTTTCGGCCCAATAGGCCTTCAGCAGGAACAAACAAGAAAAACACACACAAAAAACTATTAACGAAACATTAAAACAAAAATATTCGAAACGTAGAATAATAATGTTAACTCATTTGTAAATGGGATCCGTAATAGCCCATTACAATAAGAAATATAACGACCACCGAAATGAAATCTGTCAGAAGAATGACAGGAAACAGCTTAAGGGGCAGAGTAAGAAACACCGACTTGAGGAAGAAACTCGAAATTGAACCAGCCATCGAATACATAAAGAAACAACAGACAAATTGGTTCGGCAACATAACAAGACAAAAAGAACTAACAATGACTCAAAGAGCCATAAACAAACGCTACGAAAACGCCAGATTAAGAGGAAGACCGAGAAAGAGATGGATAGAGGGAATACTAGGGTCACTAGGAGGGTTAACACCAGAAGAGGCCAACGACAAAGCAAAGAATCGCAGATTGTATCTACCCTCGACGCCAACGGCAATAGGGGAAGGATAGAAGAAGTAGAAGAATATCCCATTGGTTAGCAAACTGGGCAAAAAAGGAAAAGAAATCGGATTAGATCATCTTCTACGGCTTCCGGGTTCACCCAGCCTTAAATGGATACCGGAATTTTTCTGCGAGAGTAAAGCGGCACATGCGTAATAAGAATCACATTACCACAAAAATCATGTGCCGATGGTCTGTACAAATTATGGCCAATATTCCATATAAACACCATGTTCCCTTTACGCAATTTGGCGTGTTGGGGCTCTTTACTTTTTTATATTGTACATGATTAAGTGTAAATGCGTGCTGAAGTCGGATGTGTTGGGCCGAAAGGCGAAAATA
>JAVIAB010000159.1:59347042-59559542 GCA_032433765.1 Megaustenia siamemsis
TATGTGTGTTTGTGTTTAGTCATATCTCATATCGTAGTGTGTATCTCTGTTAGTCATGTGTCATACCTTTGTGGGTGCATGTCTGTGTTAGTCATATCTCATATATTTGTGTGCATGTCTTTGTTAGGCACATCTCATACCTTTGTGTGTATGTCCATGCTAGTCACATCTCAAATCTTAATGGTTTTGTATATGTTAGTCATGTCTCATATCGTTGTGTGTTTGTGTTTAGTCATATCTCATATCTGTGTGTGTCCATGTCTATGTTAATCACATCTCCTATCTTTGTGAGTGCATGTCTATGTTAGTCATATCTCATATCTTGGTGTGTGTCAATGTTAGTCATGCCTCATATCGTTGTGTGCATGCATGTCAGTGTTAGTCACATCTCATATCTTTATGTGCATGTCTATGTTAGTCATGTGTAGTCATGCCTCATATCGCTGTGAGCATGTCTGTGTTAGTCACCTCTAGTGACTCGGGCAGATGGTGCTCATAAACCTGGGAGGGTCGACCATCTAAGGGCAGAATCCCCCTACAGAAAAGACAATCTGCTGCCTTGCAGGAAGATTGGGGACAATCAAAGGCTAAGGAACGCAAACCTGACTAAAATACTGGCTGAAAACGGATGCACTGGGCCACTGACGCAGAACACAGTGCAACGTTTTAACAGGTATTCAATCAGGGTGGATCTAACTGACTCTAATTATGATGTTCTGTCTGTGTGGTCGATCAATTCACTTAAACAGACAGTTGTCTTCATGTGAGAGTCTGTAATTCTACTCTGATTGAGCCTTGATCGCAGAGAGAGAGTTAGAGAGAGAGAGAGAGAGAGAGAGAGAGAGAGAGAGATAGAGAAACATCATGGTTGTAATAGGCATCAATATATAAGAATGATATGAATGGGTATACACAATGTGTTTCAGCATATGCTTCATTGTAATAGTAAATCATTATCATGTGGCATACCGGATGGTAGAGGCTAATATATTCTTCTTCTCTGTACTGTGTGGAATGTATCAATTATGTTGTTGACTGTTCGTCATCATCATGTGCCATACCGGTTGTGGTTGGCGTAGGCGATCATGTCCCTCCACAATATTCTATCCACAGTGCATCGTATCAGTTCTGTTGTTGACTGTTTTCCATGCCATGACACCAAGCGATCCAGTATTTTCTCTCTTTGTCGTCCGCGATCTCTCTTTCCTTTTATTTTGCCAGTTGTAACCAAGTATTCCAACTTTCCTCTTCTCATGATGTGCGCGAAAAATATTGATTGTTTCTTTCTGATGTTTTTTTAGGAGCTGCCTTTTTGTGTTGGCCTCTTTGAGAACTTCCTCATTGGTCTTTTTAGCTGTCCAGGGAACTTTCAACATTCTTCTGAGAAACCCCATCTCTGTGGCCTGTTGTCGTCTTTTCATTTATTTGTCTACTGTCCATGATTCGCTTCCATAGGTCAGAATTGATTTTATATATCACCAATGAACTCTCTTTCTCACTTCTATTGACATAGATTTGTTGCATAAGATATTTTTCATTTTCTGAAATGCTATTTTGGCCTGAGCTATTCTGATTTTTATTTCTGTGATGCATCTTCCAACTGATGTATTTATTGTGCCCAAGTATTTCAGACGTTGCACTTGTTTCATATATGTCCTGTTTATTTTTATGCTGCATGCTGGTGATGATTGTTTCTTTGATATGACCATTACTTCTGTTTTCTTACTATTCTGACTGAGACCTTTCTTGCTGCTTTCTCTTACTATTATGTCTATCATTTCTTGTAGTTCATTCTCTGTCTCTGCTATTAAGACTGTGTCATCCGTATATCACAAATTATTTATGTTGTGACCGTTGACTTAAATTCCTTTTTTGTCTACTATTGATCTCATAATATGTTCACTGTAAAGTGAAAACAAATCCGGTGACAGAACACAGCCTTGTCTGACTCCTTGTTTTATATATTGGAATTGTCCTGTTTGGTTGTTAATTCGTATAGCTGCTGTTTGCTGCCAGTACATGTTTTTTTATGATTCGCAAATCCTTGCCATCAATGTTTAATTTCTCCAGCATATTGATTATTTCCACATGCTTTACTTTGTCAAATGCTTTCGTGTAGTCTATAAAGCACATATATAGATCTTTCTTTACCTCTATAGATCTTTCTATCAATGTTCTTAAGATGTATATTGCATTATTGGTGCCCTTTCCTTCCACAAATCCACATTGTTCCTCACTTATTTCTGGTTTTATTTTGTTCCTTACACGTCTCATGATGATCCTTAGTAATATTTTAGTCATATAGCTCATGAGACTAATAGTGCGATGGTCCTCACAATCAGTGGCTCCTGACATCTTCGGTATGGCTACAAAGATAGATTTTATTAGATCTCCGGGTATGTGTCCAGTGTTATATATGTCATTTAGTAGTTTTGTTATGACTTGTACTCCCGCTCTCCTAATGCGTTTATCTCTTCGATTGTTATATTGTCGGGACCTGGAGCTTTGCCTCTTTTCATGTGTTGAATGGCGTCCTCCACTTTACTCTGCATTATTGGTGGTCCTGTGTCTTTGTTTGAATTGTTTAGCTCTGGTCTTTCATCATCATAGAGTTGACTGATATATTCTGTCCATCTTTCCATTGTCTTCCCCTGTCCCATTATTATATTTCCTTAGTTTGACTTTACACATCCTGAAACTTTGACTTCTTTTCTTGCTGATAATTCATTTAACTGATTGTGCACACATTTTGAGTCTTTCTTTTGTTGTTTTTCCATTTCTTCACATTTCTGGTTTAACCATCCTTCCTTTGCTTCTCTGCATTTGTTTTGAATCTCTTTGTGTAATATTTTGTATGTTCGTTCTTCTTTCTTATGTTTTCTTCTTTCATCCATTAGTTGTAATATTTCATCTGTCCTCATTGCTTTTTATTGATTCTTTTAGTCACTGGTATTACTTCTTTTGGGGAGCCGCGATAGCTCAGTGGTTAGTGAACTGGGCTACAAAGGACAAGGGGTAGAGTTCGATCCCAACAGACGGCTTCCGGGTTCACCCAGCCTTTAATGGGTACCTGATTTTTTTCTGGGAAAGTGAAGCGGCACGGGCGTAATACCGACCACATTACCCAAAAATCATGTGCTGAAGGTCTGTAAAATTTATGTCACTAACACCATATTCCCTATACGCCTCTTAGCGTAACGGGGGTACTTTACTTTTTACTTTTTTTATTACTTCTTTTGATGTTTGTTGAATCGATTGTTTGAGCATTTCCCACTGCTCCTGGATGTCCTGCATTTTCTCAATAACATTATATCTATGTTGTACTATCGTACTGTACTCATCATTCATCTGTTTATCTACTCAAAGCATATCATGTTCTATTTTCATATTTCTTGGGGATTGCTGTGCCTTCCGCAGTTTTATTCTCATCTTTCCAGCTACTGGTACATGGTCACTATTGCAATCTGCTCCTGGACTTGTTTTAACAGATGGTAGCCCATTCCTGAAAATCTCTGTACCAGTATAAAATCAATTTGATTGTGTACTTTTTTGCCTGGGCTTTGCCATGTCCATAGTCGCCTAGGGTGTTGTTTGAACCAGGTGTTACCTATAATCATTTCATGTGTCTTTGCCCAACCTATCAATCTATCCCCTCTGTCATTCGTCTCTCAAAGGCCATGACCCCCAGCCACATTTTGCACTTTAGCTCTACCCTGCTGTACTTTAGCTCTACCATGCACCTTTGCATTGAAATCCACTAATATAAATAGTTATTTCTTGGAATTTCCACTGTTCCATGGTCATCTCTAGCTCATTACACCAAGCTATCTCCACGTATCAATTTTGTTGTTGGCTGTTTACCACATCACGACACCAAGCTATCTAGCATCGTCCCTCGCTGTCGCCACGCGATCTCGTTTCTTGTACTTTGACAAAATCAGTAAAATGTCCTCTTCTAATGAAATGTAAGAGAAATATTAATTGTTTTTTTCTTCTAGTTTACAAGATTTACCTTTTAGTATCGATCATATTGAACGTTCTCTTGCTAGTCTTTGTGGCAATCCATGATATTCTCAACACTGCTCTGAGCAATCACATCTCTGTTGCATTTAATCGTTTTTTTCACTGATTTCTCCACATCAATAAGTCGAAATTATAATGTATCACTTCAAGTGCATGGGCTTCCTGCACGAAATATTATGTCTTACACAAATGGCATAGATTTGTTGCACAAGATAGTATAATGTCTCATACCAATGACATAGATTTGATGCACAAGATATTATAATGTCTCATACCAATGACATAGATTTGCTACACAAGATATTATAATGTCTAACACCAATGACATAGATTTGCTACACAAGATATTATAATGTCTCACACCAATGGCATAGATTTGTTACACAAGATAGTATAATGTCTCACACCAATGACATAGATTTGCTACACAAGATATTATAATGTTTCATACCAATGACATAGATTTGTTACACAAGATATTATAATGTATCATACCAATGACATAGATTTGCTACACAAGATATTATAATGTCTCACACCAATGACATAGATTTGTTACACAAGATATTATAATGTCTCACACCAATGACATAGGTTTGTTACACAAGATATTATAATGTATCATACCAATGACATAGATTTGTTACACAAGATATTATAATGTATCATACAAATGGCATAGATTTGTTACACAAGACATTATAATGTCTCATACCAATGGCATAGATTTGCTATACAAGATATTATAATGTCTCACACCAATGACATAGATTTGTTACACAAGATATTATAATGTCTCATACCAATGACATAGATTTGTTACACGAGATATTATAATGTCTCACACCAATGACATAGATTTGTTACACAAGATAGTATAATGTCTCACACCAATGACATAGATTTGGTACACAAGATATTATAATGTCTCACACCAATGGCATAGATTTGTTACACAAGATATTATAATGTCTCATACCAATGGCATAGATTTGTTACACAAGATATTATAATGTCTCATACCAATGACATAGATTTGTTACACAAGATATTATAATGTCTCATACCAATGGCATAGATTTGTTACACAAGATATTATAATGTCTCATACCAATGGCATAGATTTGTTACACAAGATATTATAATGTCTCATACCAATGGTATAGATTTGTTGCACAAGATATTATAATGTCTCATACCAATGACATAGATTTGTTACACAAGATATTATAATGTCTCATACTAATGACATAGATTTGTTACACAAGATATTATAATGTCTCATACCAATGGCATAGATTTGTTACACAAGATATTATAATGTCTCATACCAATGACATAGATTTGTTACACAAGATATTATAATGTCTCATACCAATGGCATAGATTTGTTACACAAGATATTATAGTGTCTCATACCAATGACATAGATTTGTTACACAAGATATTATAATGTCTCATACCAATGACATAGATTTGTTACACAAGATATTATAATGTGTCATACCAATGGCATAGATTTGTTACACAAGATATTATAGTGTCTCATACCAATGACATAGATTTGTTACACAAGATATTATAATGTCTCACACCAATGGCATATATTTGTTACACAAGATATTATAATGTCTCATTTCAATTGGCATAGACATGCTCCATAAGACACTTTCATTTTTTTAAACTCATAATTTGACATTTTATATTCTATTTTTCTTTCTCCAGTATTGCATCTCAGTCGTATGTTATAACTGTGTATAAATATTTGGCGTTCTGCGCGATTTTGTTTTCATATTTATCCCGCTTATTTCTATGCTGCATGATAGTGATTCTTGTTTCTTTGATATGACCATTATTTCTGTTTTCTTACTTTTGAGGCGCAAACCTTTAAAGTTGCTTTCTTTCTCTCACAGTTATAGATCATTTATTGTAATTAATTCTTCTTTTTTTATTATTAAGACAATTATCCGAAATCAAAGTATGGTTTCCTGTGTGTTACCCTGGCCTGATTATGAGGGAGTAAATAATAGTGACACTGTGACCTTCCAGTCATGTCGTAAGAGGCGACTAAGGAGGTTGATCGATGGCTTGACAAGCTGTCGTAAAAAGTATTGTTATGGAAACAGGGCCATATATTTTAGAAGCAGTGATCTCAGCGATATGTGCCATATTGGCACGCAAGGTTTCTGTTTTTGAGATTGTGTTTCTGCCCTATGTGCCGTCTTCGGCTCGAAAGGACAATAGATAGAGATAGAAAGTATGCTAATGTTGTGATCGTTCATTTTAATTCATCTTTAGTCTGGAGATGCGCGTGACCGTGCGGCTAAGGCCATTGTTCCGCTGACAGAAAAGCCGGCGTACAGTGTTCGAAGCCCGCAGTAGGCAGAAAGGATTTTTTCTATCCGGGGTGAAATAAAAAATCCTGAGTCTCACACGTCGTGGCGACAGCTTCACCAAGCAGCCTTTATCCCTCTGTTTGTATTGCTACCCCTCGACATGCACCAGCAATGGTAATATGTGTCGTAAAGATAGGTTTTTTTTAGTCTGCTATTGATATCATGATACTGATATATTAGCAGAAAATCCTAAAGACCTACAACAATAGCTTAATGTGATAAACATAACAAGCAAAAAAATATGGACTAGATATGAATATCAATAAGACTAAAACTATGATCATAAACGATTGCCCTCAGTACACAGACTTGAGAAGAGCAATGTGGTCCACACCCACTTAACTGGAAGAGAAACTATATGGGGCAATCGATTCACTTAAACTGACAGCTGACTTCATGAGAGAGTCTGGAATCTTACTCTGATTGAGTCTTGATCGCAGAGAGAGAGAGAGAGAGAGAGAGAGAGTGATCATAAACAAAGAAAATTCTCAAGACCTACAAGTAAATGTCAAATGGGTGCCGGATTTTTTTCAAGGTAAGTAAAGCGGCTCGGGCGTAATACCGACCACATTACCCCCAAAATCACGTGCCGAAGGTCTGCAAAATTTATGGTCACTAATTTACAAGTAAATGTCACAGTTGAAGGAATACATCTGGAGACAGTTCAGAGCTACAACTATCTTGGACATACTATAACCATTGATGGGAAATATAAAATTGAAATAAACAAAAGAATAGGAATGGCAAAAAGTAATTTTAATGCCATGAAAAATATACTAACAACAAAACAAATAACAGTAGGGCTGAAGCTAAGAATAGCAAAATGCTACATCTTCTCAATATTCCTATACAGTGCAGAAACATGGACATTAGACAAGAAAACAGAACAGAGAATTGAAGCCTTTGAAATGTGGATTTATAGAAGAATAGGTAGAATTGGATGGAAAGAAAAGATAACAAACGATAAAGTTTTAAAACAACTGAAAATAAAAAGAGAACTAAAAAATACAATTAAGACAAGACAAATGAAATTTTTGGGGCACGTTAAAAGCCACAACAACCTACTAAAATTAATATTGGAAGGGAAAATACAAGGTAAAAGAGGCAGAGGCAGACCAAGACTAACATGGAAGAGTAACATCAAAAGATGGACAAGCCAATCTATGACAACCTGTACCATCAAAGCAAGAAACAGAGTGGAAAGGCGATCCATGGTAGCCAGCCTTCGTTGCGAAAACGGCACTCGATGATGATGATTGATTTCATTAAATTTATAATGGGACAATTTAATAAAACAAACAAGTTAGTCTTATATATATAATATACTATATTAATAATATATAATATATAGCAAATATTATATAATGAAGAATATTAATTATGAAAGTGTCATTCTATCTTAAATTTGAAAAGAAAATGTAAACAATGTTTACATCTAATTCTTTTAGAAATTGTTTTTACAATTCTATTACATTTTTCTGCTTCTTTTCCTTCCTTTCAGCTCCATGTGGAACATCATCATCATGTGCCATACCGGTTGGCGTATGCGTTCATGTCTTTGCACAATCTTCTATCATCAGTGCATCGTATCAGTTCTGTTGTTGACTGCTTTCCATGCCATGACACCAAGCTATCCTGTATTTTCTCTCCTTGTCGTCCGTGATATCTCTTTCCTTTTATTTTTTTCCAGCTGTAACCAAGTATTCCAATTTTACTCTTCTCATGATGTGATCAAAATATTTGATTGTTTCTTTCTCATGTTTTTTATGAGCTCCCTTTTTGTGTTGGCCTCTTACAATCACAACTTAATGTGGAACATAGATCTTCAATAAACGAGGTCAAGTCAATGTGTTGGCCTCTTACAATCACAACTTAATGTGGAACATAGATCTTCAATAAACGAGGCCAAGTGAATGTGTTGGTCACTTACAATCACAACTTAATGTGGAACATAGATCTTCAATAAACGAGGTCAAGTCAATGTGTTGGCCTCTTACAATCACAACTTTATGTGGAACATAGATCTTCAATAAACGAGGCCAAGTCAATGTGTTGGCCTCTTACAATCACAACTTAATGTGGAACATAGATCTTCAATAAACGAGGCCAAGTCAATGTGTTGGTCACTTACAATCACAACTTAATGTGGAACATAGATCTTCAATAAACGAGGTCAAGTCAATGTGTTGGCCTCTTACAATCACAACTTTATGTGGAACATAGATCTTCAATAAACGAGGCCAAGTCAATGTGTTGGTCTCTTACAATCACAACTTAATGTGGAACATAGATCTTCAATAAACGAGGTCAAGTCAATGTGTTGGTCTCTTACAATCACAACTTAATGTGGAACATAGATCTTCAATAAACGAGGTCAAGTCAATGTGTTGGTCTCTTACAATCACAACTTAATGTGGAACATAGATCTTCAATAAACGAGGTCAAGTCAATGTGTTGGGTGTCCGGTTAGCGCAATCGATAGGCGGTTGGCTTACCACGGCAACAGCCGGGGTTCGTACCCTGGCGAGGACACCTGGGTTTTACTAATTCCCTAAAAAATTAGTGGGAGCCGCGATAGCTCAGTGGTTAGTGAACTGGACTACTACGGACAAGGGGTAGGGTTCGATCCCAACCGACGGCTCCGGGTTCACCCAGCCTTAAATGGGTACCGGATTTTTTCTGGGAAAGTAAAGCAGCACGGGCGTAATACCGACCACATTACCCCAAAAATCTTGTGCTGAAGGTCTGTAAAATATAGGGTCACTAACACCATATTTCCCTATACGCCACTTGGCGTGACGGGGGGGGGGGGGGGGTGTTAAAAAAAAAAAAAAAAAAAAAAAAAAAAGTCAATGTGTTGGTCACTTACAATCACAACTTAATGTGGAACATAGATCTTCAATAAACGAGGTCAAGTCAATGTGTTGGCCTCTTACAATCACAACTTAATGTGGAACATAGATCTTCAATAAACGAGGCCAAGTGAATGTGTTGGTCACTTACAATCACAACTTAATGTGGAACATAGATCTTCAATAAACGAGGTCAAGTCAATGTGTTGGCCTCTTACAATCACAACTTTATGTGGAACATAGATCTTCAATAAACGAGGCCAAGTCAATGTGTTGGCCTCTTACAATCACAACTTAATGTGGAACATAGATCTTCAATAAACGAGGCCAAGTCAATGTGTTGGTCACTTACAATCACAACTTAATGTGGAACATAGATCTTCAATAAACGAGGTCAAGTCAATGTGTTGGCCTCTTACAATCACAACTTTATGTGGAACATAGATCTTCAATAAACGAGGCCAAGTCAATGTGTTGGTCTCTTACAATCACAACTTAATGTGGAACATAGATCTTCAATAAACGAGGTCAAGTCAATGTGTTGGTCTCTTACAATCACAACTTAATGTGGAACATAGATCTTCAATAAACGAGGTCAAGTCAATGTGTTGGTCTCTTACAATCACAACTTAATGTGGAACATAGATCTTCAATAAACGAGGTCAAGTCAATGTGTTGGGTGTCCGGTTAGCGCAATCGATAGGCGGTTGGCTTACCACGGCAACAGCCGGGGTTCGTACCCTGGCGAGGACACCTGGGTTTTACTAATTCCCTAAAAAATTAGTGGGAGCCGCGATAGCTCAGTGGTTAGTGAACTGGACTACTACGGACAAGGGGTAGGGTTCGATCCCAACCGACGGCTCCGGGTTCACCCAGCCTTAAATGGGTACCGGATTTTTTCTGGGAAAGTAAAGCAGCACGGGCGTAATACCGACCACATTACCCCAAAAATCTTGTGCTGAAGGTCTGTAAAATATAGGGTCACTAACACCATATTTCCCTATACGCCACTTGGCGTGACGGGGGGGGGGGGGTGTTAAAAAAAAAAAAAAGTCAATGTGTTGGTCACTTACAATCACAACTTAATGTGGAACATAGATCTTCAATAAACGAGGTCAAGTCAATGTGTTGGTCACTTACAATCACAACTTAATGTGGAACATAGATCTTCAATAAACGAGGTCAAGTCAATGTGTTGGTCTCTTACAATCACAACTTAATGTGGAACATAGATCTTCAATAAACGAGGTCAAGTCAATGTGATGGTCTCTTACAATCACAACTCAATGTGGAACATAGATCTTCAATAAACGAGGTCTAGTCAATGTGTTGGTCCTTTACTTTAGCTTCTTTTTAGCGAAACTTGAACTTCTCCCACTTGTCGATAAGAACAGGGATTGTGTACAGAAGTGGATTGGCTGCTGAGTTTATGGGAAGAACGATAACCGTTGTCCAGGCAAACACGTCATTGTTGATCTCACCACCGCCAAGAGACAGTAGCCCCATGAATCCTATAGGGAAACAACTGATAAATGTGAACAGAGCTACCAGGGACAACTGCTTGGCTACATTTATGTCTTGAGTTCTCCGTGATGACGCGTTCGATGATGATCTTTTCTCAGACATGGCTCTGAAGATGGCTCTTTGACCAACAGCGATAATCAAACACAGAAATAGGTTCAGAACAATAAACACGCCGAACGAGAACTCCCATCCTTTAAGCCGCTTAGTTGTCAAAGGTAAACCTAGACACATAGCATTTGAAGAATTTACGTCAAATTTAAATAGAATTGGAATCAATGCTAAAATGAAACCAATAAACCAACTCACAATAAGGGCAGCAGTTTTACTAATTTCAGAAAACTTGATTTCACCCAACGGAAATTTCATCATCAAAAATCGTTCCACTGTGATGAGGAAAACAAAAAATTTGGTTGTTTGACTCGAGAGAGAAGCCAAAAAGCCAGCAATTATGCAAACAGAACTTTCTCTCCAGGTCTTGTCAAACAGAACATAAATGTCACGATAGTAATAATCCGCTCCAGCAATAATGAACAGATAGACTCCCATAATAAAGTCAGATATACCCAAGTTTGTTACAAATAGGCCGTAACCTGTTCTGAGAACTGACCTGTCCCAGATTACACGATAAACAATAACTGTCATGTTACCAAGAACAGAGAACATTGCAACAATCCACAGAAGAACACGTTGAACATTGACACCCAGAAGATCAAAACAAGAAGAAATGGCGTCGTCCGGACCTTCACAAACATGGGCTTGAATGTTTGGTCCCCTAATTTGTGGACAACATAATTCAAACCTGTCAGTGTACAGTTCATGCCTGACATAAAGTCCGTTAAAGAAATCTTCATGGAAATGTTCTATAGGCAGTCCACGCACGTTAAGTGTTTCCGGGTTAAAATTAACCGGAAACTTGTTTTTACCATCAAAATTAGAGATCATTGTAAAACTCAAATCTACAATTTTTAGGTTCGGTAACTCATTTAATGCCGACTGAACTAATTTAGACAGACCTGTATATGAGAGGTTGAGTCTTTCAAGAAATGGGTACTGCAGGTTATCAATATATTCCAGTTCTCTGTTGTGAAATAAGTTCAAGTGTCGAATGTTGTTTAATTTATAGAAGTTAATCTGTGATCCATCAAATTCACGAATCTTATTGTAACTGACGTCCAGCCATTGGACCAGACGGAAAGTGATATCAATCATTGACACTAAGTCTGTGATGCTACAGTTAGACCAGTCTATGAACATAACTTTTTCTAATTCGAGAGCAAAGTAAAAGTTGATTGACAGATCAAGACCAGAGTAGTCTAGGTATCGAGCGTTTTTGTATTTTTGATTTTTCAAATTCTTAAGTGCTAAGGTGTTATTAGTTAATGTGACTGTCCCTGACACACATCGGAAACCTTCAGCACACTCCTCGTTGCAGTCTATCTCATCGTCTCCGTGTGGACAGTCCGGATGTCCGTCACAAACTAGGTCAGGATGCACACATACTTTACTATCCCAGCATGCAAAGCTTCTGGTACATGGGCCAATATTGTCAATTTCATCTTCTCCTGTAGGACAGTCCTCTTCTCCATCCAGGACATAATGTTGAGGGATGCAGTACGTGTTAGGACATTTCACATATCCTTCAGGGCACAAAACGTCATTGCATTGCTCTAGATTGGACAATTTACAGCTAAGAATTGTCCCGTATATGTCTTTAACGTAGACACATCTAGGAGCCCACAAAGAGACACCCAAATTGTTTTGACAAGTCATTTTTACGGTTCTATTTTCGCTGAATTTGTCTGTCAGGTGGTCTAATCTATCACATTTCCTTATACTGGAGGTCAAATCAGGGCTGGACACACACTCTCCGCGGTGGCAAATAAATGCGGTTGTTTTGTTTGTTTTAAAATACTCGCCATGGATGTGATCTTCATCAACGACCTCATTTTTGACGGTGTTCACGCACGCAGTACAGTTGACCTGGCCGTCATTGTCGTAAATTAAAGGGAAGCAAACACCGTCACAACAATAAATCCCTTTACAATGATCTCTACAATCAATATCGCTTGTTAACAAGGGGAGGCTACTCTGTTTTGGTAAACAATGATACTCGTCTTTTCTGTTGCTGCAATCATTGCGTTCGTTACAGACAAGCAAATATGATATAAACCTATATGTCCCAGCATTCTCTCCACAATCGTACAGCGGAAATAATTCAAAGTTTTCATTTTTTAGAAATTGGATGAATTTTTTGTCTGCAATGTGAGTAGAGATAGACACGATATTATTTTTGTATCTCGTGAAATCATTTTTAACTAGAACTGGCGCGAAGCTTCCGTTCCTGGCAGATTTAATTTTCATTGGGTTTCCGTAGCTTATATCGCGATGAAAATCCACCTCACATAAACTAAACCTGGTCTTAGTCTCACATTCAACGTCCGTCCATCCATCAATAAAATCACTTCCGGTACTGGAGATGTTTGTCTCTCCACTTTTGACGCCGCGCCAGATGAACTGCCACACGACGCACTCCTTACCATGACCACCATATGGTTTCCCAGGCAACCAGTGATTTATTACCAGAGGACGATACCTGATTGGATATGTCAGAAACCAAACTAATCTATTTTCCAAATTCATGATTTCTCCAGTTAGACCGATGTAAACTTCCGTTGTATAATTGATCCCAATCCTGATAAACTCTGTCCTAAGTTTAGCCTGAAGAAATATCAACTGCTCTTGACTTTCAATGGTGGCAGGAAACATGCCATTATGGAAGCAATAGTCCGGCCCCATGAAGTTCTCCAAATTATCTTCCTCTTCAAGCAAATAAAAACATGACATCGATTCAGTATCCTCATTATGTTCAAACTGCCACAAGCCTGCGATACATTGTTTACAAATCTGAACAGCAAGGAAGTTAGCGGAAAGGTTCACATGCTCATCGCTGTTATAATTAATTTCAGTCTTCATTTCCTGGGCATACCTGCCATTGAAGACAGTCGTGAATACCTTGATACTGCTGTCAGGCAGACCTATAAATTGAGGGACGTTTTTTATTTCCTCTTGAGACAGACTGAAACCGTTTAAAAATATCACAGCCACGTGACTCACGTTCTCCCTGACACCGTCCATCTCAGAAAATAAACGTTTAATAAATGCAACTTTTAGCTCTATAGTCTCGTTCATGTTTGTGTAAACTTGTTGATTGATGTAAGAGTCGTTCTGGCCGTAGATGTCTGAATTAAACTTCGGATAAAACTTCCATGTTGTCACGTTGACATTCAAATTTCGGGCAGAGAACCTGTCATAGATGCCAGCAAACATGACATGTGGAGTTGTCTCCTCCAAATGGAAACTTCTAACGTGCTCCGAGAAATATTCAGCAGCATTTTTTTGTTTCGGCGTTTCCGTGTTGTCTCCATTAGTGAAGAAAAGAAACAAAATGTCCATCTTTTCTGTTGAGCAATTCATTTGGGGAGCGGATTCCGTCTCGTTTCCTTGAAATGCTGCAAAATAAATAAATATATTAGCTCATACTCGTCTTGTTTATAATATTTATATATATATATATATATATATATATACATCAATCCAATTCCAATCCATTTTTGACAATAGAAACAAGAAAAAGAGTTCTTAAATGTTATATGGAGCCAGTCTTAACATATGGGTGCTAATCATGGACAATAGGACAACAAACAAGAAAATCACTGGAGTCTGTAGAAATGTGGTTTTATAGAAGAATGTTGAAAGTATCATGGACAGCTAAGAAAAATAATGAAAAAGTTCTGAAAGAGGTCAAAGCAAAAAGAGAACTAATTTCCAATGTTAGGAAGAGACAATCATCATTTTTTGGCCATGTAATGAGAAGAGAACAACTTGAATATATTGAAATATATATGGAAAAATTGAGGGACGAGGAGATCGAGGGAAGCAAAGAGAAAAAAATAACAGACAGCTTAAGAGAATGGCTTGGCAGAAGGTCAACAACAGAAATGATAAATAGCTGCCGAGATCGAAAATTGTGGAGAGACATGATCACCTACGCCAGTAGGCCCGGTACTTGATGATGATAATGATATGTATATGGTGTTATGTTGATGCCGTGTTGTAGCTAAGTGATTTATAAATCAACTTTGTCAATCTAAATTTGGAAGACATGATTCATCTAATTAAAATAGTATAGTTTGTGGAACCTCAATCGTTGATTGGCTAGTGCGGTCACTTCCAGGTCACAAGAAACGAGAAGAAATAAACCATAGCAAAAATTGACAAATGGTATGTTTAGAGATTTACGTAATTTATTGAACTATACAAATGTAAACGACGTTCATAAGAAGCGACTTTCATTTATCCGAAGTGGCTGTTTAATCTTCTATCCTACATAAGACTCCGGGGTTCACCAAAACTATAAACATTAGTACATGAGAATTGGGAGCCGCGATAGCTCAGTGGTTAGTGAACTGGACTGCAAAAGACACGAGGTAGGGTTCGATCCCAAACCGACGGCTTCAGGGTTCACCTAGCCTTAAATGGATATCGGATTTTTGTGAGAAAGTAAAGCGGCACTGGCGTAATACCGACCACATTACCCGAAAAATCATGTGAAGGTCTGTAAAATTAATGGTCACTAACACCATATTCCCTATACGCTACTTGGCGTGAAGGGGGTACTTTACTTTTTGTACTACTTACAGGAGTATTCTTTAACAAGTAAAATCTACCTGGCGTAACGGGGGCTCTTTACTTTTTTTTACTATTTACAGGAGAATTGTTTAAGTAAAATCTACCTGGCGTAACGGGGGCTCTTTACTTTTTTTTACTATTTACAGGCGAATTGTTTAAGTAAAAGCTACCTGGCGTGACGGGGGCTCTTTACTTTTTTTACTACTTACAGGAGAATTGTTTTACAAGTAAAAACTACCTGGCGTGATGGGGGCTCTTTACTTTTTTACTACTTACAGGAGAATTGTTTTACAAGTAAAAGCTACCTGGCGTGATGGGGGCTCTTTACTTTTTTTTACTATTTACATAAGAAATGTTTTACAGGTAAACGATACCTGGCGTGACAAGGGGCTCTAATTTAGACAGTTCGAGTAGCTCAAAGAAAGACAAATGATATAAACCACGACACCTTTTCAGCACCAGTAAGCAAATGAAAAGAGGAAGAAAACAAAATATGATAGAAACCAACAAAATGGCACCACTCATAAAATACAAAAGACACTGACTGTCACGTTAGTAAAGTCCCGTGACGGCGATGTGCTTAAAACTTGGTCAAACGTTCATTGGTTGTCGACCAGCAGGTGGTTAGCCTGCTGTAGAGGTCACAACCGGGCTGTGCTTTCTTGATAAGGCTGGCTATAGGTCGTTGTTTAACCCATACTTCACTTTCTGCTAGCCACCTCCAGTCATGCGCAGCCGAAGTGAGTCAATGTCGACACACCCATTGCCTGATCTCCCCATCTCGTGACGATGGTGGCCGCTGTCCTGTAAGGGCACAGCGTGGTCAATGAAATATATAGTTGGTCATCCCGCCTTCTCATTGTAGTCATTCAGTAGCTGACCATGCTCTGGAACATAGGGAAGTGTCCCTTTTTTATTTCCTTTCATGAGTATCTAGCATATTATGGTCATATAATTAGATTTGTTTTCATATCCTTATATATATTTTTTGTGTTTTGTGTTTTTGTTCCTGCTGAAGGCCTACTTGACCGAAACGTCGACTTGTGTTTTCTCCATTACCACGTAAAGCTTTCAACATACCACTTTTTTCCTTTTTTTTTTAGAATGCTATTATCTTCAGCTTTACAGCAGCTTCGCATCTATACGCATCTTGGTGCATCTTGGTGCATCTTGATAGTAGTGGGAGGCGCACGTTATGCTCTCGCTTTTTTAGTTGACCAAAGAGTAGGAGGAAGGAGGAAAGATTTCCTCCTTCAAGTACAAGAGTTATATAGTAGGATACCACCACTTTCCCATGGTGGAAGGTGGTGGTGGTGGTGGTGAACTTCTGTTATGATATATATGTATATATGAATAGGGCTTGTATAGTGCATGAAGGGGTTTTGTAGTTGAGGGGATAATTACTGAGTCATGTATTGGACATCAGTTTTTCCCGCCAAAGTGACTTCCAATAGGAGCTAGTGTGTGTGTATGTTGTCCGGCTATAGACCACACCCACTCCGGAAGTGAAAGTACCATATTAGGGAGTAGTGATACGTTAGTTATTTCATAGTTATGGTGAGCCTATATACATATAATAGTAATAAATTAATAGTTATTATATCTAGGTGGGCGTAAATGGGCCCCGTATTTAAGATATGGACCGTAAGTAGGTATATATACATACATATATTGGCAAATCTTGCTGGCGGTATTAACGAACAGTCATTTTCTCCTACCGTGGCACATAATGACCCAATCAATTCTGTTCGCGCGTGAGACATTCGATTTTCCCCCACGCGTGCGAAACGCAACAGGTTATGTAAAAAAAGGCGCGTACACGAATTAATATATGCATTCGACCAACGTCGGTCACTTAGTCAACCACAGTGTTAACACTGCTAGATAGGTCCATATCTGTAAATTAATAACAGATTATGTGAACACTCTCAACGTTTCTATTTAGCGAGTTGAGCCTGGAGAATACTCGCCCACATCTAGGACAATTGTATTAATTACCAGCCATCGTGTTCCTTTAGGCTACCTCTCCAAAAGAGAGAGGAAAAAAAATATATATAAACTAACTAGCTAGAATAACTCAAACCAATACGCTAATTGGGAAGAGCGCTATGGATATTAGTGAGCAGTGTATTTTACAAAAAACCGACCGCAAGGTTAGCATGTCTTATCTTATTCTCTCTTCATCACTTATTTATTTTTTTTAAGGCTATTTTTAAGATACTCTAACTTTTTAATATTTCAAATTACTTTAGGTGACGTTTGCCGAAGAGTTGATGACAATCCATCATTTGGATGATCTTACAGAGGATAGACGCTCAACGTGGATGCAGGTTGCCTGTGACAGGCACAGATTTGCGAGAAGAATAGCAACAACGGCATTAGTTATAGAGCCTATTCTTCAACCGCCAACGTCAAAAGCAGGATAAATAGCGTCTCTTCCAAAAATCGAGAAGGAAACAAGCGCCATAATTAGAGATGTAATAAGTAAAACGAACAAAAACCGCAACTTCTAAAACTATCAAACGTGCGATAAACCTAATACCCAACAAGCCCATGCTGCAATTGACAAACTACCAGTCATACACAACGCGTTTTTTTTAAATAATTTTTTCACCTAGCGAAAAACCTACGATCCTCCCTTTACGATTCTGACGTGAACGCTAGACTCGCGATATAACAGTTTGCAACCGATGCCTCCAACTACATCGTAGAAAAACTACAATATGGATATTCTCACATGGCGGATTTCTATTAAAATGTTTGCAAAACATATATATTAAAATATAAATTTAAAATGTTGGTTTTTATAAAGAAAAGAGCGTCTGTTTTTTTTGTGTGTGTGTGTTATACATTATTCTTATCAGGTTAATAAACTTTGTGGGAATCCATAGTGACTCACCAACTTCCAAACCATTCCTCTGTCTAAACTAGCAAATACCGTTTCGTAATCTTTGTTCAATTGTTATACGTAGAGTAGTTATGTGATCAACGCATGAGCTGTTCTTCCTAAAAAATACGTGTGCGTCTCTCAAATGTTTCTCTGTGACCTTTTTTTAGTCTCTCCAAAATAAATCTACTTAATTTTTTTTTATTCATCCTGGCACTGATAGCAGCATAATTCCCATATAATATGTACACCCCTGTAAACTTCCTTTCTAATGGTAGTTGATCATATAACCTTCTTCCGTCTCCCAAATGTTATCTAATAGAGTATGTAACATCATGGTAGAGGTGTTAATACTCCGAAGGAATTTCATCTGGCCCTATGGCTTTACCATTTTTTAATAACTTCTACTGGTAGTATATCTTGAGGATTATTTGAGCCGGGTCTGTTCCAAAAGTTCTTCAAAGTGCTATTTCCATCTCTCTAGGTGTTCCCTTATAGTACTAGGCAGATTTCCTGTCTTATCTCTAATAAAGGCAGCAATCTGTTTGCATTTTCCACACAATTTTCTGTGTACGGATGTACAGTGCTTTATAATTCCTTTTATTTGCTGCTTCCTCTGCCTCTTTAGCTAGATCATCTATATATTTCCGCTGGCCACTTTTACTCTCTCCAGAACGATTCTGCGTAATATATTTCTTGACACTGATAACGGCTACCATGGAGCGTCATTCCGCTCTGTCTCTTGCTTTAATGGTGCACGTTGTCATAGGCTGACGTGTTCATCTTTTGATGTTACTCGTCCATGTTAGTCGTGGTCTGCCTCTCCCTCTTTTACTTTGTATTTTCCCCTCCAGGATTACTTTTAGTAGACTGTTGTGTCTTTTAACATGGCCCAACAACCGCATTTGTCTTGTTTGAATTGTGCTTAGTAGTTCTCTTTTCGTTGTTAGTTGTTTTAAGACTTCATCGTTGTTTTCTTTTCCTTCCATCCAATTCTACCTATTCTTCTATATACCACATATCAAAGGCTTCAGTTGTCTGTTCAGTTTTCTTGTCTAACGTCCCTGTTTATGCACCATTTAGGAATGTTGAGAAGACAACATTTTGCTATTCTTAGTTTTAGCCCTGATCTTATTTGCCTTGATGTTAGTATATTTTTCATGGCATTAACGTTATTTTTCACCATTCATATTCTTTTGCTTATTTCAATTTTACATTTTCAATTACTGGTTATAGTATGTACAAGGTAGTTGTAGCTCTGAACTATCTCCAAGTCTATTCCTTCAATTTTGATATCCACTTGCTGGTTTTGAATATTTTCTTTGTTTATTGTCATAGTTTTACTTTCTTTTGATATTCATATCTAATCCATATTTATTTATTTATTTTTTTTTTTTTTTTTTTGGCTTGTCATGTTTAATTCATTAAGTAATGTTGTAGATCTTTATGATTTTCTGGTACTAATACAGTATCATCAGCATATTTTAGGTTAATGATCATCTCTCCATATTAATGTTTAGGTATGGCATTTATGTGATGTTTTAAAGATTTTCTCGATGTATATACTGCACAAGCATGTTTTACTCCTCTTTTTATAAAATAGGTATCGAGTTCTCTTTGTTATATTTTATTATCGCTGTTTGCCCGCAGTATAAATTATTTATCTCAGTCATCCTTCAAAACTGGGAACTATAGATATGGTGATACGAGGGATCAACAACAATATATTTTTCTGACACCGTAATCTCTGATAAACTCACAGACAGCGTTACGAGTGACGTCGATAATTTTTTTTTTTTTGTGTGGAAAAGTTGAGATAGTTTAACATCTGTTGAACGGGTTCTTTTCAATATTGGATATTCAGATGAGACCAAAATCAAAGCAGAATCCATAATTACCGAGCTAGGCGAAACACTGGGATGTGCTGTTGGTGACGCATGCGAAAAAGATGATGGTGTTATTGTCGAAACACCATGATGGTTGAGTGAACATGTTGTTGACATGACAGATACGGTTGTCGTTATTGTTGCTGACAACAACAATTTTTTTTTATTTGGTGATGAGTATGTGAAAGATCGTGATATCATTTGTATCCTAGATGTGTTGAAGCGAAGAGATTTCTATCTTGCAGATACACCTGCAAATGTTCGCCTTTTCCAGCAAAGATCCTACACAAGGGAGAAGGCTAATGGGTCTGTAATTCTTGGAGATCAATTTTATTTGTGACTTTTCCGAGTCAAGGAATGGTATGTTGAGATCTCCTCCCACACAGATGATGCTTGTCCTAAGTGTCAAATATTGTTAACGAGCCTGAAAAACCAGTCATCGAGGTGGCATTGTCGGCAGGTTTGAAGAAATCAATGTCGAACTCTGATATTGACAAATACATATCTCTCCCCAATTATCATTATAGATCTGTCTGACATCATATGGAAGAATATCTAAAGCGTCATCGTCAACTGTTAGTTTTCTTCTTTTCGCAGAACATCCAGTTTCCACTCGATGTGACAGCTCGTTTGTGTGACGCCGATGAAGAAGTAGAAGGAGTCTGTATGGGGAACAATGAATACTGCTGTAGTTCGTATGTCAATTGTCGCTACTATTAAACGACGAACTGTAAAGAGGCCGTATGGGTGAGTGGAGGCGATACAGGTAGTGATATTGCATTTTTGGTTTTCTAGATGTTTTTTCTTTAGATTGTTGAGGTGCATTTGCACACGAAATATCACCAATAGTTTTGTTTTCACTAGCAGAAAATCACCATAGACTTTTTTCTCCCACAGATCCTCATTTCTTATCTTATATCCGAACTTATCTTGGAACTAGTTTCCTGACGTATTTGTGACACAGGTGACTTCCTACCGCTGAGAGTTATTTTCACGATGCATCGTTTAAGAGCTGTTGAACTGGGCTCTTTTCGATATTGGATATTCAGATGAGTCCAGAATCAGGATGAATCCATAATGACTGAGCTACTCGAAACACTGAGATGTGCTGTTGGTGACACATGTGAAAAAAGATGATGGCGTTGTTGTCGAAACATCATGATGGCTGAGTGAACATGTTGTTGACATGACAGATACTGTTGTCGTTATTGATGCTGACAACACAGTTGTTTTTTTTCGGTGATGAGCATGTGAAATGTTGTATCACCCCATCAACTGACAACATGGTAAAAACTTGTAGTCGGTGGCTCTGGTGTACGACTCGTTATGATAGAGGTTGACACACTCACAGAGTTTGTAGTGTCAACATAAGAACATACCCAGATTTGTCGACGCATCGGAGATTGTAGGATCAGCACAGTTGACATGCTCACGTGCCTCAACACACACTCGATTGTAATGTCTCTGCTCTACATGTATTATCGATGTTCTTGTAGTCGACACTGTCGTGGTGTGATCGTTCAAGATGTCATAGATGTCGACACACTAGGCTGTAATGTCGGTGATATATGTGAAGGTATTGGTGTAGTGAGAATACAATTTGTAATGTCAACTCCCCACATTCTCTCTTATTAACAACTAGTCGAGTCACCTTTCATGATAAGCGTGGTCGGTGACGCACACATTTCGATGTTGTTTTAATGGTGTCGAGCAAAATTTAATATCAAAATATATCAAAAATGTTCAAACTTTTTTGTTTTTATGTTGATGTAGTTGTAGTCTTGCGCGCATCAGAATAACGAGATCGCCATCACTGAGACCGGTGTCGACACGCTCTCTGTTTTGTGTGAGATATGTCAACTGAACGTATGTTTTGTTTCTACCCTAGCTGTGTTCTAGTAAGTTGGTTTTTGTGTACCAGATCAACCTTTTATTCATCATCTTCCACAGCAACTTTCCTACATAAGGGAGCAGGCAGATGGGTCTGTAATTCTTGGAGATAATTTGTGTGTGTGTGTTTGACTTTTCTGAGTCAAGGTATGGTATGTAGAGATCTCCTCCCAAGCAGATGATATGTGTCCTAAGTGTCAAATATTGTTAACGATCATGAAAAAACCAGTCATCGAGGTGGCATTGTCGACAGGCTTGAAGAAATCAATGTCGAAATTTGACATTGACAAATACCTGAACACTGTCCTTCACCCTCATTGTAATGTTTAAGAAAGATTTCCTGGAATGAAATTCGACATCTAGGTGAGCATCGCGTCAAACATATCCTAGGCTGTGATTGAGCTCGATGTTTTACATCCCCTTTGACTGGAGGATGATGAGCCTGTAAATCACGGAAGCCGTGTTGTCATCGAACGGTCTAGGTATGGTATGTAGAGATCTCCTTCCAGGTAGATAATACATGTCTTGAGTGTCAAATTCGGTTAACGATCCTGAAAAAAGACATGATGACGGAATCCTCGAGGTGTGAGGAATATTGTTATAAGACCATGATTAGCATGTACCATACCAACGGACGTAGACAATCATCATACCCGACCATATTTGTCTGTCCACACTGCAACTTATCAGTTCAGTTGTTGAGTGTTTTCCATCTTCTCTCTTTATCGAACACGATCTTTCATTCTTTTTTTTTATTTTGCCACTTGTAACCAAGTATTCGAACTTTACTTTTTTTTCATGATGTGCCTGTAAAACATCGATTGTTACTTTCGACTGTTGATTAAGAGCTCTCTTTTTTGTGTTGGACTGTTTTCAAACATTCAGGGAACGCTCAAATTCTTCTGAGAAAGGCCACATATGCGGTCTCTAAGCGGCTTTTCATTTGGTTGTCTGCTGACCAGCGATGTCACCACCAACTCATGTATACTTGACTCTGACAGGCGATTTGCGAAAAAAATAAGAGGGAAGCAAGTAGGTATGAACGCCGTATACAAACAAGACATGAGAATCTGTGGCAAAATCAATCTAGCCAGGGGTCTGATGGTGACATATATCGAATGATTTGACATGAACCCTCTACTTTTCAACATCTTCACTTTTAAAAGTAACAGGTGAATCGACTAAGGTATAGATAGCATACTACCCAAAACCGGCGCTTTTTATTCTGCTGCGAAGATAGAGATAGTGGACACGATGTACGTACACGATCAGTAGACTGAACTTACCCAATTGTTCAAAAGACTTGAGCAATTGAGTGAGAATCGAACACTGGTGAACCAGACAAAGACGACTTCAAATTTGTGTCTCTCCGATCAAAGAGATTGTGAACACACTTTCAAAACTTCCACAAGTTGATTCAGAAACTATCGCGATGACCCGCGAAACACGGGTGAGTCGAAAAAAAAAAACACGAGCCATATTACGACCACCAACCAATTCAACCATTCCAACAAAACTAGCATCTGTCATTTTCCCGTTACAACCGAATGTCTGGTGACGAATCGCAAACAGATATTTACAACACCGCTAGTCCAGCGTCATTACCGAACAACAAGTGTCCTTCAACCAAGAAAAAATGTTGATCATGTTGATGTCGCAGTCGTCGTGTGGTGGTTACATGCGACATCAACATGATCAACATTTTTCTTGGTTGAAGGACACTTGTTGTTCGGTAATGACGCTGGACTAGCGATGTTGTAAATATCTGTTTGCGATTCGTCACCAGACATTCGGTTGTAACGGGAAAATGACAGATGCTAGTTTTGTTGGAATGGTTGAATTGTTTGGTGGTCGTAATATGGCTCGTGTTTTTTTTTTTTCGACTCACCCGTGTTTCGCGGGTCATCGCGATAGTTTCTGAATCAACTTGTGGAAGTTTTGAAAGTGTGTTCACAATCTCTTTGATCGGAGAGACACAAATTTGAAGTCGTCTTTGTCTGGTTCACCAGTGTTCGATTCTCACTCAATTGCTCAAGTCTTTTGAACAATTGGGTAAGTTCAGTCTACTGATCGTGTACGTACATCGTGTCCACTATCTCTATCTTCGCAGCAGAATAAAAAGCGCCGGTTTTGGGTAGTATGCTATCTATACCTTAGTCGATTCACCTGTTACTTTTAAAAGTGAAGATGTTGAAAAGTAGAGGGTTCATGTCAAATCATTCGATATATGTCACCATCAGACCCCTGGCTAGATTGATTTTGCCACAGATTCTCATGTCTTGTTTGTATACGGCGTTCATACCTACTTGCTTCCCTCTTATTTTTTCGCAAATCGCCTGTCAGAGTCAAGCATACATGAGGTGGTGGTGACATCGCTGGTCAGCAGACAACCAAATGAAAAGCCGCTTAGAGACCGCATATGTGGCCTTTCTCAGAAGAATTTGAGCGTTCCCTGAATGTTTGAAAACAGTCCAACACAAAAAAGAGAGCTCTTAATCAACAGTCGAAAGTAACAATCGATGTTTTACAGGCACATCATGAAAAAAAAGTAAAGTTCGAATACTTGGTTACAAGTGGCAAAATAAAAAAAAGAATGAAAGATCGTGTTCGATAAAGAGAGAAGATGGAAAACACTCAACAACTGAACTGATAAGTTGCAGTGTGGACAGACAAATATGGTCGGGTATGATGATTGTCTACGTTCGTTGGTATGGTACATGCTAATCATGGTCTTATAACAATATTCCTCACACCTCGAGGATTCCGTCATCATGTCTTTTTTCAGGATCGTTAACCGAATTTGACACTCAAGACATGTATTATCTACCTGGAAGGAGATCTCTACATACCATACCTAGACCGTTCGATGACAACACGGCTTCCGTGATTTACAGGCTCATCATCCTCCAGTCAAAGGGGATGTAAAACATCGAGCTCAATCACAGCCTAGGATATGTTTGACGCGATGCTCACCTAGATGTCGAATTTCATTCCAGGAAATCTTTCTTAAACATTACAATGAGGGTGAAGGACAGTGTTCAGGTATTTGTCAATGTCAAATTTCGACATTGATTTCTTCAAGCCTGTCGACAATGCCACCTCGATGACTGGTTTTTTCATGATCGTTAACAATATTTGACACTTAGGACACATATCATCTGCTTGGGAGGAGATCTCTACATACCATACCTTGACTCAGAAAAGTCAAACACACACACACAAATTATCTCCAAGAATTACAGACCCATCTGCCTGCTCCCTTATGTAGGAAAGTTGCTGTGGAAGATGATGAATAAAAGGTTGATCTGGTACACAAAAACCAACTTACTAGAACACAGCTAGGGTAGAAACAAAACATACGTTCAGTTGACATATCTCACACAAAACAGAGAGCGTGTCGACACCGGTCTCAGTGATGGCGATCTCGTTATTCTGATGCGCGCAAGACTACAACTACATCAACATAAAAACAAAAAAGTTTGAACATTTTTGATATATTTTGATATTAAATTTTGCTCGACACCATTAAAACAACATCGAAATGTGTGCGTCACCGACCACGCTTATCATGAAAGGTGACTCGACTAGTTGTTAATAAGAGAGAATGTGGGGAGTTGACATTACAAATTGTATTCTCACTACACCAATACCTTCACATATATCACCGACATTACAGCCTAGTGTGTCGACATCTATGACATCTTGAACGATCACACCACGACAGTGTCGACTACAAGAACATCGATAATACATGTAGAGCAGAGACATTACAATCGAGTGTGTGTTGAGGCACGTGAGCATGTCAACTGTGCTGATCCTACAATCTCCGATGCGTCGACAAATCTGGGTATGTTCTTATGTTGACACTACAAACTCTGTGAGTGTGTCAACCTCTATCATAACGAGTCGTACACCAGAGCCACCGACTACAAGTTTTTACCATGTTGTCAGTTGATGGGGTGATACAACATTTCACATGCTCATCACCGAAAAAAAACAACTGTGTTGTCAGCATCAATAACGACAACAGTATCTGTCATGTCAACAACATGTTCACTCAGCCATCATGATGTTTCGACAACAACGCCATCATCTTTTTTCACATGTGTCACCAACAGCACATCTCAGTGTTTCGAGTAGCTCAGTCATTATGGATTCATCCTGATTCTGGACTCATCTGAATATCCAATATCGAAAAGAGCCCAGTTCAACAGCTCTTAAACGATGCATCGTGAAAATAACTCTCAGCGGTAGGAAGTCACCTGTGTCACAAATACGTCAGGAAACTAGTTCCAAGATAAGTTCGGATATAAGATAAGAAATGAGGATCTGTGGGAGAAAAAAGTCTATGGTGATTTTCTGCTAGTGAAAACAAAACTATTGGTGATATTTCGTGTGCAAATGCACCTCAACAATCTAAAGAAAAAACATCTAGAAAACCAAAAATGCAATATCACTACCTGTATCGCCTCCACTCACCCATACGGCCTCTTTACAGTTCGTCGTTTAATAGTAGCGACAATTGACATACGAACTACAGCAGTATTCATCGTTCCCCATACAGACTCCTTCTACTTCTTCATCGGCGTCACACAAACGAGCTGTCACATCGAGTGGAAACTGGATGTTCTGCGAAAAGAAGAAAACTAACAGTTGACGATGACGCTTTAGATATTCTTCCATATGATGTCAGACAGATCTATAATGATAATTGGGGAGAGATATGTATTTGTCAATATCAGAGTTCGACATTGATTTCTTCAAACCTGCCGACAATGCCACCTCGATGACTGGTTTTTCAGGCTCGTTAACAATATTTGACACTTAGGACAAGCATCATCTGTGTGGGAGGAGATCTCAACATACCATTCCTTGACTCGGAAAAGTCACAAATAAAATTGATCTCCAAGAATTACAGACCCATTAGCCTTCTCCCTTGTGTAGGATCTTTGCTGGAAAAGGCGAACATTTGCAGGTGTATCTGCAAGATAGAAATCTCTTCGCTTCAACACATCTAGGATACAAATGATATCACGATCTTTCACATACTCATCACCAAATAAAAAAAATTGTTGTTGTCAGCAACAATAACGACAACCGTATCTGTCATGTCAACAACATGTTCACTCAACCATCATGGTGTTTCGACAATAACACCATCATCTTTTTCGCATGCGTCACCAACAGCACATCCCAGTGTTTCGCCTAGCTCGGTAATTATGGATTCTGCTTTGATTTTGGTCTCATCTGAATATCCAATATTGAAAAGAACCCGTTCAACAGATGTTAAACTATCTCAACTTTTCCACACACAAAAAAAAATTATCGACGTCACTCGTAACGCTGTCTGTGAGTTTATCAGAGATTACGGTGTCAGAAAAATATATTGTTGTTGATCCCTCGTATCACCATATCAATAGTTCCCAGTTTTGAAGGATGACTGAGATAAATAATTTATACTGCGGGCAAACAGCGATAATAAAATATATTAAAGAGAACTCGATACCTATTTTATAAAAAGAGGAGTAAAACATGCTTGTGCAGTATATACATCGAGAAAATCTTTAAAACATCACATAAATGCCATACCTAAACATTAATATGGAGAGATGATCATTAACCTAAAATATGCTGATGATACTGTATTAGTACCAGAAAATCATAAAGATCTACAACATTACTTAATGAATTAAACATGACAAGCCAAAAAAAAATAATAAAAAATAAATAAATAAATATGGATTAGATATGAATATCAAAAGAAAGTAAAACTATGACAATAAACAAAGAAAATATTCAAAACCAGCAAGTGGATATCAAAATTGAAGGAATAGACTTGGAGATAGTTCAGAGCTACAACTACCTTGTACATACTATAACCAGTAATTGAAAATGTAAAATTGAAATAAGCAAAAGAATATGAATGGTGAAAAATAACGTTAATGCCATGAAAAATATACTAACATCAAGGCAAATAAGATCAGGGCTAAAACTAAGAATAGCAAAATGTTGTCTTCTCAACATTCCTAAATGGTGCATAAACAGGGACGTTAGACAAGAAAACTGAACAGACAACTGAAGCCTTTGATATGTGGTATATAGAAGAATAGGTAGAATTGGATGGAAGAAAAAGAAAACAACGATGAAGTCTTAAAACAACTAACAACGAAAAGAGAACTACTAAGCACAATTCAAACAAGACAAATGCGGTTGTTGGGCCATGTTAAAAGACACAACAGTCTACTAAAAGTAATCCTGGAGGGGAAAATACAAAGTAAAAGAGGGAGAGGCAGACCACGACTAACATGGACGAGTAACATCAAAAGATGAACACGTCAGCCTATGACAACGTGCACCATTAAAGCAAGAGACAGAGCGGAATGACGCTCCATGGTAGCCGTTATCAGTGTCAAGAAATATATTACGCAGAATCGTTCTGGAGAGAGTAAAAGTGGCCAGCGGAAATATATAGATGATCTAGCTAAAGAGGCAGAGGAAGCAGCAAATAAAAGGAATTATAAAGCACTGTACATCCGTACACAGAAAATTGTGTGGAAAATGCAAACAGATTACTGCCTTTATTAGAGATAAGACAGGAAATCTGCCTAGTACTATAAGGGAACACCTAGAGAGATGGAAATAGCACTTTGAAGAACTTTTGGAACAGACCCGGCTCAAATAATCCTCAAGATATACTACCAGTAGAAGTTATTAAAAAATGGTAAAGCCATAGGGCCAGATGAAATTCCTTCGGAGTATTAACACCTCTACCATGATGTTACATACTCTATTAGATAACATTTGGGAGACGGAAGAAGGTTATATGATCAACTACCATTAGAAAGGAAGTTTACAGGGGTGTACATATTATATGGGAATTATGCTGCTATCAGTGCCAGGATGAATAAAAAAAAATTAAGTAGATTTATTTTGGAGAGACTAAAAAAAGGTCACAGAGAAACATTTGAGAGACGCACACGTATTTTTTAGGAAGAACAGCTCATGCGTTGATCACATAACTACTCTACGTATAACAATTGAACAAAGATTACGAAACGGTATTTGCTAGTTTAGACAGAGGAATGGTTTGGAAGTTGGTGAGTCACTATGGATTCCCACAAAGTTTATTAACCTGATAAGAATAATGTATAACACACACAAAAAAAAAAAAACAGACGCTCTTTTCTTTATAAAAACCAACATTTTAAATTTATATTTTAATATATATGTTTTGCAAACATTTTAATAGAAATCCGCCATGTGAGAATATTCATATTGTAGTTTTTCTACGATGTAGTTGGAGGCATCGGTTGCAAACTGTTATATCGCGAGTCTAGCGTTCACGTCAGAATCGTAAAGGGAGGATCGTAGGTTTTTCGCTAGGTGAAAAAAATTATTTTAAAAAACGCGTTGTGTATGACTGGTAGTTTGTCAATTGCAGCATGGGCTTGTTGGGTATTAGGTTTATCGCACGTTTGATAGTTTTAGAAGTTGCGGTTTTTGTTCGTTTTACTTATTACATCTCTAATTATGGCGCTTGTTTCCTTCTCGATTTTTGGAAGAGACGCTATTTATCCTGCTTTTGACGTTGGCGGTTGAAGAATAGGCTCTATAACTAATGCCGTTGTTGCTATTCTTCTCGCAAATCTGTGCCTGTCACAGGCAACCTGCATCCACGTTGAGCGTCTATCCTCTGTAAGATCATCCAAATGATGGATTGTCATCAACTCTTCGGCAAACGTCACCTAAGGTAATTTGAAATATTAAAAAGTTAGAGTATCTTAAAAATAGCCTTAAAAAAATAAATAAGCGATGAAGAGAGAATAAGATAAGACATGCTAACCTTGCGGTCGGTTTTTTGTAAAATACACTGCTCACTAATATCCATAGCGCTCTTCCCAATTAGCGTATTGGTTTGAGTTATTCTAGCTAGTTAGTTTATATATATATTTTTTTCCTCTCTCTTTTGGAGAGGTAGCCTAAAGGAACACGATGGCTGGTAATTAATACAATTGTCCTAGATGTGGGCGAGTATTCTCCAGGCTCAACTCGCTAAATAGAAACGTTGAGAGTGTTCACAGAATCTGTTATTAATTTACAGATATGGACCTATCTAGCAGTGTTAACACTGTGGTTGACTAAGTGACCGACGTTGGTCGAATGCATATATTAATTCGTGTACGCGCCTTTTTTTACATAACCTGTTGCGTTTCGCACGCGTGGGGGAAAATCGAATGTCTCACGCGCGAACAGAATTGATTGGGTCATTATGTGCCACGGTAGGAGAAAATGACTGTTCGTTAATACCGCCAGCAAGATTTGCCAATATATGTATGTATATATACCTACTTACGGTCCATATCTTAAATACGGGGCCCATTTACGCCCACCTAGATATAATAACTATTAATTTATTACTATTATATGTATATAGGCTCACCATAACTATGAAATAACTAACGTATCACTACTCCCTAATATGGTACTTTCACTTCCGGAGTGGGTGTGGTCTATAGCCGGACAACATACACACACACTAGCTCCTATTGGAAGTCACTTTGGCGGGAAAAACTGATGTCCAATACATGACTCAGTAATTATCCCCTCAACTACAAAACCCCTTCATGCACTATACAAGCCCTATTCATATATACATATATATCATAACAGAAGTCCACCACCACCACCACCACCTTCCACCATGGGAAAGTGGTGGTATCCTACTATATAACTCTTGTACTTGAAGGAGGAAATCTTTCCTCCTTCCTCCTACTCTTTGGTCAACTAAAAAAGCGAGAGCATAACGTGCGCCTCCCACTACTCTTGATGCCTTTACTTCTCTACTGTTGTAAGGGGACTGTTTGAAGTTATTTTTTAGTTATTGAATTATTTGCGGTTCATCATCATTGCACTCCAAATATGTCCATAGGTGCTCAGATCCCCTCCTCAGCAATTCCCTCAGTGTCCAGCGATTGACGACTCCAGTTCTATGTTGGTTGATAAGTCTTCTTACACGGCCACTACGTTTCTCATTTCTGGCTGTACCCAACTTAACTCCCATATCCATCATCCGAAGAAGTTACGTGGATCTGTGTTTGTCGAAGTCCTGTGCTCTTCCCACATCTCGGAGGGCATTGATGATGTCCGCCCGATCCATTGGTTGCCCGTCCTCAATGACAGCGCAGCTAGCCAACCTGTCCGCTCTTTCATTTCCCAGTACTGTTTGAAGTACTTCGCATTGTCGTTGCCCGTGACACTTTCCCAAGTTCTTCATTCCACCTGGCATGAACAGTTGGCTGCTGGCACACAAAAATGGACGCTGATGAATTTGAACACAGAACTCTTTATTTGTTAGAACTTAACAATGGCGTCTCGTCAACAACCATGGCCTAACATCATCAAGCACTATACATTTAAAAAAAAATATGACGATCATCATTTTCAAGAGGACGTTAACTTCCGGTATATGATGGATAGGCGGCGGGAACAATTGAAGGCTATGCATGAAAAGTGTTCCTTGTTGCAGTTTCCTCATATTCCAAGTCCGGCTTGTTGCAGGAGCTACTGAGTTAAGTGATATGTGCACACTGTGAGCTGTGTGTCTCATCCGTTTTTATCATGTTTCGACATTCCAATTGATTACGATGAATTATGATATCGTATGACAGGGAACAGATAGCTGTGTTCACTTTCTGCGCGGTTTCTCCTTATGTCGTTTGGCGTGTGCTGAGACTGCTACGATGGGGACTACAGTTACCGTTCTTTGTTTGGGAGATGAGATATTAATTCGGATGATTACGCTGGTACGGGGGCGGTTGATGAGTAATTATGTATTTTGATTCGTTTGCAGTGATACCGGGGCCTTCCAAAACCAAATGGCGTATATTTACAAATATCTACACGACCCACCGTTTCTCTCACGCACGATCAGTCACACATTCCAGTCGCAAATTCACCTCTACACTGGTTCCTAGGTTTGAATACAACTTCTGAATCAAAAGTCCAGTGGCATGTTTTCTATGATACCGCAGCTACCGCCGGTAGCCTGAACATATTAACAGAATACAAAAAGAAATGATAATTTATTATATTTTTTAACAAATAATTATATTAAAAATTTTCGAATATTCTATTACACATTTCGTATGCCAATATGATTTATTTACTTTGATTTACATTTATTAAAGCAATGTTTTCCTCTGGTCACTATAACGTTTGTGAATGAAACGAAACTATTCTACATTGAAACCTCTAGGAGCCAGCGGTACATTTTTTTCTCCATCCGAATCTACTATTAACGACCTTCCTCTTCTTTTTTCTTTTCTCTTTCACTGATACCTAAAAGGTGTCGTGGTTTATATCATTTGTCGTTCTTGAGCTGCTCGAATTGTCTGTATTAGTGATTTTCCTTTGTTGTTACATGTCTCTGTCACTGCATCTATCCATCTTCTTCTGGGTCTTCCTCTTGGTCTTTTTCCATGCACTCTCGAGAAGAACGCCCTTGATGGTGATTGGTGAGGATTCATTCTGACCAGGTGGCCGTACCATTTAAGTTGTTGTTGTTCTATATATTCTTGGCAGGGTTTTGTTCCTACCATTTTTCTTATGGTTTCATTTGGTATTCTATCTCTTCTTGTGTTGTTTGTTACTTTTCTCAAGCATCGCATCTCACATGTATTGATCTTTCTTAAATGTGATTTAGAAAGGGTCAATGTTTGACTTTCATAGCACAAAGTTGGTATGAAGATGCTATCTATCATTTGTTGTTTAGCTGGCATAGAAATGTTTGGATGTCTTAACAATGGTGGAAGCTGGTATGTGACAGCATTTGCTTTTTGTATTCTCATGTCAATTTCTGTGTCTAGTTTTCCATCTTCTGTGAACATTGTGCCTAAATACTTGAATTCCTCTACTTGTTTTATATCTTTGTCTTTGATCTTGATGTTTAATGGGTGTCTCAATTTGCTTATTCTTATAGCCTCTGTTATTGCTGTGTTAATTTTCATACTGTAGTTTGTGCAGCTTTTATCTAGAGATGTTAAATGCTGTTGTAGCAGGTTTTCATCCTCATATATTAGGCATTGGTCATCTGCGAAGAGTAGCTCATTGATGTTGGAGTTTTCTACCTCTATGTTATTATTTGATTTGTCCTTGATTAACGACCTTGACATTCACAAATCCCCGTCAAACTAATGTACCGGTAGTTGCCGCTAGATGGATGCGGTTTCATGGGTTATTTTTAGCTCTAATCAATCAGAATCATCACAAAGTGAAAGTGAAACTGTCTTATTACCACAACGTCCTTAGCTATTTATAACTACGTTATGCGCATCAGCATCTGTAGAAAGAACTTTTTCTGCTCTCAAGAGAATCAAATCTTATTGTCGCTCAACTCAGACACAAGAATGCTTATCTGGTTTGGCAATAATGTCCATTGAGAAATCATTCCCTCAGAAACTTAGAAACCAACCCAACAGTACTTTCAATGACAAAGTCATCAAGACATTTTCGTCCCAAACAAGACGGATAGAGTTTACATTTAAATAAGTAAGTAATTTAAAATGTAGTGATGTCATTAGAAAATATTACTTCATGTTTACCTACTGAATATAATGTATTTTTTATTTATTATGTCAGTGGTAGCACATACCCCAAGACCAGTATTCGCCACTGCAATAGTCACTGGAATGGTGAGTACTGTCCCAACATCATCATCAAGTACCTGGCCTGCTGGTGTAGGTGATCTTGTCTTTCCACAACTTTCGATCTCGACAGTTATTTATCATTTCTGTTGTTGACCTTCTGCCAAGCCATTCTCTTAAGATGTCTGGTATTTTTTATCTATGCTTCCATCTATCTCTTCGTCCCTAAATTTTTCTAGTTGTTTGTTTCTTCCTAATATTGGAAATTATCAATCATTTTGCTTTGGCTTCTTTCAGAACATTTTCATTACTCTTCTTAGCTGTCCATGGTATTCTCAACATTCTTCTGTAAACCACTTTTCTACAGACTCCAGTGATTTTCTTGTCTGTTGTCCTATTGTCCATGAATCACATCTATATGTTAAGCCTGGCTCTACATAACATTTAAGAATTATTTTCTTGTTTCTATTGTCAAAAATGGATTGCATAGTTTCTTCCTCATTTTTTGGATGAAAGCTCAGCTGCTTTAGCCTGAGCCATTCTACATCTCACCTGTTTTTTACATCTTCCGTCTGAGGTTAACAAAGTTCCCAAATATTTAAATTCATTTGCCTGTCCGCCTCCAGTCACTATTTCAATAACTCCGCCTTTTAATTATGTCCACAGTCTTATTGCTTTAGGAGTCATGTCGACACCTGTCAATCTTCATAAACTTCGTTCCTTCACAACTAAAGCTTACGTTGGTCTTCGACCACGGGCGGTGATTCTTTGATCTCCAAGTCAGAGAGAAGCGTTTCCCACCGCTGAACATAAAGATGTCCTGGCGTCGGTTGAGTCGCTTGATTACGTCCCTTGGCGGCTTAACTCAAAATGTTTCAGGGCTGGACTAGCTATCTCATATCAGCAAGTGTCGGAGTCCATCGGCCGCTTCGTTGAGTTATGTAACTGTATCGGCAAGCATAAACATCTGTACGTACTTTCTTGCAGTCTCATAGTTGGTTACGCCACAGCGTCTGGGTTAGGTAGACTAACGTCTCCTTGCTAATCCTTAAGTCTTCTTTTTCATTCTACGCCGCCTAAAACTATTGTACCTCTTATCATCGTCGTATCATTCTATTCTTCCTCTGTCGATCGTCATTTTCTTCTACTCTTCCCATTTTCCTTCATGGCTGAGTCACACTGTAACACCAACACTAGACGTTAACTAATTCCCTACTTCTAAACTAGTTCGCTGTCTCTTCCTGATGCGAGACTTTAATTCTATCTTGACTTAACTAGTTCTACTCTTCCTCTTCCTAACTAACTGGTTTAGCCATAGGCAGCCCCTGCAGTCTAGCGTCTAACGTCCACATGGACCGAGTGTCTGATTTCTTTCTCGAAAATTGCCCTCGCCACTTTGTGTCTCGTATTTATTAGTTCCCGTCTCAGCCAATGAAATTTTACTTCCTCTCCCCTTTCTCCAATCAACTTTATCCACGTCTCTGTTTACTCGTCTGATAATTAGCTCTCACATCCCGAGACTCACGACTATTCCCATACTTTTATTCCCTTTCTCGTGACCTCTCCCGCGTTTCCTCTTTCTCTTCCCACTTACTGCTACAGAGAGAGATGATCGCATACGCCAACCGGCGTGGCACCTGATAATATATATATATACATATAAGAGAGCGAGCGAGAGAAAGAAAGAAAGAAGTAAAGAAATAAGGAAAGAAAGAAAGAAAGAATGAAAGAAATAAAGAAGTAAAGAATGAAGGAAGGAAAGAAATAAAAAAGAAAGAATGAAAGAAGTAAAGAAATAAGGAAAGAAAGAAAGAAAGAATGAAAGAAATAAAGAAGTAAAGAAGGAAGGAAGGAAAGAAATAAAAAAGAAAGAATGAAAGAAGTAAAGAAATAAGGAAAGAAAGAAAGAAAGAATGAAAGAAATAAACAAGTAAAGAAAGAATGAATGAAATAAATACATAAGTAAAGAATGAAAGAAAGAAAGAAAGAAAGAAAGAATGAAAGAAATAAAGAAGTAAAGAAAGAAAGAAAGATAGAAGTAAAGAAAGAAAGAAAGAAAGAAAGAAAGAAAGAAAGAAAGAAGAAAAGAAAGAAAGAAAGAAAGAAAGAAAGAAAGAAAGAAAGAAAGAAAGAAAGAAAGAAAGAAAGAAAGAAAGAAAGAAAGAAAGAAAGAAAGCAAGCAAGAAAGAAAGAACACGTTTATTATAACACGGGCGAGAACTTGCTGGTATGAGATTGATAAAGAGCGATATGGAAGTGCCACGGAAGGGCATTTGAAGCTGTGATTCAGTGGTGTCACTGTTGAAAAAAATCCATCAGCAAGTTTGTTTAATAGATGACGTCATAGATCTGCTCACAGAGGCGACGGATCCGTGGAAGTTGACAGAATAAGATGGAGTCGCTACAAGTTGGGGTTGGGAAGAGGTACAGGGAAGGTAACAGTGGGGCTCTTTCTGTTTGTGTAAATCAAAGGTTATGTTACGTTATGTTATGGTTATGGTTATGGAAGGCCCCGGTATCACTGCAAACAATTAAAATCCATAATTGCTCAACGCCCGTGCTAGTGGAATCATCCGAATTACTATCTCATCTCCCAAACAAAGAAAGGTAACCGTAGTCCCCATCATAGCAGTCTAAGCACACGCCAAAAGACATAAGGTGAAACCGCACAGAAAGTGAACACAACTGTCTGTTCCATGTCATACAATATCATAATTCATTGTAAACAATCGGAATATTAAAACACGATTAACACAGATGAAACGCACAGCTGACGGTGTGCACAGAGCACTTAACTCAGTAGCTCCTGCAACAAGTCGGATTACAGTTATGTATGGGCTATATATACCAAATTAACCACAACATAGTATTACATCAAGATCTATAATATCATAAGAATTGTAAATAAGGCAATCATTTATTATTTATATTACTCAGGGCTTAATAATCCAATGTAGTGATGGTGGTAAAAAAGGAAATATACAAATCAATTGTTCTACCAACTCTGTGCTATCAGTGCCAGAATTGGACGCTGGACTCTAGAACAATAAGAAAGATAACGACCACCGAAATGAAATGTGTCAGAAGAATGACAGGAAACAGCTTAAGGGACAGAGTAAGAAACACCGACCTGAGGAAGAAACTCGAAATTGAACCAGCCATCGAATAAATAAAGAAACAACAGATAAATTGGTTCGGCCACATAACAAGACGGAAAGAACTAACAATGACTCAAAGAGCCATAAACAACCGCTACGAAAATTCCAGATTAAGAGGAAGACCAAGAAATAGATGGATAAAGGGAATACTAGTCACTTGGAAGGATAACACGAGAAGAGGCTAACAGAAGAGCTAAGAATCGCAGATTGTATCTCCCCTCGACGCCAACGGCAATGGAGGAAGAATAGGAGAAGAAGAAGATGTGATGGTGGCCAAGTGGTTAGACTGGTAGATTCTCTCTGGTGGATGCAGTTAGGGTCAAATGTGTTATTTAAGTCAAAGGTGTGGAGGCCAGATGGGTAAAGAGACACAGCAAGATTCAGGAAGATAACTGTATGGATGGAGATCCTGAAGGAGAGGTGAAACGAGTTCACAAAATCTCGTCGAAGAATTTTTTTTTCTTCCGTTCACCAGCTTTTACCTCTGACGAAGTCCCTAGAGACTAGGAACTGAATTGTGCGTGTTATTTCATTTTTCCCTGGCAGCCGTGTGCACATTGGTCCCTCGCCGCACGGGCAGATAACTCCGACTTCGGAGGTACTCATATTTTTTTCCGTCCATGAGTAATCGACATTTAAAGATGGGCCTAGCTGCTGAAACCAGGGGTGGTTGCCGCAGAGAGAAATCATAATTACAAATCCCAACCGAGTGTATCAGGGATTTGAACCCACAACCTCTCTGTCTCGAGGCTGGTGTCTTGCCTCGAGACCAACCAGACCCCAGTTGAAGAAATAAAAATGGTCTGTAATATTTGTGGTCACTAACACCATATTCCCTATACGCCACTTGGCGTGACTGGGGCACTTTACTTTTTGCTGACCTAAATTGGTCTTTCTATCTGCCCTTATACCTGCCCTTATATCTGCCCTTATATCTGCCCTTATATCTGCCCTTATACCTGCCCTTATACCTGCCCTTATATCTGCTCTTATATCTGCCCTTATACCTGCCCTTATATCTGCCCTTATACCTGCCCTTATATCTGCCCTTATATCTGCCCTTATATATGCCCTTATATCTGCCCTTATACCTGCCCTTATATCTGCCCTTATACCTGCCCTTATACCTGCCCTTATATCTGCCCTTATACCTGCCCTTATGTCTGCCCTTATATCTGCCCTTATATCTGCCCTTATACCTGCCCTTATATCTGCCCTTATATCTGCCCTTATATATGCCCTTATATCTGCCCTTATATCTGCCCTTATATCTGCCCTTATATCTGCCCTTATACCTGCCCTTATATCTGCCCTTATACCTGCCCTTATACCTGCCCTTCAACGAGTCCTTCCTCTTTGTGACACCCAAGCTCTTACCTTCACGATCCACTTATCCTCTGAATCAATTGTTCTCTGTTTTCACCCACATCCACCAACTATTATAGAGTCATGAGACCACAACGGTCACCTCCTATCTATAGCTCGTTTCAAATCACGTGCCCAACTTCAAAACGCTATTACTCAGTAACCGTTTGTTAAAAACTGTTGAAATTTTCCAAATGTTATTAGAATGCAAAAGACCCTTTAAATGTATATTTAACAAATATCTTGCAGCTGCAGTTTTCTTAAAGCGGCGAATTTCTTTGATGTTTGTCAAAATTGTAAATTGTGAACCCCTAAATAATAGAAATTACCGTAGTTGCTGGTCTATGATTAATTTTCACTAGGTAAAGGCGTGGCCGTAATGGGGAAATAACTGAATAAGACAAAACACCAGGAGAATTATTGTCTTCTCAGTTCGAGGACGGACGATAATATCAAGGTATACCTGTATGTCCAATTTTCATAGTTGTGTGGTCCTGAAAAGGACCGTTTGTTGAACTAATTTAAGGTAATATAGGGGCCAACATTGGGGGGGCTATATACTTTCATTCTGAATCAGACGAGTCTAAAAGATTAATAACTGTTTGGGGTTGAACATTCCACAAACCATCATTTTTCCAATATTCCTCTTCCTGTTTTAAGACGTGGTCTTCAACATTTAGCCCAATAATCTTTGTCTATATTTAATAAAGCGAGATTAGCAAGAGTCTTTACATCGCATATTTTAAATGTTGTATTTTCATCTGCCACTTGTCCTTTTAATTTTGCCCAGATTAGTTCTATTGGATTTAAATGAGCATGGTAAGGTGGCAGCCTCAAACTTATATGACCGTGCTCTTGGATAATCTTATCTATTTGAAAAATATGTGTCCTTTGTTTTTGCTTTACTAGAGATAGTAATTCAGGTTTTAAGTACATGTTATTAAATTGTATGTGCTCCTTTGTGAGCCATATCTTAATAGCATCTTTTGTACTGGATGACGTCGGGACTTTATCTTCAAGTGCAACAATGTTGTGGTACGCTGCATTGTCCATTATTAGGCAAGATGGTCGATCTAGTGATGGGAGAACAGAATTTTCAATCCAATGTCTAAATATGTGACCATTCATCTCAGAGTGATAATCCCGATTGTCTATGGATTTTGAAAGAAAAATGAACTCTGCATTCTGTATTAATTCATGTTGTCGACTACCTGCATGAGCAATTATCAAGCGCTGTCCTTTGCTGCTAGGTATTAATCTCTTAATCTTTCCATCTGATGACTGCCATTCCCTTTGGTTAGTGTGGTGAGCATTGATCCATATTTCATCCAAGTACACAATATCATAACCTTGCTTGCGCACCTCTTTTACTTCACGTAAGTACTTGCTTCTCATGACTACTATATGTGGCTTCTCACAGATGATGTTTCGTCCATTGGAACACTTTCTGAATGTAAAGCCTGCAGCTCTCACATTCCTCCATAATGTAGACTTTGATATTTCAATACTGTTGTTCTTTTTCAGCGATAATTTTAATTTTCTTATTGTAACAGTTTCATTCATACCCAACATTTTGCGAATTTCACTTCTAATAAGTTCACTGTCGAAATTATCCAACATTTTTGCTCTTCCTTGTGATTTTGTATATTTTGAACATTGACGGTCACGTGCTTGAATCCAGCGATTAAATGACCGTTTAGATAAATCAAAAATGTGTCTTGTCCTATTCTCAGGGTTTTCTAAAGAATGAAATAATCTTCCTCGTTTAGCCTCTTTGCAAAAATAGTCATACATTTTTATTGCGATGTTTTGTAAACTGCAGAATTTCATTTTAAGACTCATGATAAATGTTATCGTTCCACGTCTCCACCTCTGAATGAACAGAAATGGAACACACAATTTCTCGTGTTTTTTACAAGTGTCTAATTGTGTCAAAAAACCACGGTGAAAGCGCGCAAACACGTAAATTTTACCGTGTATGGATTTTTACTCGCTATTTTCAACTTAAAATATTGTAAACATTAAGTTTTGACTACATCAATGGGTCGTTATAAATTTATATAAATCAAATAAGCAACAATAATAACCAAATATTTTTTTTAAATGAAATTAATTCCCTGTTGGGTTCTAATCATTATAACTTTATATGCAAATTTTGAACAACTTACAACAAGCGGTTAAAAAGCTATCGATTTTAAAATTTGGGTACGAGTTATGAAACAAGCTGTATCACTCGACTCACACCACTCACTTCCTATTTGGGATCATTGTTTGGTAGTTTACAACCGCAACAAGAGGAACCTCAAGGGCATTTTATTTAGGCGCTGACTCCTTAGCCATATCATTGACAGTTAGTAAAACGTCACCAAGTGGTAGGTTTGTATTTAACACGCGCTCTTTAGTGTTAGACTTGCAAACATTAATGGACATATACAATCAATAATCTAAGATATGCTAATGATACCGCATTAATGGCACAAAACACAGAATACTTACAAGTAGTGAACAAATAAACGAGACAAGCAAAGAAGATGATTTGGATTCTCATCATCATCAAGTACCATGTATTGTACATCCCATACATACTTGCATACACATATATATACATATACATATATATATATATATATATATATATATATATATATATATATATACACACTGTATTAATAGAATAACACACACAATACCTACAGGTAGTGAACAAAATAAAAGAGGCAAGTAAAGAATTTGATGTGGATCATCATTATCATCACCAAGTACCATGCCTGCTGGCGTAGGTGATCATGTCTATCCACAACTTTCTATCTCGACAGTTACTTATCATTTCTGTTGTTGACCTTCTGCCTAGCCATTCTCTTAAGCTGTCTAGTATATTTTCTCTTTGCTTCCCTTTATCTCTTCGTCCCTCAATTTTTCCAGTTGTCACAATATTTTCTAGCTGTTTCCTTCTCATTGCATGACCACAAAAGGGATGTTGTTTCTTCTTATATTGTTAATTAGCTCTCTTTGCTCTGTCCTCTTTCAAAAAGTTTTCATTACTCTTCTTAGATGTCGATGGTGGTCCTTCTGTAAAACCACATTTCAACTGCCTCCAATGATTTTCCTGTCTGTTGTACTATTGTCCATGATTCACATCCATATGTTAAAACTGGCCTTACAATACATTTAAGAACTCCTTTTCCTGTTTCTACTGTCAGAAATAGATCTCGCAGTATCCTCCATTTTTTGGAAAGCTGCTTTTGCCTGAGCCATTCTGCATCTCACCTCTTTTGTACATCTTCCGTCTAAGGTTAACATTGTTCTCAGATATTTAAACTCATGTTGCTGTTTTAATATTGTTCCACTTGTCCTTATTGTGCACTATGGTGATTTATTTTTCTTTGTTGCAACCATTTCTTCTGTCTTTTTACTATTAAGGCTGAATCCTTTATTTTTTCTTTCTTCCACTATAATGTCTAACATTTCTTGTACCTCATTTTCACTCTTAGCGATTAAGACTGTATCATCAGCATTCCTTAGATTAATTATATTATGACCTCCAATTGTTATTCCAGGGATGCCCATTATGGATCATAAAATAATCTCACTATACACTCACTAATCATAATCTCACTATTTTTGCTACAGAGGCTGGGTCGTTTATTTTTTCTTTCAAAATAAAAATTTGATCAAATAACCTACATAACAATGTAAAAAAAAAAATACCAAACCAAATTTCTTTAGCAGATAGAAGACAAAATAATTAACTAAACACGTTTCATTTAAATAGCCATTTGTTGCAAGCAGTTTTACTCAAACATTTAAAAAAATTATGTTTTCATAGAAGAAATAATGTAAAAATGTAATAAAACGAGTCATCATTACAACTCGTGGTGGACTAATAATTGTCCATACTTACTGTCCAGAGCAGTAATTGTTGTTATAATCATAGAAAGTAACAAGTGGAAAGCCATGTTCCGCAGGAGAAACACCACATTAATACGTCCTCACACGTTCACAATGCGAGATCAGTCTATAGCTGCAACCACGGCATGGAGCAAAGGGCACTTGGAGGTAATAAGCGCTGATGTGGGAGATTGATCAATTTTTATTTATTTTATTTTCTTTTGCTTTACACAAGAGTGATTGTCCAAAACGAGTTCAACAACGATTAAACTACATATCGGCGCGTAAGATCAATATCGATTTGTCGCGTTGTTTTTACACTTATCGTGGAAACTACTTTGTGATTGGACAACCGCTAATGATAGAAAACATGGGGACAAATTATAGAAAACATGTATAGAAAATGCTAGAACAATAAGATTAAATTAATGATAGAAAACATGGGGGACAAATTATAGAAAACATGTATAGAAAATGCTAGAATAATAAGATGAAATTAATGATAGAAAACATGGGGGACAAATTATAGAAAACATGTATAGAAAATGCTAGAATAATAAGATTAAATTAATGATAGAAAACATGGGGGACAAATGATAGAAAACATGTATAGAAAATGCTAGAATAATAAGATGAAATTAATGATAGAAAACATGTCTAGAAAATGACAGAAAAATTGGGAAAGTAGTGATGGAAAAAATGGGGAAAATAATGATAGAAAATGTGGGGGAAAAATGATTTGAAAACATGGTGAAAATAATGATAGAAAACATGGGGAAAATGATTTAAAAACATGGGGAAAATAATGATAGAAAACACGGGGAAAAATGAAAAAAACACGGGGTGGGAGGGGGTGAATAAAAAAAAAACTTGAGGGAAAAATTATAGAAAACGTGGTGAAAATAATGATAGGTATATAGATTATATGTTATGTGCCCGTGTGTTACCGGGGCCTCATTATCAAGGAGGTAAAGAATAGTGATACTGTGACCTTCCAGGCATGTCGTAAGAGGCGACTAAGGAGATTGATTGATGGCTTGACAAGCTGTCATTGTAAAAAGTATTGTTATGAAAACAGCGCCATAGATTTTAGAAGCAGTGATCTCTGCAATATGTGCCATTTTGGCACGCAAGGTTTCTGTTTTTGAGATTGTGGTTCTGCCCTATGTGCCGTCTTCGGCTCGAAAGGATAATAGATTGACCTTTCGATCCTGACTGTCAGCTTTCAGGATTCTATCTATATATTGACCATTCGATCCTGGCTGTCAGCTTTCAGGATTCTCTCTATATATTGACCTTTCGATCCTGTCAGTCAGCTTTCAGGATTCTCTCTATATATTGACCTTTCGATCCTGTCAGTCAGCTTTCAGGATTCTATCTATATATTGACCTTTCGATCCTGACTTCAAGCTTTCAGGATTCTATCTATATATTGACCTTTCGATCCTGACTGTCAGCTTTCAGGATTATATCTATATATTGACCTTACGATCCTGATTGTCAGCTTCCAGAAATGAATCTATATATTGACCTTTCGATCCTGACTGTCAGCTTTCAGGATTCTATCTATATATTGACCTTTCGATCATGACTGTCAGCTTTCAGGATTCTATCTATATATTAACCATTAGACCCTGACTGTCAGCTTTCAGGATTCTATCTATATATTGACCTTCAGATCCTGACTGTTAGCTTTCTGGTTTCTATTTATATATTGACCATTCGATCCTGGCTGTCAGCTTTCAGGATTCTCTCTATATATTGACATTTCGATCCTGTCAGTCAGCTTTCAGGATTCTCTCTATATATTGACCTTTCGATCCTGTCAGTCAGCTTTCAGGATTCTCTCTATATATTGACCTTTCGATCCTGTCAGTCAGCTTTCAGGATTCTCTCTATATATTGACCTTTCGATCCTGACTGTCAGTTTTCAGGATTCTATTTATATATTGATCGTTCTATCCTGACTGTCAGCTTTCAGGATTATCACTATATATTGACCTTTCCATCCTGACTGTCAGCTTCCAGGATTCTATCTATATATTGACCTTCAGATCCTGACTGTTAGCTTTCTGGTTTCTATTTATATATTGACCATTCAATCCTGGCTGTCAGCTTTCAGGATTCTCTCTATATATTGACCTTTCGATCCTGTCAGTCAGCTTTCAGGATTCTATCTATATATTGACCATTCGATCCTGGCTGTCAGCTTTCATGATTCTATCTATATATATTGACCTTTCGATCCTGTCTGACAGCTTCCAGGATTCTATCTATATATTGATCCTTCGATCCTGACTGTCAGCTTTCAGGATTCTATCTATACATTGACCATTCGATCATGAATGTCAGCTTTCAGGATTCTCTCTATATATTGACCATTAGATCCTGACTGTCAGCTTTCAGGATTCTATCTATACATTGACCTTTCGATCTTGTCTGACAGCTTCCAGGATTCTATCTATATATTGACCTTTCGATCTTGTCTGACAGCTTCCAGGATTCTATCTATATATTGACCTTTCGATCTTGTCTGACAGCTTCCAGGATTCTATCTATATATTGACCTTTCGATCTTGTCTGACAGCTTCCAGGATTCTATCTATATATTGACCTTTCGATCTTGTCTGACAGCTTCCAGGATTCTATCTATATATTGACCTTTCGATCTTGTCTGACAGCTTCCAGGATTCTATCTATATATTGATCTTTCGATCCTGACTGTCAGCTTTCAGGATTCTATCTATATATTGACCATTCAATCCTGTCAGCTTTCAGGATTCTATCTATATATTGACCATTCGATCCTGACTGTCAGCTTTCAGAAGATAATATGACTCCGTATAAGTAGACATGAAATAGGTGATTGAACATTCATGTATGGTGTAGAAACATGGACATTAGACAAGAAAACAGAACAGAAAATTGAAGTCTTAGAAATGTGAAGCTGTAGAAGAATAGGTAGAATTGGATGGAAACAAAAGAAAACAAACGATGAAGTTTTAAAACAAAAAAAAAATGAAAAGAGAACTATTAAACACAATTAGAACAAGACAAATGAAGTTTTTTAGAGCATGTTAAAAGACACAACAGCGTAATAAAATTAATATTGGAAGGGAAAATACAAGGTAAAAGATGCAGAGGCAGACCAAGACTAACATGGACGATTAATATCAAACGACGGACAAGTCAATCTATGACAACCTGCACCATCAAATCAAGAGACAGAGTGGAATGGCGCTCCATGGTAGCCAACCAACGATGCGGAGACGACACTCAATGATGATGATAGAAATCTTAATTGTTATGTTTTTACGGTTTCTGTTAATTTTTTTTGTAAAGCAACATTGGCTAAGGCAGCATTCATTAAGCGATGGAAACGCAGCTTTCCGTGACCAGATATAGCCGATACATTTTAATAAGCTGATTAGGTCAGTGAGAGTTGCAACTTGACTCATAGTTAACGTTTAGTTCGTTATTGCAAGTAAAGTGGGAAGGGCACAGGACTTTGACAACCATGAGTTCAAATCACTTCTTCGGATGATGGAAATGGGAGTTAAGATGGGCACAGTCAGAAACGAGAAACTTAGTGGCCGTGTAAGAAGACTTATCAACCAACACAGAACTGGGGTAGTCAATCACTGGACACTGCGGGACTTGCTGAGGAGGGGATCTGAGCACCTATGGACATGCTCGGAGTTGTTCAGAGACAAAACTGTTCATGGTTTTAAGAATCAATCTACATATTGATATTCATCTAACATATAACATATTATATATGGGTTCTTAGATAATTGAACAAGGGTATTATATTTCACCAATATCATTATGATACAAGATATGTAAAATGAAGATGGCGTTCAGATTAATCAAATTGAGCGTGGCGCACTATGTGGCGAAACGTACGCTGCCAAAATCGGCATGGAGCACAGTGCGGTGAAACGAACGGAAAGAGTTAAGTGGGCGTGTCTGCGTTACTTATGAAGTGTAATGACAAACGATAATTCTCAAACAGCAGAGATAGAATCAATGTCACACATTCAGATTGAGTACTCACCGACCATTTCGCAGGCCGGCAGTGCACTGACGGTGTGTGAGGTGCAAACATTTACAGACACCTATTGTCTGAATGGATATTCTTGGTCGTTTTGTGCAGTGTGTAGCGGGTGTTGCAATAGCTGTGACGTCATCATCGGTACGTGTCACGGCAAATGTTCTCATGGGATCTATGGACACGACTGCTCCAGGTCTTGTCTCAGTGTTTGTCCTTTATGTGAGAAAAATCCGGAAAATGTCTACAATGTAAACATCCTGGCTATACCTGTAATAACACTTGTCTCTATGGTAATTTTGGGCTACAGTGCGAACAGACGTTTTCTGATGGCTGTGACATCATATGTGACCCGGAAAGTGCTGACTGTACGTGCAAGGAAACGTACTGTGAACAGTCAACCGGGAACTGTGCATGCAAGGGAATGTTCTATGGGTCAGACTGCTCTCAAATCTCCGGACAACTGTTTGAACGAAACCTGTGAACAGTTATTCGGGGCCTTCATCTCATATGTCGATGATTCACACGTTAAGAAGAGTCTGCAGACTAACCCAAGCATATGGGAACCTCAATGTGTTTATGTGCTAGACTTGGTTCATTTCTTGGTGTTTTTCCGTGAAGCCATGACTCATATCTTAATGTTTTTCTGTGCTAGTCATGGCTCATCTCTTGATGTGTTTCTGTGCTAGACTCAAATCTTAGCTTGTATGTGTGTGTGCGTGCTAGCCATGGCTGATATCTACGTGTGTGTCATGTTAGTCATATCTCATATCTTGGTGTGTCCGTGTTAATCATGTCTCATATCTTTATGTGCGTCTGAGTTTAGTAATATCTCATAACTTAGTGTGTATCTGTGTTAGTCATGTGTCATATCTTTGTGTGTGCATGTCTGGATTAGGGATATCTCATATCTTTGTGTGCGTGTTTATGTTAGTCATGTCTCATATCTTTGTGTGTGCATGTCTGTGTTTGACACATCTCAGATCCTTGCGTGTGCATGGCTATGTAAGTCACATCTCATATCTTTGTGTGTGCACGCCTATGTTAGTCATATCTTATATCTTTGTGTGTATGTCTATGTTAGGTATGTGTCATATTTTTGTGTGTGCATGTCTATGTCAGTCATATCTCATATCTTTATGTGCATGTCTATATTATTCATGTGTCATATATCTTGATGTGTGTCGGTGTTAGTCATGTCTCGTATCACTGTGTACATGTCTGTGTTATTCACATCTCATATATATGTGTGTGCATGTCTGTGTTAGTCACCTCTAGTGACTCGGGCAGATGGTGCTCGTAAACCTAGTAGGGCAGACCAACTAAGGGCAGAATCCTCCTACAGAAAAGACAATCTGCTGCCTTGCAGGAAGATTGGGGACAATCAAAGGCTAAGGAAAGCGAATCTGAATAAAATGCTGGCTGAAATCGGATGCACTGGGCCACTGGCGCAGAACACAGTGCAACGTATTAACGGGTGTTCAGTCAGAGTGGATCTGGCAGATTCTAAATATGATGTTCTGTCTGTGGGGGCGATCAACACACTTAACCTGACAGCTGACTTCATGTGAGAGTCTGGAATCCTACTCTGATCGAGTCCTGATCGCAGAGAGAGAGAGAGAGAGAGAGAGAGAGTGAGAGAGAGAGAGAGAGAACTAAGATGCAACAAAGCTTGTCAAATCATTTTACATTTATCACCACTATTATCCAACAATGAAATAACAATTATGGACATGTTCGGAGTGCAGTGATGATGAACTGAAAATAACTCAATATTGGAAGTAGAATATATTAATTATGCATGTGACACTCGCCATTTTTTTTACAAAAATAAACTTCAATATTTGTTTGGACAATGCTTTGTGAAATGATAATAGCGAAACAATGGGACAACAGTAGGCGAGTGTCTCACAGGGATGAGCACACTTATTGTATAGAAGCGAAAAAGGAAAAAAAGATATAAGTAAGTAAAGTAAAGTACCCCCGTCATGCCAAGTGGCGGCATATAGGGAATATGGTGTTAGTGACCATAACTTTTACAGACCTTCGGCACATGATTTTTGGGGTAATGTGGTCGGTATTACGCCCGTGCCGCTTTTACTTTCCCAGAAAAAAATCCGGTACCCATTTAAGGCTGGGTGAACCCGGAAGCCGTCGGTTGGGATCGAACCCTACCCCTTGTCCGTTGTAGTCCAGTTCACTAACCACTGAGCTGTCGCGGCTCCCGAAAAAAAGATATATTTATGTATATATATGATGTATATATGTGTGTGTATTTATACACAAATTAGAACATAGTTTCGGCTCGATAGATATTCAGCAGGAGCAAATATACAACACACACACATATGTCCGTGTGTGGGAGCTTCTGCTTCTCCTGTCTGCGCATATTTTCACTTGGGCTTTTTTTTTCTAAAGATGGTTTTCCTTTTGGCTACAACACAATTAACAAGGCGTACATTTTTGTTGTTGTTTTATTTGTATTTCTCATTCTAGATAGAAATTATATTTTTTTTTATTCATTATTTTTATTTTTAATTTTTACACACATATCTGTGAATCCAGCAGACCCCCTCCACTGCCATTTGGAAGCCATCTTTCACTGTGGGCAGACGGATTCTACCTACCAGTTAAGTCTCATTTTTATATATAATATAATTTTATATATAATATAATTTCATATATAATATAATTTTATATATAATATAATTGTATATATAATATAATTGTATATATATATATTTTTTCGTTCGCCACCTATGACGTCTAATGAAGTCCCTAGAGACTAGGAACTGAATTTGTGAGTGGTAATATGTTTTTTTCCCTGGCAGCCGTGTGCACAGGGATCCCTCGCCGCACAGGCAGATAACTCCGTCTTCGGATATACTTATATTTTTTCCTTCAATGAGTAACTGACGTTTCAAACCGGGCCTCGCTGCTGAGAACAGGGGTGTTTGCCGCAGAGAGAAATCATAAATAAAAATCCCAACTGGTGCAGCTGGGATTTGAACCCACAACCTCTTTGTCTCGAGGCCGGCGTCGTGCCTAGAGACCAACCAGTCCCCCTAATTACATATATATATATATACTTATACTTTCATATTTCCACATTGTATCTATCCTCTAACATTTAGCACATCTCTCTCGTGTCACCATTTCATCTTGTATACATCAACTCACTTCTTATTAAAAACACCTTTATCATAAAGTCACGTAAGGTCACCTTTGTCTATGTCCCTGGACATGCGGGAGTGCGGGGAAATGAGAGAGCGGACAGGTTGGCTAGCTGCGCTGTCGTTGAGGACGGGCAACCGATGGATCGGGCGGACATCATCAATGCCCTCCGAGATGTGGGAAGAGCACGGGACTTCGACAAACACAGATCAACGTCGCTTCTTCGGATGATGGAAATGGGATTTAAGATGGGCACAGCCAGAAATGAGAAACTTGGTGGCCGTGTGAGAAGACTTATCAACCAACATAGAACTGGAGTCGTCAGTCGCTGGACACTGAGGGAATTGCTGAGGAGGGGATCTGAGCACCTATGGACATGTTTGGAGTGCAGTGATGATGACCCGCAAATAACTCAATAACTCAATAACACCTTTATCAATCATTTTAGATGGAGTAGTATTTATCTCAAATCTATATATCTCCAAATCACTGGAGTTTGCAGAAATTTGGTTTTACAGAATAATGTTGATAATACCTTGGACAGCTAAGAAGAGTAATGAAAACGTTCGGAAAGAGGCCAAAGTGAAAAGAGAGCTAATTTCCTATATTAGGAAGAAACTATCATCATTTTTTGGCCATGTAATGAGAAGAGAAAGGCATGAATATATTGTAACAACTCGGAAAATTGAGGGACGAAGAGAAAAGATACCAGAGAGCTTAAGAGAATAGCATGGTAGAATGTCAACAACAGAAATGATAAATAACTGTCGAGATCGAAAGTTGTGGAGCGAAATGATCACCTACGCCAGCAGGCTCGATACTTGATGATGATGAGTATTTTTTCTGTGTCTCATCGTTTGTTGTTGATGTTCTCAGTCTCTGATGAAGGCCGCATGTAGGCCGAAACGTCAGTATTTTGTTTTGTTCCTTTTTTGTAAAGCTTCCACTATACTTCAACTATACTTCCACTATACTTCCACTATACTTCCACTATACTTCCACTATACTTCCACTATACTTCCATTATACTTCCACTATACTTCCACTATACTTCCATTATACTTCCACTATACTTCCATTATACTTCCACTATACTTCCACTATACTTCCACTATACTTCCACTATACTTCCATTATACTTCCACTATACTTCCATTATACTTCCACTATACTTCAACTATACTTCCACTATACTTCCACTATACATCCACTATACTTCCACTATACCTTGGAGGAGTGTACATTACACCGCACCGTTTCTAAGAAACTTAGTGGCCGTGTAAGAAGACTTATCAACCAACACAGAACTGGAGTCTTCAGTCGCTGGACACTGCGGGAATTGCCTGAGGAGGGGATCTGAGCACCTATGGGCGTGTTCGGAGTGCAATGATGATGACCCGCAAATAACTCAATAACTCAATTACACCGCACTAATGGTTCATTGCTACCAGCATTATATCAACACTGCATTTATTTGTTCCCCATTTTAACTGGTTGATTTTTTCCAACTGCTCGAAATGAAAATCCCATTATCAATGCACGAATCTCCACGCCTAGCTGTGTCCCCTGCATTTTGCGGAACTAAACTGGACAGCAGACGCTCGCAAAAATATCTTCACCAAGTTGAACTGTGGGACCGCGATAGCTGAGTGGTTAGTGAACTGGACTACAAAGTACAATGTTTCGATCCCAGTCGACGGCTTCCGGGTTCACCCAGCCTTAAATGGGTACTGGATTTTTTTTCAGGGAAAGTAAAGCAGCACGGGCGTAATACAGACCACATTACCACAAAATTCATATGCTTAAGGTCTGTAAAATATAGGGTTACTAACACCATATTTCCCTATACGCCACTTGGCGTAACGGGGTTACTTTACTTTTTTTTTTTTTACTTTGAACGGTGTCCTAGAATATACATTAGTGGCGCTGATTATGAGTCGTATAAATAAAGGATTACAGAAGTAATGGTGGCAATAAAGAAAAAAAGAAATCACCACAATGCCCAATAACAACTAGTGGAATAATGTTAAAACAAATACATGAATTTAAATATTTGGGAACAATGTTAAAACAGATACATGAATTTAAATATTTGGGAACAATGTTAAAACAGATACATGAATTTAAATATTTGGGAACAATGTTAAAACAGATACATGAATTTAACTATTTGGGAACAATGTTAAAACAGATACATGAATTTAAATATTTGGGAACAATGTTAATCACAGATGAAAGATGTACAATAGAAGTGAGATGCAAAATGGCTCAGGCAGAAGCAGTTTTCTAAAATATGAGAAAGATACCGAGTTTCTTTTTTTTGACAATAGAAACAAGAAAAAGAGTCCTTAAATGTTATGTAGAGCCAGTCTTAACATAAGGAAGTGAATCATGGACAATAGGACAACAGACAAGAAAATCACTGGAGTCAGTAGAAATGTGGTTTTACAGAAGAATGTTGAGAATACCATGGACAGCTAAGAAAAGTAATGAAGACGTTCTGAAAGAAGCCAAAGCAAAAAGAGAGCTAATTTCCCAAATTCAGAAAAAAAATAATCATCATTTTTGGCCATTCAATGAGAAGATAACAGCTGGAATATATTGTAACAACTGAAAAAATTGAGCGTTGACGAGATAGAGGGAAGCAAAAAAATGATACCAAACAACTTAAGAGAATGGCTTGGCAAACAACAGAAATGACAAATAACTGTCGAGATAGAAAGTTGTGGATAGGCATGATCACCTACGTCAGTAGGCCCGATACTTGATGATGATGATAATGAGCATCATTATGTGCATTTGTTTTTCTATATCTCGCGTAAGACAAAACTAAAACGATCTATTTGTTTCCCAATATTTTTTACATAGATCTTCATGACAATAAACAGTTTGCATACAAAATGTCAACACTTAAAATGAAGTGGTTATTAAGTTATATAAAACAGGTAAATGAATTTAAATATTTGGGAACTTTGTTAACCTCAGACGGAAGATGTATAAAAGAGGTGAGAGGCAGAATGGCTCAGGCAAAAGCAGCTTTCAAAAAAGTGAGGAAGATACTATGCAATCCGTTATTGACAATAGAAACAAGAAAAAGAGTTCTTAAATGTTATGGAGAGCCAGTCTTAACATATGGATGCGAATAATGGATAATAGGACAACGGACAAGAAAATCATTGGAGTCTGTAGAAATTTGGTTTTACAGAAGAATGTTGAGAATACCATGGACAGCTAAGAAGAGTAATGAAGAGGTTCTGAGAAAGGTCAAAGCAAAAAGAGAGCTAATTTCCAATATTAGGAAGAAACAATCATCATTTTTTGGTCACGTAATGAGAAGAGAACAACTGGAATATATTGTAACAACTGGAAAAATTGAGGGACGAAGAGATAGAGGGAAGCAAAGAGAAAAAATAGCAGACAGCTTAAGAGAATGGCTTGGCAGAAGGTCAACAATGAGATGATAAATAGATGCCGAGATCGAAAGTTGTGGAGAGACATGATCACCTACTCCAGTAGGCCCAGTACTTGATGATGATTAAGTTATAGCAGTTTGAAGAGAAGCATGAGTTTAGAAACGAACAATGATGACTATTTATGTCTCTATGATCACCGGCTCATATGTGGGTGATGTACGGTATCATGCCTGGCCACCTTTACTCCCAAGAAAATGTCCTGATACCCATTTTTAACCAGCCTTTAATGATTTTTTTCTCGGAAAGTAAAGCGGCACGGGCGTAATACCGACCACGGAACCCCAAACATCATGTGCCGAAGGTCTGTAAAATGTATGGTCACTAACACCATATTATCTCGTGTGTTACCGGGGCCTCATTATACGGGAGTAAAGAATCGTGACGCAGTGACCTTCCAGGCATGTCATAAGAGGCAACTAAGGAAGTTGATCGATGGCTTGACAAGCTGTCATTGTAAAAAGTTTTGTTATGGAAACAGAAATATCTTATGCAACAAATCTATGTCAATAAAAATGAGAAAGGGAGTTCATCGGTGCTATATAGAACCAATTCTGACCAATGGAAGCAAATCATGGACTGTAGACAAACAATTGAAAGACGATTAGAGGCCACAAAGATGGGATTTCACAGAAGAATGTTGAAAGTTCCCTGGACAGCTAAAAAGACCAATGTCGAAGTTCTCAAAGAGGACAACACAAAAAGGGAGCTCTTAAAAAACATCAGAAAGAAGCAATCAACATTTTTCGGGCACATCATGAGAAGAGGAAAGTTGGAATACTTGGTTATAACTGGCAAAATAAAAGGAAAAAGAGATCGCGGCCGACAAAGAGAGAAAATACTGGTTAGCTTGGTGTTATGGCATGGAAAACAGTCAACAAAAGAACTGATACGATGCACTGTAGATAGAAGATTGTGGAGGGACATGATCGCCTACGCCAACCGGTATGGCACATGATGATGATGATGGAAACAGAGCCATAGATTTTAGAAGCAGTGATCTCTGCAATATGTGCCAATTTGGCACGCAAGGTTTCTGTTTTTGAGATTGTGGTTCTGTCCTATGTGCCTTCTTCGGCTCGAAAGGACAATAGATAGAGCACAATATTCCCTATACGCCGCTTGTCATAACGGGGGTACTTTACTTCTTTTCGTATCCATTTTTAGAGCCTTGGTGAAGCTCGAAGCCTTGTCAGACCATACATCAATCAACACATAATGATTGTTCCAATATAAATGTCCACAGTGTTAACTTTAATCTCGGAAAACAAACATAGTAGACAACTGCTTACTCCCATCTAAATTTGGATTTTTAGTTCTAACTTTGACATTTGTAAACTTAAAAAGCAAGTAAAAAAGTAAAGTACCCCCGTCACGCCAAGTGTCGTATAGGGAATATGGTGTTAGTGACCATACATTTTACAGAACTTCGGCACATGATTTTTGGGGTAATGTGGTCGGTATTACGCCCGTTTTTTTTTTACTTTCCCAGAAAAAAAAATCCGGTACCCATTAAAGGGTGTGTGAACCGGAAGTCGTCGGTTGGGATCGAACCCTTCCTCTTGTCCTTTGTAGTCCAGTTCACTAACCACTTAGTTATTGCCGCTCCCTTGTAAACTTAAAGGAAAAGGTAAAGTACGAGACTTCAATCGGTGTCTTATCACGCGAGTTTCCACCCATATGTGCTCGGCCGCTTAGTGAAGTGTTCAGAGACTTCTGGATAGTGTCGCTTCAATCATCTAAACTCACGATGCGAGGCGGCATTCCTCACCTTCACATAGTACTACCCTGGTACCCATTTTTGCCAGCGTGTGGGTCGAATGCGGGGGTATTTTGTTTCAAACCACGAGTACAACTGACACTGCTTCCAGAGGGACTCGAGCACAGGTAGTCCGAACAACGGTAGTCCTGTTGTGTGGTTTTCCAACTAAGGAACCAAGGCCCACTGGAAAAATGTATAGGTGGAGATGAGTCGAGTTCTAATACACTCCCCTCATTTTTAAAATAGATATTGAAGGGAAGTGGTTTCAATGTGTGACACCACAAACAAAACGTAACATTTAGTTAGAGCCAATATTTATCTGAAACAACAAGTAAGAGGAAAAGAGGAAGACCCAGAGAGATGCTGAGAAGAATATTGATGAGAGAGACAAGAGCAGCAGGAATCGGCTCCATAAATGAAATAGAGTTGCTTACACAGAACGAAGACAAAAGGCGAGATTTGATAAAATATCGTTAGAAGGATTGAAAACTGCTAGAATAAAAATTTAGATAAGAAAAAGAGTATCTTAGTCAACGCCCTATGGGCCGGCTACGGCTCGAAATGTCAATAGATAGATAGATAGAATATTTATCTATGAATGGCATCTTAGTAGTCATCGCTCACAACAAGAAGATCAAAGATTGGCAAATATGAGAGTTTATTTAGTGCAATATTTAGTTTATGTTATTGAGTTATTTTGTTATTGAGTTATTGTGTTAATGAGTAATTTAATTTGTTATTTATTGAGTTATTTTCGGGTCATCATCATTGGAATGTGAACATGCCTATAGTTGCACAGATTCCCTCCTCAGCAAGTCCAGCAGTGTCCAGCGACTGACGGCTCCAGATCTGTGTTGGTTGTTAATTCCTCTTATATGAACACAACGTTTCTAATTCCTGGTTGTGCCCATCTTAACTCCCATCTCATTCATTCGAGGGAGTGACGTCAGCTCATTGTAGTCGAAGTCCTGTGTCCTTCCCACATATTCGATGGCATTGATGATGTCCGCTTGATCCATTGATTGACCGTCCTCGACGATAGAGCAGCTAGCCAACCTGTCCGCTCTTTCATTTCCCCGTACTCCCGCATGTCCTGGGACGTTGACAAAGATGACCCTACGTGTTTTTTACTTCTGCAATGACTCTACCCATTGCATACGTACAGAGCCCGCCTCCACCTTTTTCTTATTGTCCTCATCGAATCACTCAGTATACAGGCGTGGGTGTAGTCTTGTGACTCAAACCAGATTAAAGCCCTGGTCACTGCCATCACCTCCATCCGCATATTACTCGTGGTCATAACATATGCACCACTGTCTTCCTTGATTATTCTGCCTCCCGAGCGTGTTGTAAATGCTCATGTACTTCTTTGTTGTCGTATTAAAGAATCCGTCCCTATAGATGACTGCATATTTAGCTGTTAACCACACACGTTTTTACACTTTAAGTTCCACCTTCTTCTAACCACTTTCAATATACAACAAAGGAAGCGTATACATTTTGTCTCTCTAGAAAGACACAAATGAGCAACTCAACTAAAGCATCAGTGACAAACTACTGTGAGTTATGCATGTTGGGAAGAACAAAGTACGTTTTATTTCCTGAGATCGCTGGATAGGACACACACTACGGAAGCCAACTGAGAGTATTACGCAACATGCCCTTTTTTGGAATCCCCAGGGGAAAAGACAAAGAGGAAGACCAAGGAATTCTTGGAGAAGACAAATGGAAGCAGAGATAAAGATGATGGGGAAGACATTGAATGATCTTAAAAGAATGGCAAAAGGCAGAACGACTTGGAAAGTGTTTGTTGAAGACCTATGCTCCACTGGGAGCTAAAAAGGTAGAAGAAGAAGATTTCCTGAGATCTGAAGACAAATTTGCGAATTAATTGCCAACTTTATATCTTCTTCTTTCCTTCCTCATTTGCATTTCAGCGTCGAGGGGAGATACATTTTGCGGTAAATTATTCTTCTATCCGCTTCTGCTGCTGATATTTTTCCTTGTGTTTTAAACATTCCATCGATCCATCTTTTCCGTGGTGGACCCTCGTTGCGTTGTGTTTTGATTACTCTGCCTTGCACATGGCCGAATCATTGTATCTGTTGTTTCTCTATATATTCTATAGCGGGGGTTATTCCTAGCTTTTTTGTTTCTCAGTTCTTCATTTCTGATCTTATCTCTCAGACTGTTTCCTGTCATTCGTCTAACACATTTAATCTCAGTAGAGGTTATTTTTCTTATTGTTCGCGCATCTAGGGTCCAGGTCTGGCATTGGTAGCACAACGTTGGGATGAAGATTGTATTGTAGAGTACCCGTTTTTGCCTATACGGTTATTTCCTTGTTGGACAATAGTGGGGATAGATGTCCGATGATTTGAAAAGCTTTGATGCATCTTGAGTCTATCTCTGCAACTTTAAAACTGATTGTCGTTAAGCCCTGATGTCTTATCAATTTCCTGACGTTGAGTCAACGTTATGTCGCAAAAGTGACGGAGTCTTTACACTTTGTTTCCTAACTTCAAAACAAGTGATTCCGTTAAAATTATATTTTATTAAAATTATATCATCATCATCAGCAAGTATAAACCTTGCTAGCGTAGGTGATCATAACTCTCCACAACTTTCAATCTCGACAGATATTTATCAGTTCTGTTTTTGACCTTCTTCCAAGCTATTCTCTTAAGCTGGCTTGTATCTTTTCTCTTTGCTACCCTTTATCTATAAAATTAGTTGTAGCCAACATCAGCCATAGTTGACTATGGATTTTCAAGCACCCCTAGAAATTACTAGTTATCTTTTCCTTTTATTTCGCAATGTATTATCTTGTTATATCAATATGTCTGCTTCTTGTTTGAGTTCGAGTTTCAGAGTGTGATTCCAAAGATTGCGATCTACAGCAATTTCTTCCCAGGCTGCAGGGTTTATGTTCAGAGTCTTTATGTCGCATGTTTACGTGTTCACGATTCGTGTTTACACACTTCTACAAATCGAAGTTTTGGGCGCCCCCTAGTTCTTCTGTCGTCTGTCAGTTGTCCGTTGAGAATAGCATTTGTTATGTGGCCATCTTTCATAAGATAATATGGCTCGCCAGCGTAACGTACCTTGAATATCATCATCGAGTGCCATATCCGCAACGAAGGTTGGCTACCAAGGAGCGCCATTCTTCTCTGTCTCTTGCTTTGATGGTGCAGGTTGTCATGGGCTGCTTTGTCCATCTTTTGATGTTACTCGTCCATGTTAGTCTTGGTCTGCCTCTGCCTCTTTTACCTTGTATTTTCCACTCCAGGATTACTTTTAGTAGGCTGTTGTGTCTTTTAACTTGGCCCAAAAATCGCATTTGTCTTCTTTGAATTGTGTTTAGTAGTTATTTTCATTTTCAGTTGTTTTAAGACTTCTTTGTTTGTTTTCTTTTCCTTCCATCCAATTATACCTATTCTTCTATATATCCACATTTCAAGGTTTCAATTCTCTGTTGAATGAACCTTCAATATTATATATATTATACATAAACTTATATATACAATTATATAATAATATTACTTGCTTGCATTGCGTTCGACCGATGAGTAAAGGAGTACACCTCTTCGTCGTTCGTCCTTAAAAGGACGTTAACTCTTTACGTGCGGGAACTTTTTATCGACGCAACAGAAGAGATTTCAGAGACAAAATTGTTCATGGTTTTAAGAATCAGTCTACATATTTATATTTATCTAACATATAACATATTATATATGGATTCATAACCACATTACCCCAAAAATCATGTGCCGAAGGTCTGTAAAATTGATGGTCACTAACACCATATGACTGTCCATCCATCCTTCCATCCATCCATTCATCCATGAGGTCATCATATATCTATAAATATGGTCATCATATATCTATTTTTTGTATATATATATACATCCATATATCCCGTGTGTTACCGGGGCCTCATAATGAGGGAGGTAAAAAATAGTGACACTGTGACCTTCCAGGCATGTCGTAAGAGGCGACTAAGGAGTTTGATCGATGGCTTAACAAGCTGTCATTGTAAAAAGTATTGTTATGGAAACAGCGCCATAGGGCAGTGATCTCTACAATATGTGCCATTTTGACACGCAAGGTTTCTGTTTTTGAGATTGTGGTTCTGCCCTATGTGCCATCTTCGGCTCGAAAGGACAATAGATAGATAGATAGAACACCATATTCCCCCTATACGGCACTTGGCGTGACAGGGGTACTTTATTATTTTTTTTTTTTAAATATGGATTCATAGATAATTGAACAAGGGTATTAGATTTAACCAATATCATGATGATACAAGATATGTAAAATCAATATGGTTTGATGGCGTTCACATTAATCAAATGGAGCGTGGCGCACTATGTGGCGAAACGTACGATGCCGAAATAGGCATGGAGCACAGTGCGCTGAAACGAACGGAAATAGTTAAATGGGCGTGTCCGCGTTACCTAGGAAGTCTAATGACAAACGATAATTCTCAAACAGCAGAGATAGAATCAAGATGCAACAAAGCTTGTCAAATCATTGGACAGTTATCACCACTATTGTCCAACAAGGAAATAACTCTGGAGGCAAAACGAGCGCTATACAATACAATCTTCATCCCAACGTTGTGCTACCAATGGCAGTCCTGGACCCTAGATGCAAGAACAATAAGGAAAATAACCTCCACTGAGATTAAATGCATTAGACGAATGACAGGAAACAGTCTGAGAGATAAGATCAGAAATGAAGAACTAAGAAAAAATCTAGGAATAGCTCCTGCCATAGAATATATAAGGAAACAACAGATAAAATGGTGTGGTCACGGTCCAAGGCAGACAGATCAAATCAAAACACAACAACAACGAGTCTTCAACAAACGTTGTAGGGAACACCAGACCCAAGGGCCGACCACGAAATAGTTGGATCGAGCGGATATTAGAAGCACTAGGAAACATAACAGCAGCAGAGGCGAGCAGAAGAGCAAAAGACCGCAAATTATATCTCCCCTCGACGCTGAAAAGTAAATGAGGAAGGAAAGAAGAGGAAGAAGTCTGCGTTGTGTTGTGATTTGCAGTATAACTGTGGTATTTCCAACTTTCGGCCACACACATCCGACTTCATATAATAATATTAAAATCAATACTCTTTTGTCGTCAGATCATATTTATTTGTCTTCAATGGACAGACCTTTTCATCGCCACATTAATAAAAGTCTTCAGCACTTGACCTAATGAAACAAGAAAAACAAAATGTTTACAACGAGATGTTTACACATCCATAGGACTAATCGTAAATCATTAATGAAATGTTAAAATCGTAACAGAAAGAAACCAATTCTGTCATGTATATTTTAACTTTTCATTTATCTACCCATATGTTTATCCATCCATTCATTCATCCATCTGTCCGTCCGTCCATCCATCTGTTAATCCATCCATCCATCTGTTAATCCATCCATCCATCTGTTAATCCATCCATCCATCTTTTCATCCATTCATTCATCCATCTGTCCATCCGTCCATTAATCTGTTAATCCATCCATCCATCTGTTCATCCATTCATTCATCCACCTGTCCATCTGTCCATCCATCTGTTAATCCATCCATCCATCCCTCCATTCAGTCATCCATCTGTCCATCCGTCCATCCATCTGTCCATCCGTCCATCCATCTGTCCATCCGTCCATCCATCTGTCCATCAATCCATCCATCTGTTCGTCCATTCTTTCATCCATTTATCCACCCATCCATTCATTCATCCATTTATCCATCAATCCATTCTTTCATCCATTCATTCATCCATTTATCCACCCATCCATCCATTCATTCATCTATTTATCCATCCATCTGTCCATTCATTCACTTATTTACCCATTCATCTGCCCATTCATTCATCCATTCATCCATCTGTCCATCCGTCCATCCATCTATCCATCAATCCATCCATCTGTTAGTCCATTCATTCATCCATTTATCCATCCATCTGTCCATTTATTCATGCATTTATCCATCCATCTGTTCATTCATTCATCCATTTATCCATCCATCCTTTCATTCATCCATCTGTCCATCCGTCCATCCATCTGTCCATCAATCCATCCATCTGTTCGTCCTTTCATTCATCCATTTATCCATCCATCCATTCATTCATCCATCCATCCATCCATCCATTAATTCATCCATTTATCCATCCATCTGTCCATTCATTCATCCATTTATCCATCCATCCATTCATTCATCCATTTATCCATCCATCCATTCATTCATTCATCCATTTATCCATCCATTGAACCGGTGAACCCGGAAGCCATCGATTGGGATCGAACCTTACTTCTTGTCCTTTTTAGTCCAGTTCACTAACCACTGAGCTATCGCTGCTTCCCCTACTCACTCACTATACCCTTTACTCCATTCTTTTTTTTTCTTTTTACTTTTCTCTTTCTCACTGGTACCGAAAAGGTGTCGTGGTTATATCATTTGTCGTTCTTGAGCTGCTAGAACTGCCTGAATTATTGGTCGTTTCAAATCTAAATGTTCACGATTAACATGAAATATCTCCTCTTTCCCTGCACTTACAAACTTGATTTTTTGCATCTGGCCTTGTTTTTCCAAGGTCCCACCGATTTCACAAAATTTAATGATGTAGGAAGTATGCTTCATCATGAAGCAGCACTTTCCTTTGATCTCAGTGAATTTACGGATCTTTTTGCTCCTGGAGAAAATAATTTACCGTACATTAATGGAAATCAGCTTCTCGACATAGGCGTCTCTACACAACTTGAAAGTTGGAGGCGTTTATCAACTGTTTACTTTCTATTGTTTACTTTCTTTAAAATACTATGAGAATGTCAATGTTATAGCCTTTACAGACGGTCTAAAACAAATCAGCGTATAAACAGTTCCATTAATGAAAACTATTTAAACAATATACAAAAAAGAATACATTTAAAAAAATTAATTATCCGTTGCGAGCGATAACGAGCATGACATATCAAGCAAAGTTATTGTTTATGGGTACGCATGTGACTAAAGAGTCCGATGTAAGCACGGGATCCTCTTCACTGTACAGAGCTACATTGTTCGTTTTATGTCTTTCCATGTGAATTTCATTATTTTACGTAAACAAGACATATGAAAGTGATTTAGTTTCTTTGCATGCCTGCAGTACACATATCAAGAATCTTTACATTTTCAAAACGTTATCAACTTTAGCTAAAGATTGATCATGCGGACATATAAAAACGTCCATTATTATTTCATTTATTCTGAATCAGAGGAGTCTAACATATTGATTACTAATCTGGGCTGAACGAACGATAGTCCATCTTTTTTCCAATAGTCATTTTCTTCTTTTAAGACATGATCTTCACATTTGCACCAAAAATCTTTGTCAATCTGTGATAGAGCAGCATATGTCAGTCCTTTTATATCGCATAGTTTAAAACTTGTATTCTCAGCTGCCACCTGCCCTTTAATTTTTGCCCAAACGAGTTCAATGGGGTTTAATTGTGGATGATAAGGGGGGCAGTCTCAAGCACGTATGACCATGCTGTTGAATGATTTTGTCTATTTGGAATACTTTGGTCTTTTGCGATTTCTTAACAAGTGACAGTAATTCAGGTTTCAAAAATCCCTCGTTAAATGGAATTCCTTCCTTTCTTAGCCAAATCTTTATAACATCTTTTGTACTGGTAGATGTAGGAATTTTGTCTTCTTCTGCCACAGCGTTGTGGTACGACGCGTTGTCCATTACCAGACAGGATGGTCTGTCTAGAATTGGAAGAAGAGTATTTTCAATCCACTCTCTAAATATATGGCCATTCATCTCGGTGTGATAGTCCCTGTTGTCAGTATATAATTAGAGGTGAATATAAGTTCTGCATTTTTCACCAACCCTTCTTTTCGGCTGCCTGCATGTGCCATTATAATACGCTGTCCTTTTCCAGTGGGTACACATCTTTTAATACTTCCATCTGATAACTGCCATTCCTTTGCACTTGTGTGGTGAGAATTTATCCAAGATTCATCTAGAAATACAATATCATAACCTTGGTTACGCATTTCCCGTACTTCACGTAAATATTTACTCCTCATAGAAACTAAGTGCGGCTTCTCGCAGATGACATTTCTACCACTATCGTACTTTCTAAACGTAAAACCGATGCTTCTAACAGTTCTCCATAATGTTGTTTTCGACACAACAATGTCATTTTCTGCTCTCAGTCGAATTTTCAGTTTTCTTAAAGTCACAGTTTCTTTGGAATCGAACATTTTACAAATTGCTCTTCTAATCACTTCCTTGTCAAAACTATCTACTACTTTCTTTCTTCCTAGCGTCGTAGTCTTGATTGAACTGGACACTCCGTTAGCTTTAAGCACTTGTTTGAAAAAGCGTTTGCTTATACCCAATGCGTGAATAGTTCTCTTTTCTGGCTTTGAGATGCTTCGATACAGTTTTCCACGCTTAGCTTCTATGCAAAAATATTTATACACCTTTATTGCCACTGATTGCAATGTAAGGAACTTTACTTTTATACCCATTGACTAACAGATCACAAATTTAACGAAATTACCCAATAATTAGGATACGCCGTTGCACATAAATCACAACAAAACGACAGGAAATGGGATGCACCGGATATAAAATTATAACTATGACGCGTTTTATGTGTTTTTTAGTGCTTAAAACAGGGAAATTGGCGCGCATTACGTTCAAGATGACAAGTCCGTGGGTGCTCACTCATATGAAGCGGTAATTCCTCCAAATATATGGTTTGACCAAAATGCCTTAAATTTGTATTCTTCAAATAAAGAATATTTAAAACTATACGCTTGTTGGTGAGGAAATGAATGTACTTATTGGGACCAAAAAATCACAAGACCATATGCAAAATTTCAGCATTATCAATCAATTGGTTGCAGAGATATGGAATTTTAAACACCTTCAAAATATTTTGAAACGACCTATAGTGATTTTCCTTTATTGTTACGTGTCTCTGTCACTGCATCTATCCATCTTCTTCTGAGTCTTCCTCTTGGTCTTTTTCCATGTATTCTCGAGATGAACGACCTAGTTAGTGATTGGTGAGGATTCATTCTGACCAGATGACCAAACCATTTAAGTTGTTGTTGTTCTATATATTCTTGGCAGGGTTTTGTTCCTACTATTTTTCTTATGGTTTCATTTGGTATGCTATCCCTTCTTGTGTTGTTTGTTACTTTTCTCACGCATCGCATCTCACATGTATTGATCTTTCTTAAATGTGATTTCGAAAGGGTCCATGTTTGACTTTCATAGCACAAAGTCGTTATGAAAATGCTGTTTATAATTTGTTGTTTAGCTGCCATAGAAATGTTTGAATGTCTTAACAATGGTGAAAGCTGGTATGTGACAGCATTTGCTTTTTGTCTTTACTCAGTTAACATCTTTTTATTATTTTTTTTCACTCGTTTCACTATTCCCAGTTAAATATTATATTTATATTCTTTCAGTTGTTTTCGTATTCTATCCTCTACATTTTTCCAACTTTTACTCTTCGTTCCTGCATATTTTCATTGCTTTTTATAGTTTCGTTACAAAAATATAACTTATGTGCAGGACTGGTAAATCATACAAGACAATGGGATATTTAAAAAAAAATATAACGTTAAATGTGATACCAGTAACATAATATGGGCTGTGAAGATCTGAAATGTAGAGAGTGTATGTCAATATGTGTGATATCAGTAACAGAACACGGGCTGTAAAGATCTGATATTCAGAGAATGTATGTCAATATGTGTGACATCAGTGATATAATGCGGGCTGTGAAGATCTGATATTTAGAGAATGTATGTCAATATGTGTGACATCAGTAACATAATGCGGGCTGTGAAGATCTGATATTTAGAGAATGTATGTCAATATATGTGATATCAGTAACATAATAAGGGCTGTGTATGTCAATATATGTGATATCAATAACAGAACACGGGTGTTGAAGATCTGATATTTAGATAATGTATGTCAATATATGTGATATCAGTAACATAATGCGGAATGTGAGGACCTGATATTTAGATAATGTATGTCAATATATGTGATATCAGTAACATAATGCGGAATGTGAGGACCTGATATTTAGATAATGTATGTCAATATATGTGATATCAGTAACATAATGCGGAATGTGAGGACCTGATATTTAGATAATGTATGTCAATATATGTGATATCAGTAACATAATGCGGAATGTGAGGACCTGATATTTAGATAATGTATGTCAATATATGTGATATCAGTAACATAATGCAGAATGTGAGAACCTGATATTTAGATAATGTATGTCAATATATGTGATATCAGTAACATAATGCGGAATGTGAGAACCTGATATTTAGATAATGTATGTCAATATATGTGATATCAGTAACATAATGCGGAATGTGAGAACCTGATATTTAGATAATGTATGTCAATATATGTGATATCAGTAACATAATGCGGAATGTGAGAACCTGATATTTAGATAATGTATGTCAATATATGTGATATCAGTAACATAATAAGGGCTGTGTATGTTCGATATTTAGAGGACACAAGTTGTGACAATAATAGCAAAGTAGAAGTAGCAAATATGAAATCGTTCAGATTTTGTTCTTAACGTGAAGTATCGAATGTTGATATTGGTACGTATCCGCATTGGGTTAGTTGAAGACTTTTACGGTTGAATGTAGGGACAGGTAGAAAGAAATGTAAGAAGAGAAAGATACCGGAATGAAACGTCAAACAATAGACTGTTTCTAGTTGGTTCAGCATCTATTTTATCTTTATCTTGCTTGTAGTAGAGCCAGTCTTAACATATGGATGTGAATCATGGACTATAGGACAACAAACAAGAAAATCACTGGAGTCTGTAGAAATGTGGTTTTACAGAAGAATATTGAGAATAACATGGACAGCTAAGAAGAGTAATGAAAACGTTCTGAAAGAGGTCAAAACAAAAAGAGAGCTAATTTCCAATATTAAGAAGAAACAATCATCATTTTTTGGCCATGTAATGAGAAGAGAACAACTAGAATATATTTTAACAACTGGGAAAATTGAGGGACCAAGAGATAGAGGAAAGCAACAAGAAAAAATACCAGACAGCTTAAGAGAATGGCTTGACAGAAGGTCAACAACAGAAATGATAAATAACTGTCGAGATCGAAAATTGTGGAGAGTCATGATCACCTACGCCAGCAGGTCCGGTACTTGTTGATGATGATGATGGTTATATTAGCTTGATGACGATATAGTATCACCTGTATCATATGACCATGACAGATGGCAAAGGGAGAGAAAGAATGATGGTAACGAACTGCTGTATATCAGAGAACTATAAGAGATAAGATGGAAGAGAGTTGTAATTATGAAGTAGATAAAGTCTCAATTTATGCTAGGCCATTTCGATTCCGGACATGGCCACAGCAGTTGGAAGTTGAGTCCTTTCATTATAATTTCATATATTATTTTGTTTTGGAAATTGAGTCCTTTCATTATAATTTCATATATTATTTTGTTTTGGAAATTGAGTCCTTTCATTATAATTTCATATGTTATTTTGTTTTGGAACTTGAGTCCTTTCATTATAAATTCATATATTATTTTGTTTTGGAAATTGAGGTCCTTTCATTATAATTTCATATATTATTTTGTTTTGGAAATTGAGTCCTTCCATTATAATTTCATATATTATTTTGTTTTGGAACTTGAGTCCTTTCATTATAATTTCATATATTATTTTGTTTTGGAAATTGAGTCCTTTCATTATAATTTCATATATTATTTTGTTTTGGAAATTGAGTCCTTTCATTATAATTTCATATATTATTTTGTTTTGGAACTTGAGTCCTTTCATTAAAATTTCATATGTTATTTTGTTTTGGAACTTGAGTCCTTTCATTATAAATTCATATATTATTTTGTTTTGGAAATTGAGGTCCTTTCATTATAATTTCATATATTATTTTGTTTTGGAAATTGAGTCCTTCCATTATAATTTCATATATTATTTTGTTTTGGAACTTGAGTCCTTTCATTATAATTTCATATATTATTTTGTTTTGGAACTTGAGTCCTTTCATTATAATTTCATATATTATTTTGTTTTGGAACTTGAGTCCTTTCATTATAATTTCATATATTATTATTTTGTTTCGATAACTAATTATTTTAGCTATGTAGAGTTGATATATTTTTTATTTTACTTAAATGTCTGTGTATGAATTATTTATTGTTACTGAGGAGGACCCCCCCCCCCCCCAACGTTGTTCTATTTTGTGTTGTCCTTTACTTACGTAAAGCTGTAAAATTACATTTTAATCAATTTTCTATTTTTTTTTTTATTTCTACTTTACACGGTCTTCACATTTGTTTATTTTTTTTTTTAACGTAAAAATTGTGTGCTTATTTTGAACGATCTTTATCTGCCCCATGATATCATAGGAAATATAGGAGAAAACTGGGTGGTTAGGTTAGAAGATATGACTCGGTATATGTAGGTATGTAATAGGTGATTCAACATTCCTGTATGGTGTAGAAACATGGACATTGGGCAAGAAAACATAGCAGAAAAGTGTAGCATTTGAAATGTGAATTTATTAATAATAGGATGAATTTAGTTGAAAGAAAAGAAAACAAACTATGAAGACTTACAACAACTAAAAATGAAAAAAAGAAATACTAAACACTACTCAGACAAGAAAAATGAGATAGTTGGGGCATGTTAAAAGGCACAACAGAGAGAGACGGCAGAAAGAGACAGATGTCAGAGAGAGAGAGAGACTCCAAACAGAGAAAGACACCAGGACAGAGAGAAGCCTGACAGATAGAGGAAACAGCTAAAAGAGATATGTCTGACAGAAGGAGACGACAGACAGCAATAGGCACCAGACAGAGAGAGACGCCAGACAGTGAGAAACGCCAGACAAAGAGAGACGCCAGACAGAGAGAGACGCCAGACAGAGAGAGACGCCAGACAGAGAGAGACGCCAGAAAGAGAGAGACGCCAGACAGAGAGACGCCAGACAGAGAAAGACGCCAGACAGAGAGAGACACCAGACAGAGAGAGATGCCAGACAGAGAGAGACACCAGACAGAGAGAGACGCCAGAGAGACAGACGCCAGAGAGAGACGCCAGACAGAGAGAAACGCCACACAGAAAGAAATGTCAGACAGAGAGAGAGCCGCCAGCACAAAGAGAAACACCAGACAGAGAGATACGCTAGACAGAGAGAGACGCCAGCACAAAGAGAAACGACAAACAGAGAAAGACGCCAGACACAGAGAGACGCCAGCACATAGAGAGACAGCAGACAGAGAGAGACGCCAGACAGACAGAGAGAGACGCCAGACAGACAGAGAGAGACGCCAGCCAGAGAGAACGCCAGCACAAAGAGCGACACCAGACAGAGAGAGACGCCAGACAAAGAGAGAGACGACAGCACAAAGAGAGACGCCAGACAGACGTCAGACAGTTAGAGATGCCAGACAGAGGGAGACACCAGACAGAGAGAGAAACGCCAGCACAAAGAGAGACACCAGACAGAGAGAGACACCAGACAGAGAGAGACGCCAGACAGAGAGAGAGAAAGACGCCAGACAGAGAGAAATGATATTTAGATTAAACGCCAGCACAAAGAGCGACACCAGACAGAGAGACGCCAGACAGAGAGAGAAACGCCAGCACAAAGAGAGACGCAAGACACACGCCAGACAGTGAGAGATGCCAGACAGAGAGAGGCACCAGACAGAGAGAGACGCCAGACAGAGAGAGACGCCAGATATAGAGAGAAGCCAGCACAAAGAGAGATGCCAGACAAAGAGAGACGCCAGCACAAAGCGAGACAACAGCACAAAGAGAGACACCAGCATAAAGAGAGGCGCCATACAAAGAGAGACGCTAGCACAAAGAGAGACGCCAGCACAAAGAAAGACGCCATACAAAGAGATACGCTAACTCAAAGAGAGACGCTAGCACAAAGAGAGACGCCAGCACTAAGAGAGACGCCGGCAAAAAGGGAGACGACAGCACATAGAGAGACGCCATACAAAGAGAGACGCTAGCACAAAGAAAGACGCCAGCACAAAGGGAGACGACAGCACAAAGAGAGACGCCAGCAAAAAGAGAGACGTCAGCACAAAGGGAGACGCCAGCACAAAGAGAGACGCCAGCACAAAGAGAGACGTCAGCACAAAGAGAGACGCCAGCACAAAGTGAACGCCAGCACAAAGAGAGACGCCAGCCAGGACAAAGAGAGACGCCAGCACAAAAAGTGACGCAGCACAAAGAGAGACGCCAGCACAAAGAGAGACGCCAACACAAAGAGAGACGCCAAACAAAGAGAGACGCCACTCAGCGAGAGGGAAACGCCAGCATAAAGAGAGACACCAGACAGAGAGAGACGCCAGAGAGACGCCAGACAGTGAGAAATGCCAGACAGAGAGAGAGACGCCAGACAGTGAGAGACACCAGATAGAGAGAGAAGCCAGACAAAGAGAGACGTAAGCACAAAGCGAGACGCCAGCACAAAGAGAGACACCAGCATAAAGAGAGACGCCATACAAAGAGAGACGCCAGCACAAAGAGAGACGCCAGCACAAAGAGAGACGCCAGCACAAAGAGAGACGCCAGCACAAAGAGAGACGCCACTCAGCGAGAGAGACGCCAGCATAAAGAGAAACGCCACTCAGCAAGAGAGACGCCAGCACAAAGTGAGACGACACTCAGCGAGAAAGACGCCAGCTCAAAGAGAGACGCCATTCATCGAGAGAGACACCAGCAGAAAGAAAGACGCCACTCAGCGAGAGAGACGCCAGAACAAAAATAAACGCCATACGAAGAGAGACGCCTTACAAAGAGAGACGCTCGCACAAAGAGAGACGGCAGCACAAAAAGAGACGTTATACAAAGAGAGACGCCAGCACAAAGAGAGACGCCAGCACAAAGAGAGACGCCAGCACAAAGAGAGACGCCAGCACAAAGAGAGAAGCCAGCACAAAGAGAGACGCCAGCACAAAGAGAGACGCCAGCACAAAGAGAGACGTCAGCACAAAGAGATAAGCCAGCACAAAGAGAGACGCCAGCACAAAGAGAGACGCCAGCACAAAGAGAGAAGCCAGCACAAAGAGAGACGCCAGCACAAAGAGAGACGCCAGCAAAAAGAGAGACGCCAGCACAAAGAGAGAAGCCAGCACAAAGAGAGACGCCAGCACAAAGAGAGACGCCAGCACAAAGAGAGACGCCAGCTCAAAAAGAGACGCCATACAAAGAGAGACGCCAGCACAAAGAGATACGCCAGCACAAAGAGAGACGCCAGCACAAAGAGAGACGCCAGCACAAAGAGAGACGCCAGCACAAAGAGAGAAGCCAGCACAAAGAGAGACGCCAGTACAAAGAGAGACGCCAGCACAAAGAGAGACGCCAGCACAAAGAGAGACGCCAGCACAAAGAGAGACGCCACTCAGCGAGAGAGACGCCAGCATAAAGAGAAACGCCACTCAGCAAGAGAGACGCCAGCACAAAGAGAGACGACACTCAGCGAGATAGACGCCAGCTCAAAGAGAGACGCCATTCATCGAGAGAGACACCAGCAGAAAGAGAGACGCCACTCAGCGAGAGAGACCAGCACAAAGAGAGACGCCATTCATCGAGAGAGACACCAGTAGAAAGAGAGACGCCACTCAGCGAGAGAGACCAGCACAAAGAGAGACGCCATTCATCGAGAGAGACACCAGCAGAAAGAAAGACGCCACTCAGCGAGAGAGACGCCAGAACAAAAATAAACGCCATACGAAGAGAGACGCCTTACAAAGAGAGACGCTCGCACAAAGAGAGACGGCAGCACAAAAAGAGACGTTATACAAAGAGAGACGCCAGCACAAAGAGAGACGCCAGCACAAAGAGAGACGCCAGCACATCGAATGTTGATATTGGTACGTATCCGCATTGGGTTAGTTGAAGACTTTTACGGTTGAATGTAGGGACAGGTAGAAAGAAATGTAAGAAGAGAAAGATACCGGAATGAAACGTCAAACAATAGACTGTTTCTAGTTGGTTCAGCATCTATTTTATCTTTATCTTGCTTGTAGTAGAGCCAGTCTTAACATATGGATGTGAATCATGGACTATAGGACAACAAACAAGAAAATCACCGGAGTCTGTAGAAATGTGGTTTTACAGAAGAATGTTGAGAATAACATGGACAGCTAAGAAGAGTAATGAAAACGTTCTGAAAGAAGCCAAAACAAAAAGAGAGCTAATTTCCAATATTAAGAAGAAACAATCATCATTTTTTGGCCATGTAATGAGAAGAGAACAACTAGAATATATTTTAACAACTGGGAAAATTGAGGGACCAAGAGATAGAGGAAAGCAACGAGAAAAAATACCAGACAGCTTAAGAGAATGGCTTGACAGAAGGTCAACAACAGAAATGATAAATAACTGTCGAGATCGAAAATTGTGGAGAGACATGATCACCTACGCCAGCTGGTCCGGTACTTGTTGATGATGATGATGGTTATATTAGCTTGATGACGATATAGTATCACCTGCATCACATGACCATGACAGATGGCAAATGGAGAGAAAGAATGATGGTAACGAACTGCTGTATATCAGAGAACTATAAGAGATAAGATGGAAGAGAGTTGTAATTATGAAGTAGATAAAGTCTCAATTTATGCTAGGCCATTTCAATTCCGGACATGGCCACAGCAGTTGGACTTTGAGTTCTGTTATTATAATTTCATATATTATTTTGTTTTGGAAATTGAGTCTTTTCATTATAATTTCATATATTATTTTGTTTTGGAAATTGAGTCCTTTCATTATAATTTCACATATTATATTGTTTTGGAAATTGAGTCCTTCCATTATAATTTCATATATTATTTTGTTTTGGAACTTGAGTCCTTTCATTATAATTTCATATATTATTTTGTTTTGAAAATTGAGTCCTTTCATTATAATTTCATATATTATTTTGTTTTGGAACTTGAGTCCTTTCATTATAATTGCATATATTATTTTGTTTTGAAAATTGAGTCCTTTCATTATAATTTCATATATTATTTTGTTTTGAAAATTGAGTCCTTTCATTATAATTTCATATATTATTTTGTTTTGAAAATTGAGACCTTTCATTATAATTTCATATATTATTTTGTTTTGAAAATTGAGTCCTTTCATTATAATTTCATATATTATTTTGTTTTGAAAATTGAGTCCTTTCATTATAATTTCATATATTATTTTGTTTTGAAAATTGAGACCTTTCATTATAATTTCATATATTATTTTGTTTTGAAAATTGAGTCCTTTCATTATAATTTCATATATTATTTTGTTTTGAAAATTGAGACCTTTCATTATAATTTCATATATTATTTTGTTTTGGAAATTGAGTCATTTCATTATAATTTCATATATTATTTTGTTTCGATAACTAATTATTTTAGCTATGTAGAGTTTGATATATTTTTTATTTTACTTAAATGTCTGTGTATGAATTATTTATTGTTACTGAGGAGGACCCCCCCCCCCCCCAACGTTGTTCTATTTTGTGTTGTCCTTTACTTACGTAAAGCTGTAAAATTACATTTTAATCAATTTTCTATTTTTTTTTTATTTCTACTTTACACGGTCTTCACATTTGTTTATTTTTTTTTTTAACGTAAAAATTGTGTGCTTATTTTGAACGATCTTTATCTGCCCCATGATATCATAGGAAATATAGGAGAAAACTGGGTGGTTAGGTTAGAAGATATGACTCGGTATATGTAGGTATGTAATAGGTGATTCAACATTCCTGTATGGTGTAGAAACATGGACATTGGGCAAGAAAACATAGCAGAAAAGTGTAGCATTTGAAATGTGAATTTATTAATAATAGGATGAATTTAGTTGAAAGAAAAGAAAACAAACTATGAAGACTTACAACAACTAAAAATGAAAAAAAGAAATACTAAACACTACTCAGACAAGAAAAATGAGATAGTTGGGGCATGTTAAAAGGCACAACAGAGAGAGACGGCAGAAAGAGACAGATGTCAGAGAGAGAGAGAGACTCCAAACAGAGAAAGACACCAGGACAGAGAGAAGCCTGACAGATAGAGGAAACAGCTAAAAGAGATATGTCTGACAGAAGGAGACGACAGACAGCAATAGGCACCAGACAGAGAGAGACGCCAGACAGTGAGAAACGCCAGACAAAGAGAGACGCCAGACAGAGAGAGACGCCAGACAGAGAGAGACGCCAGACAGAGAGAGACGCCAGAAAGAGAGAGACGCCAGACAGAGAGACGCCAGACAGAGAAAGACGCCAGACAGAGAGAGACACCAGACAGAGAGAGATGCCAGACAGAGAGAGACACCAGACAGAGAGAGACGCCAGAGAGACAGACGCCAGAGAGAGACGCCAGACAGAGAGAAACGCCACACAGAAAGAAATGTCAGACAGAGAGAGAGCCGCCAGCACAAAGAGAAACACCAGACAGAGAGATACGCTAGACAGAGAGAGACGCCAGCACAAAGAGAAACGACAAACAGAGAAAGACGCCAGACACAGAGAGACGCCAGCACATAGAGAGACAGCAGACAGAGAGAGACGCCAGACAGACAGAGAGAGACGCCAGACAGACAGAGAGAGACGCCAGCCAGAGAGAACGCCAGCACAAAGAGCGACACCAGACAGAGAGAGACGCCAGACAAAGAGAGAGACGACAGCACAAAGAGAGACGCCAGACAGACGTCAGACAGTTAGAGATGCCAGACAGAGGGAGACACCAGACAGAGAGAGAAACGCCAGCACAAAGAGAGACACCAGACAGAGAGAGACACCAGACAGAGAGAGACGCCAGACAGAGAGAGAGAAAGACGCCAGACAGAGAGAAATGATATTTAGATTAAACGCCAGCACAAAGAGCGACACCAGACAGAGAGACGCCAGACAGAGAGAGAAACGCCAGCACAAAGAGAGACGCAAGACACACGCCAGACAGTGAGAGATGCCAGACAGAGAGAGGCACCAGACAGAGAGAGACGCCAGACAGAGAGAGACACCAGATATAGAGAGAAGCCAGCACAAAGAGAGATGCCAGACAAAGAGAGACGCCAGCACAAAGCGAGACAACAGCACAAAGAGAGACACCAGCATAAAGAGAGGCGCCATACAAAGAGAGACGCTAGCACAAAGAGAGACGCCAGCACAAAGAAAGACGCCATACAAAGAGATACGCTAACTCAAAGAGAGACGCTAGCACAAAGAGAGACGCCAGCACTAAGAGAGACGCCGGCAAAAAGGGAGACGACAGCACATAGAGAGACGCCATACAAAGAGAGACGCTAGCACAAAGAAAGACGCCAGCACAAAGGGAGACGACAGCACAAAGAGAGACGCCAGCAAAAAGAGAGACTTCAGCACAAAGGGAGACGCCAGCACAAAGAGAGACGCCAGCACAAAGAGAGACGTCAGCACAAAGAGAGACGCCAGCACAAAGTGAACGCCAGCACAAAGAGAGACGCCAGCCAGCACAAAGAGAGACGCCAGCACAAAAAGTGACGCCAGCACAAAGAGAGACGCCAGCACAAAGAGAGACGCCAACACAAAGAGAGACGCCAAACAAAGAGAGACGCCACTCAGCGAGAGGGAAACGCCAGCATAAAGAGAGACACCAGACAGAGAGAGACGCCAGAGAGACGCCAGACAGTGAGAAATGCCAGACAGAGACAGAGACGCCAGACAGTGAGAGACACCAGATAGAGAGAGAAGCCAGACAAAGAGAGACGTAAGCACAAAGCGAGACGCCAGCACAAAGAGAGACACCAGCATAAAGAGAGACGCCATACAAAGAGAGACGCCAGCACAAAGAGAGACGCCAGCACAAAGAGAGACGCCAGCACAAAGAGAGACGCCAGCATAAAGAGAAACGCCACTCAGCAAGAGAGACGCCAGCACAAAGTGAGACGACACTCAGCGAGATAGACGCCAGCTCAAAGAGAGACGCCATTCATCGAGAGAGACACCAGCAGAAAGAAAGACGCCACTCAGCGAGAGAGACGCCAGAACAAAAATAAACGCCATACGAAGAGAGACGCCTTACAAAGAGAGACGCTCGCACAAAGAGAGACGGCAGCACAAAAAGAGACGGTATACAAAGAGAGACGCCAGCACAAAGAGAGACGCCAGCACAAAGAGAGACGCCAGCACAAAGAGAGAAGCCAGCACAAAGAGAGACGCCAGCACAAAGAGAGACGCCAGCACAAAGAGAGACGTCAGCACAAAGAGATAAGCCAGCACAAAGAGAGACGCCAGCACAAAGAGAGACGCCAGCACAAAGAGAGAAGCCAGCACAAAGAGAGACGCCAGCACAAAGAGAGACGCCAGCAAAAAGAGAGACGCCAGCACAAAGAGAGAAGCCAGCACAAAGAGAGACGCCAGCACAAAGAGAGACGCCAGCACAAAGAGAGACGCCAGCTCAAAAAGAGACGCCATACAAAGAGAGACGCCAGCACAAAGAGATACGCCAGCACAAAGAGAGACGCCAGCACAAAGAGAGACGCCAGCACAAAGAGAGACGCCAGCACAAAGAGAGAAGCCAGCACAAAGAGAGACGCCAGTACAAAGAGAGACGCCAGCACAAAGAGAGACGCCAGCACAAAGAGAGACGCCAGCACAAAGAGAGACGTCACTCAGCGAGAGAGACGCCAGCATAAAGGGAAACGCCACTCAGCAAGAGAGACGCCAGCACAAAGAGAGACGACACTCAGCGAGATAGACGCCAGCTCAAAGAGAGACGCCATTCATCGAGAGAGACACCAGCAGAAAGAGAGACGCCACTCAGCGAGAGAGACCAGCACAAAGAGAGACGCCATTCATCGAGAGAGACACCAGTAGAAAGAGAGACGCCACTCAGCGAGAGAGACCAGCACAAAGAGAGACGCCATTCATCGAGAGAGACACCAGCAGAAAGAAAGACGCCACTCAGCGAGAGAGACGCCAGAACAAAAATAAACGCCATACGAAGAGAGACGCCTTACAAAGAGAGACGCTCGCACAAAGAGAGACGGCAGCGCAAAAAGAGACGTTATACAAAGAGAGACGCCAGCACAAAGAGAGACGCCAGCACAAAGAGAGACGCCAGCACAAAGAGAGACGCCAGCACAAAGAGAGACGCCAGCACAAAGAGAGACGCCAGCACAAAGAGAGACGTCAGCACAAAGAGATAAGCCAGCACAAAGAGAGACGCCAGCACAAAGAGAGACGCCAGCACAAAGAGAGAAGCCAGCACAAAGAGAGACGCCAGCACAAAGAGAGACGCCAGCAAAAAGAGAGACGCCAGCACAAAGAGAGAAGCCAGCACAAAGAGAGACGCTAGCACAAAGAGAGACGCCAGCACAAAGAGAGACGCCAGCTCAAAAAGAAACGCCATACAAAGAGAGACACCAGCACAAAGAGATACGCCAGCACAAAGAGAGACGCCAGCACAAAGAGAGACGCCAGCACAAAGAGAGACGCCAGCACAAAGAGAGAAGCCAGCACAAAGAGAGACGCCAGTACAAAGAGAGACGCCAGCACAAAGAGAGACGCCAGCACAAAGAGAGACGCCAGCACAAAGAGAGACGCCACTCAGCGAGAGAGACGCCAGCATAAAGAGAAACGCCACTCAGCAAGAGAGACGCCAGCACAAAGAGAGACGACACTCAGCGAGATAGACGCCAGCTCAAAGAGAGACGCCATTCATCGAGAGAGACACCAGCAGAAAGAGAGACGCCACTCAGCGAGAGAGACCAGCACAAAGAGAGACGCCATTCATCGAGAGAGACACCAGTAGAAAGAGAGACGCCACTCAGCGAGAGAGACCAGCACAAAGAGAGACGCCATTCATCGAGAGAGGCACCAGCAGAAAGAAAGACGCCACTCAGCGAGAGAGACGTCAGAACAAAAATAAACGCCATACGAAGAGAGACGCCTTACAAAGAGAGACGCTCGCACAAAGAGAGACGGCAGCACAAAAAGAGACGTTATACAAAGAGAGACGCCAGCACAAAGAGAGACGCCAGCACAAAGAGAGACGCCAGCACAAAGAGAGAAGCCAGCACAAAGAGAGACGCCAGCACAAAGAGAGACGCCAGCACAAAGAGAGACGTCAGCACAAAGAGATAAGCCAGCACAAAGAGAGACGCCAGCACAAAGAGAGACGCCAGCACAAAGAGAGACGCCAGCACAAAGAGAGAAGCCAGCACAAAGAGAGACGCCAGCACAAAGAGAGACGCCAGCAAAAAGAGAGACGCCAGCACAAAGAGAGAAGTCAGCACAAAGAGAGACGCCAGCACAAAGAGAGACGCCAGCACAAAGAGAGACGCCAGCTCAAAAAGAGACGCCATACAAAGAGAGACGCCAGCACAAAGAGATACGCCAGCACAAAGAGAGACGCCAGCACAAAGAGAGACGCCAGCACAAAGAGAGACGCCAGCACAAAGAGAGAAGCCAGCACAAATAGAGACGCCAGCACAAAGAGAGACGCCAGCACAAAGAGAGAAGCCAGCACAAAGAGAGACGCCAGCACTAAAGAGAGACGCCACTCAGCGAGAGAGACGCCAGCACAAAGAAAGACGCCATACAAAGAGAGACGTCAGACAGATAGAGGGGATTGAGCGAGACAACTCCTATAACAATACATTCCAATCCTCAATGCAAGGCAACTTGCAGGACTTACGTTTCACATTGACACCAACTGAGCAGCCTAGTTCCTGAAAGTCCTGCCTGTAAATGTTGCGAGCAAGATTCTGTATGAAGTTTCCAAACAATTGACCACATGTCTCTGTTGCCTTCATTGCTGAACAGTTTAGGAAATTATCTGTATATCTGTGCTCAAATCAAACAGTAAAGTATCAACAAATAAATGAGCACAAAGTGTGGAAGCTATCATTATCATGTACCATACTGGTTAGCGTAGGCGATTATAGTTATGGTTATGGAAGGCGCCGGTATCACTGCAAACGAATTAAAATCCATAATTGCTCAACCGTCCGTGCCAGTGGAATTATCTGAATTACTATCTCATCTCCCAAACAAAGAAAAGTAGCTGTAGTCCCCATCATAGCAGTCTCAGCACACGCCAAAAGGCTTGAGGCTAAACCGAACAGAGAGTGAACACAGCTGTCTTTTCCTTGCCATACGACATCATAATTCATCGTAAACACATGAAATATTGAAACACGATTACAACGGATGAAACGCACAGCTCACGGTGTGCACAGAGCACTTAACTCAGTAGCTCCTGCAACAAGCCGGCTTGGAATATGAAGAAACTGCAACAAAGAACACTTTTAATGGTTCCTGCTGCCTATCCACCATATTGACCGGAAGTTCACGTCCCTCCATAATTCTCTACTCACAGGAAGTAAAGTAAAATGCCCAGTCACGGTAAATAGTGTATGGGGAATATGGTGTTAGTGAACATAATTTGTATAGACCTTCAGCACATGATTTTTGAGGTAATGTAAAGGGCATTACGCCCGTGCTGCTTTCTTTTTCTTCTACCTTTCAGCTCCCTGTGGAGCATAGGTCTTCAAGAAACACTTTCCAAATCGTTCTGTTTCTTGCCATTCATTTGAGATAATTCCATGTCTTATCCATCATTTTCATCTCTGGTTCTGTCTGTCTTCTCCAAGAATTTCTTGGTCTTCCTCTGTAATGCGCTGTCGTTGAGGACGGGCAACCAATGGATCGGGCGGACAGCATCAATGCCCTCCGAGATGTGGGAAGAGCACAGGACTTCGACAAACACAGATCCACGTCACTTCTTCGGATGATGGAAATGGGAGTTAAGATGGGCACGGCCAGAAATGAGAAACTTAGTGGCCGTGTAAGAAGACTTATCAACCAACATAGAACTGGAGTCGTCAGTCGCTGGACACTGCAGGAATTGCTGAGGAGGGGATCTGAGCACCTATGGACATGTTCGGAGTGCAATGATGATGACCCGCAAATAACTCAATAACTCAATAACTCAATAACTCAATAACTCAATAACTCAATAACTCAATAACTCAATAACTTAATAACTCAATAACTCAATAACTCAATAACTCAATAACTCAATAACGTGTATTTGCACGCCAGAATAGGTAGAGACAGAATTGGTGCAGTTTGGTGCGAAGGGAGAGAGGAGTGACGTAAAAGTGGGAAATCGTAGGTTGTGGAAAACAGTGAGTAACAGTTGTTGGAGAGAGCCAGTGAGAAGACAGTGAGAGATGTGGAGTTGGGCAGTTGAAGGGAGGCGGTACTCAGGGAAGTAGCCAAGATGGGTGGACTAAGACCTGATAGCCTGACGTCCATTGATTGAAGTCCAAGATAGAGGGCTCTGACTACCTCTGATCCTGGTGGTTTACCTAAGCAAATATATTGCCCAGTACTGGCCTTCATTGCAGATGGATTCAATGTTAAGTACTCTTGCGTCTTAAGTACTCAGTAACAACTGGAAAAATTGAGGGACGAAGAGATAGAGGGAAGCAAAGAGAAAAAATAACAGACAGCTTAAGAGAATAGATTGGCAGAAGGTCAGCAACAGAAATGATAAATAGCTGCCGAGATCGAAAGTTGTGGAGAGACATGATCACCTACGCCACTAGGCCCGGTATTTGATGATGATGATGACTCTTGCGTTATCATTATAGAGAGAGAAATAGTTGTAGTTGTGAACTGATAAGTAAAGTACAGTTTATGTGATAATGAGCGAGACAGTTCTAGCGTAATTAATGTTCAGTAGACTGGTGTTACCAGTGTCGACGCAACAGATGTAGTTATGAAACTTATAAACCAATGACAATTTATGTGATGGTGAGCAAGATAGCTCTCGCATCCTTAATGTGCAGTAGACTGGTGTTACCAGTAGAGACGCAACAGATTTAGTGGTGAAACTTATAAACCAATGACAATTTATGTGATGGTGAGTGAGATAGCTCTCGCATCCTTAATGTGCAGTAGACTGGTGTTACCAGTAAAGACGCAACAGATTTAGTGGTGATACCAAGGACAAGTGATATGGTTGTGAGTGGGAATAGCACGAATAGGGGTCACATTGACAGTAGCGTAGGAAAACGAGGCGAGTGTATTTATTGCGTCTCATAAGAACAGTAAGGTGAGAAGAAAAGCTGACAAACATATTATTGTGGATGTGTTCAATGTTTTGCAAAAAATTTGCAAGAAATTCTTCACAATTAAACTTTGATTTCGTGTTGTTAATTGGCGTTCAATTGACTGATTATTCCATCAATTAGCATATGTCTGTGCCTAGCGAAGAACGGACGATGGGTGGGCCACCGAACAGGTGCCCGTTAAAGTCGAGACAATCTTAGCAACTGAACAGCACGAGGTACTTCATTATACGAGCACGACAGACGGACAAGTGTATGAAAGATCTGTGGAAAAGTCCAGCATCAATACGGAGCATCGAGCAAGCAGAAGGCAAGTTAAAGATTTAGATAAAAAGACCTCTTTGTCTTTTCTCTTGGAGGTTCCAAAAAAGGGCCTGTTGTGTAATACTCTGTGCTGCTTTACTATCCCAGAAAAAAATCCGGTACCCATTTAAGGCTGGATAAACCTGGAAGCCGTCGATCAGGATTGAAACCGACCTCTTGTCCTTTGTAGTCCAGTTCACTAACCACTTAGCTATCGGGGCCCACATTTTATGTTGCATGGTGGATACATCAGTAGCTAAAAATAATGTATTGATGGTCCTGCAAACAACTGCTGATATTGTATACACTAGACGAACACAACCGAAGCCTTCTGTGTGTGATGTATAGAGCTGAGAGTTTGGGTACAAATAGTTGATGAGCTCACGGGCTAAAAGAACTAACAACTTCACGTGCCACATCATAAAATAAGCGTGTACAAATAAGATAGCGAGTCTCTTATTTCCACAGTACAAGATATCAATTCCGCTGTTGAATGTTTTCTGTTCCATGACACCAATCATTCTCTTATCTTCTGTCTTTGTTGTCTGCGATCTCTTTCTATCCCTGTAATTTGCCAGTTATAACCAAGTACACCAACCCTCCTCTTCTCATGTGTCAGAAAAGTGTCGTTTGTTTTCTTTGTTTGTGATGACAAAGCATTAAAAATAAAGAGAAAGAGAGATCGAAGTATATGGCTTTAGTGGACGTGTAAGAGAACTAATCAGCCAACACTGACCTGGAGTCGTTAGTCGCTGGACACTGCGGGACTTGCTGAGGAGGGGATCTCAGCACATATGGACATGTTCGGAGTGAAATGAAGATGACCTGCTAATAACTCAATAACAATATATAATAATCATCATCATCATCAAGTACCGGGCCTACTGGCGTAGGTGATCATGTCTCTCCACAACTTTCCGTCTCGACAGTTCTTTATCCTTTCTATTGTTGACCTTCTTTCTGCCAAGCCAATATCTTAATTTGGAAATTAGCTCTCTTTTTGCTTTGGCCACTTTCAGAATTTGTTCATTACTCTTCTTAGCTGTCCGTGGTACAGTATTACCTACATTCTTCTATAAATCCAAATGTCTACAGCCTTCAGTGGGGTTACACTACCAAAAGTGAAATTTATGACATTTTTAAAATGTTTATTCTCATAAACATGTGTGATCTAAAATATCAACGGTGTAAAAGTGAAAAAAGTAAAGTGCCCCCGTCACGCCAAGTGGCGTATAGGGAATATAGTGTTAGTGACCATAAATTTTACAAACCTTTCGGCACATGATTTTTGGGGTAACGTGGTTGGTATTATTACGCCCGTGCCGCTCCAGTGATTTTCTTGTCTGTTGTCCTATTGTCCATGATTCACATCCATATGTTAAGACTGGCTCTACGTAACATTTAAGAACTCTTTTTCTTGTTTCTATTGTCAAAAATGGATTGCATAGTATTTTCCTCATTTGTTGGAAAGCTGCTTTTGCCTGAGCCATTCTCCATCTCACCTCTTTCGTACATCTTCCGTCTGAGGTTAACAAAGTTCCCAAATAGATACTATAGATAAACATTAATAAAGGAGGAAAAAAATAATATACACGAACATAAGCTGGCTTCACTGACATCTGTTACTGAACTTACGAGCATATATCGTTTAGTTCCATCTGGTTGGGTTCATCATGTGCTGCAACAGTCCAAGCTGCAATGTCAGAGTCTAACCTCTCCGCGCAAGCTTGGATCTCTTCATCAACCTGATTCTGTTTGCTTTCGTTGTTTATGCAGTCAGACTGTGACAGGGCCAGTAACTCTGGAAACAGTGCCAAGTTTGTACATTTAATTGATCTTTTTATCTAGAGTTACTCATCTTTGTGTTGTTAAAACAAACTCTTACTAAATCAAACGTGTGTGCTTAGTACACTATTATATGGATCTGAAACCTGGACAAAATACTCAAACCAGGAAAAGAGACTAAATGTCTTCCACATGCGATGTCTCCGCAGAATAATGCACATCAAATGGCAGGATAAAAAAAACCCACCTTAACTGACCTGCAACGTGCTAAGACCCTCATGTCGATGCTCAGATGTCGAAGACATAATGGCTGGGGCATGTCCAGCGGATGGAAGAAACACGCATCCTCAGGCAAATACTATATGGTGAACTAATACACGGAAAAAGACAAATCGGCAGACCTAAACTACGATATAGAGATATCTGTAAATCATCTCTGAATGACTTATCGATATGTGAATATGTATTGGAACATCTGGCAAGTGATCGCAAATCATGGAGAGCATGTATAAGGAATTGTATAACATCATTTGAGACTGCGCTAAGACAAAACTTAGAAGAGAAAAGACTCATGAAAAACAATGGAAAACCCTGTGGATCAGTGAACCTGACTTGTTCATTATGTGGACGTGTGTGTTTGTCAAACATTGGTAGAATTAGCCACGAGAGAAGCTGTTCGACAAAAACAAATCCTCAAAATAATACACAATAACCTCCACTAGACCACCTGACAAGACAACAAGGGCCATATACACAATAGCCTCTACTAGACCGTCTGACAAGACGAAAAGGGCCATATATACAATAGCCTCCACTAGACCGTCTGACATGAAGAAAAGGGCCATATATACAATAGCCTCCACTAGACCGTCTGACAAGAAAAAAAGGGTCATATATACAATAGCCTCCACTAGACCGTTTGACAAGAAGAAAAGGGTCATATATACAATAGCCTCCACTAGACCGTCTGACAAGAAAAAAAGGGTCATATATACAATAGCCTCCACTAGACCGTCTGACAAGAAAAAAAGGGTCATATATACAATAGCCTCCACTAGACCGTCTGACAAGAAAAAAAGGGTCATATATACAATAGCCTCCACTAGACCGTCTGACAAGGAGAAAAGGGCCATATATGTTGTTAAGAAAGGAGAGAAGGTTAGCGTTCCCCTTGACAAGGACGGAAGGGACCGTCGCGGTCTTACAATACACAAAGTCACGTCTATACTTTGGGGAGCCGCGATAGCTCAGTAGTTAGTTAACTGGACTACAAAGGATAAGACTTGGGGTTCGATTCCAACCGATGGCTTTCGGGTTCTCCCAGCCTTAAAAGGTTACCTGATTTTTTTTCTGGGAAAGTAAAGCGGTACTGACGTAATACCGACCACATTACCTAAACAATCATGTGCTGAGGGTATGTAAAAATTATGGTCATTAACACCATATTCCCTATACGCCACTTGGCGTGACGTGGCACTTTACTTTACTTTACATTACTTTACTTTACTTTACTTTATTTTATTTTACTTTACTTTGCTTTACTTTACTTTACTTTACTTTACTTTACTTTACTTTACTTTACTTTACTTTATTTTACTTTACTTTACTTTACTTTACTCTACTTTGATCGCGAAACATAGAAAAACGAGGAGACAAATAATAATAAATGATTATAGTTATATTTATTAGAAGGCTCGGCAACACTGCAAACGAATGAAAACCCATAATTGCTCAACCGCCCGTGCAAGTGGAATTATCAGAATTAACATCTCATCGAAAATCCAAACAAAGAAAGGCATATGCAGTCCCCGTCATAGCAGCTACAGCACACGCCAAAAGACAGAAGACGTAGTAGCACCGACTATGAACGCAATTGAACTGTCCGTCGAGATACGGTATATCATTAATTGTAAGGAATCTGAATATAGAAACACCATCCGGAAAAAAAACAGAAAACTCACGGTGTGCATTGAGCACTAAACTCAGTAGCTCCGGCAGCAATCCGAACTTGGAAGACGAGGACACAGCAATAATGAACACTTTTCACATAATTCTTCTTTCTTTTCTCTTTTCACTGATACCTAAATGGTGTCGTGTTTATATCATTTGTCGTTCTTGAGCTGCTCGAACTGTCTGAATCAGTGATTTTCCTTTGTTGTTCCATGTCTCTGTCACTGCATCTATCCATCTTCTTCTGGGTGTTCCTCTTGGTCTTTTTCCGTGCATTCTCGAGAAGAACGCCCTTGATGGTGATTGGTGAGGATTCATTCTGACCAGGTGGCCAAACCATTTAAGTTGTTGTTGTTCTATATATTCTTGGCAGGGTTTTGTTCCTACTATTTTTCTTATGGTTTCATTTGGTATTCTATCTCTTCTTGTATTGTTTGTTACTTTTCTCAAGCAACGCTTCTCACATGTATTGATCTTTCTTAAATGGGATTTAGAAAGGGTCCATGTTTGACTTTCATAGCACAAAGTTGGTATGAAGATGCTATTTATCATTTGTTGCTTAACTGGCATAGAAATGTTTGGATGTCTTAGCAATGGTGAAAGCTGGTATGTGACAGCATTTGCTTTTTGTATTCTCATGTCAACTTCTCTGTCTAGTTTTCCATCTTCTGTGAACATTGTGCCTAAATACTTGAATTCTTCTACTTGTTTTATTTCTTTATCTTTGATCATGATGTTTAATGGGTGTCTTAATTTGCTTATTCTTATAGCCTCTGTTTTTGCTGTGTTAATTTTCATACTGTAGTTTGTGCAGCTTTTATCTAGAGATGCTAAATGCTGTTGTAGCAGGTTTTCATCCTCAAAATATTAGGCATTGGTCATCTGCGAAGAGTAGCTCGTTGATGTTGTAGTTTTCTACCTCTATGTTATTATTTGATTTGTCCTTATTGGTGGTTGTTTCCTGATTTATTTTTGTCCATATATATGATGAAGAGGAGTGGTGAGAGGACACATCCTTGTCTTACTCCTGTTGTAACCTGAAACCATTCTGACAGACCTTCCGATGTTCTGACGGCAATTTGACTGTTTTTTATATAATGCCATTATATTATCTAGTAGTTGTCCTGCTACCCCGTAGGTATCTAAAGTTTGCCAAAGTTTGTTTCTGTCTACACGATCAAATGCTTTTTCCATTGAAATTCATTAATAACTTAAATTTGACTCACATCAAAAATTGCATCGTGTTGCCAGCACAGTCACGTAGCGGAAGTCCTCGGACAATTAATTAATAGAATAATATTTCCATGAGAGGAAACTTCCGACCATCATCATCATGTGCCATACCGGTTGGCGTAGGCGATCATGTCCTTCCACAACCTTCTGTCCACAGTGCATCGAATCAGTTCTGTTGTTGACTGTTTTCCATACAATGACACAAAGCTATCCAGTATTTCCTCTCTTTGTCGTCCGCAATCTCTCTTATAGTCCGTTCAGATTCGTTTGCCTAGACATTAATTTATTTTTTTCAAAAACTTATTGTTCATTTGCATTGATCTTTTGAAGTTAGGTTTAGAATACTAATGTCGCTATAAAAATATTTTTTTATCAAAGAAATGTGATCCAGTTTCAAAGATGCCTTATTTAACCTATATTAAAAAAAAGTTAATCGATATTATAAACACCGGCGGGATTATGTAGATGCTTACATCTCACAGCTGATTCTTTAACATATAGGCATGACCTTCACGGCTGAATGCGCACCGTCCTAAAATAGTTATGTTTCCACTATAAATTTTTATAAAGAAATGTTACATATGAAATTTCCCGTTTAGCACAAAATGACATTTTAGCCGAAACCGGAAATTATGTGACGTCAAAATCACGGCCGTAGACTCGAGTTCGAGTCATAATTCAGAGGCAAATCTCAATATTTATAGAAAGGAGGCGGCACTATCCATATTATCTTCTGCAAGTCTATGTGAGAATGAATATAAAGGCAAAATATTTTACTGAGCATAACATTGCTATAAAGATTTATCAATACTTCTGCAGAGAGCGTAAAAAGGGACATCTTTATTGTTCTTTATCAAACCCTGAGAAGAGAACAATGCATATTTTAGGTTTGTGTAAACGTTCATTTGATCGAATAGTTAAAGGAAGCGGATATTTATTGCCAACAAATGCAAGAAAGCAAGGAAGGAAAGAAACGTTAGACAGTTTTGATAAGGACCTAGTAAAAAGAGAAATCTGTCGAATGTTTGATATAAACGAAGAAGTGACACTTAGAAAGTTGAAGCTTTGGCTTAAAACTAACAACGACATTGAAATATCAAAAACTTCATTATGGAAAATATTAAGAAGTGCAGGCTTCACCTTTAGAAAGTATGCTGGTGGAAAAAACATTATTTGTGAGAAGCCACATCTAGTAGCTCTTAGAAGCAAGTATTTACGTGAAGTGAAGGAAATGCGCGAAAATGATTATGATATTGTTTATTTAGATGAAACTTGGATCAACGCTCATCATACAAATGAAAAGGAATGGCAGTTAGCAGATGGAAGTATTAAAAGATCAGTACCAAGCAGTAAAGGGCAACGTTTGATAGTTGCACATGCAGGTAGCAGACATAATGGGTTGTTGCAGAATGCTCAAATCGTTTTCATTTCAAAATCCATAGACAATAGAGACTACCACTCCGAAATGAATGGGCACATATTTAAAGACTGGATCGAGAAAAGTATCCTTCCAATATTAGATCGACCTTCTTGTCTGATAATGGACAATGCTTCATACCATAACGTAGTTAACGTAGAAGATAGAATCCCAACATCATCAAGTACAAAAGATGCAATCAAAACGTGGCTCATAAAAGAACACATACAAGTTAACGACAGCTACTTGAAACCCGAATTGCTTAGCCTTGTAAAACAGACACAACGTACAAAGATATTTAAAATAGACAAGTTAATTCAAGAACATGGCCATAGATGTTTGAGACTACCTCCATATCATGCACACTTAAATCCTATAGAACTAGTTTGGGCAAAAGTTAAAGGACACGTAGCATATACAAATAAAACTTTCAAATTATGCGATGTTGAGACACTTACAAATCAGGCTCTATCAAATATAAATAAAGACTACTGGGTAAAATGTGAGGATCATGTGTTACGACAAGAAGAGGAATATTGGAAAAAGGATGGTTTGTTGTTTGTTCAGCCGAAAGCAGTAATCGACCTATTTGACTCGTCTGATTCTGAATGATCATTACTCTGATTAAGTCTACAGATAAATAGTTTGATTTGCAAAATTTCCTAGTTGATTTGTTAAACAGTTTATTGTTCAAGACCACCCAAGCAATCAAAAATATGTTATAAGCAAACCAACAACCATTACTTTGAATGGAAGCCTGCTTGAGTCAGTACAGAAGTTCAGCTATCTTGGATCCACTATTACAGCCACACTTTCCTTAGATGAGGAACTAAATGTACGTATTTGAAAGGCAGCGACAACATTTGGGAAACTCACACCAAGAGCATGGAACTATATCAAATTGACTCTACGAACAAAAGTTCTATATATAATTTAAAATTTGTATACTTGCCACCAAGTAAAATTTTATGGACACGCCTATGGGTCATCGTTGCACTAGATTACTGTAAAACATTTTGATTAGGGTCAAAATAATAGTTACATGGGCAAAGATCAAAGGAATTCGCCGCTTTAAGAAAACCGTAATAACTAGACATCTAGTAACACATATGTTCTCGTGACATGGACATTTTAACACCGTATGCCAAAAATCATGTGAAATCATCAAGAACTTTTTGAATTATAAATCATAACATCTCGGCAAACGAATCTGAACGGACTATAGTTGTGATTTGTCCTGATTAGTCTAGGCAGTATAAGAAAGTAGTTTACCCTTCCTTTCCTTCTTGGCAGTGACTGTGCTAGTCGGAGATCGCAGCCATTGTCGCTATACATGAGATCCTCTGCCTGCCATCGCGGCGTGGGGACCATAACCGGCACTACTTGTCGACTGCTCCCACAACACTATCCACCACCTGCTCCAGTGGCTTCACATAACCCTAATAGGGATTGGGGGGGGGGGGGTTAAACGGGAGCTCCACCTTGCCCAAGGGTGCTCCGAAGACTATCGGAGGAAAGGAGATCTTGTCTCCTACTTTGGTAGGTCAGAACTCTACCCCCCAAATCGAGGCGATACATAGATGATATAATAATAACGCTAACACTGTCCGCTTATTATTTTTGTGAGACAGTGGGTATGACTATCATTACTTTTAGTTTATTGGATTGGTCTGCTTATAACATGTTTAGTAGAATTTTGAGAGTTCCTTCGACAACCAAAAAATAACAACGGAGAAGTTTTCAGAGGACAGAACACACATATCATTATCATCATCATTATTTGCCATATTGGTTGGTGTAGGCAATCATGTCCTTCCATTATTCTCTATCCACATCTCGTAATAATTCTATTGTTAATTGTTTTTCCATGCCATGACACCAAGCTATCTAATATCTTCTATTTTTGTCGTCCGCGATCTTTTTTATCTGAATTTTGCCAGTTGTAACCAATTATTCATTGCAACATTCTATCTTCTTATGGTGTGCCCCAAATTGATTGTTTCTTTCTGGTGGTTTTTATGAGCTCCCTTTTTGTGTTGGCCTCTTTGAGAATATCTTCGTAGGTCTTTTTAGCTGTCCAGGGAATAAAACACATTTAAAGAAACAATAAACATTGTTTCTGGGGACAACACCTGAAGAGGATCTTTGGAAAATCTTGGTTCATCATCATCATCATTATCTGTCATACCGGTTGGCGTAGGCGATCATGTCCTTCCACAATATTCTATCTACAGTGCATCGTATCAGTTCTGTTGTTGACTGTTTGTCATGCCATGACACTAAGCTATCTAGTATTTTCTCTCTTTGTCGTCCGCGATATCTCTTTCCTTGTATTTTGCCTGTTGTAACTAAATATTCCAACTTTCATCTTCCCATGATGTGCTCGAAAAATGATTATTGTTTCTTTTCGATGTTTTTTAGAAGCTCCCATTTTGTGTTGGCCTCTTTGAGAGTTTTCTTATGTCTCTTTAGCTGTCCAGAAAACTTTCAACATTCTTCTGAGAAATCCTATCTCTGTGGCCGCTAACTGCCTTTTCATTTGTTTGTTTACTGTCCATGATTCGCTTCCTGAAGTCAGAATTGGTTCTATAGTGTTTTTCTTGTCAGTTGTCCTATTGTCCATGATTCACATCCATATGTTAAGACTGCCTCTACATGACAATTATAAATTATTATTCTTGTTTTTATTGTCAGAAATAGATTGCACAGTATCTTCCTCATTTTTTTAAAGCTGCTTTTGCCTGAATCCTTTTGCATCTCACCTCTGTTGTACATCTACCATCTCACCTCTGTTGTACATCTACCATCTCACCTATTGTTGTACATCTACCATCTCACCTATTGTTGTACATCTACCATCTCACCTATTGTTGTACATCTACCATCTCACCTCTGTTGTTCCTCTTCCATCTCACCTATTGATGTACATCTACCATCTCATCTCTGTTGTACATCTACCATTTCACCTATTGTTGTACATCTACCATCACACCTCTGTTGTACAGCTGCCATCTCACCTATTGTTGTACATCTACCATCTCACCAATTGTTGTACATCTACCATCTCACCTATTGTTGTACATCTACCATCTCACCTATTGTTGTACATCTACCATCTCACCTCTGTTGTGCATCTACCATCTCACCTATTGTTGTACATCTACCATCTCACCTCTGTTGTACATCCACTATCTCACCTCTGTTGTACATCTACCATCTCATTTCTGTTGTACATCTACCATCTCACCTCTGTTGTACAGCTGCCATCTCACCTCTGTTGTATATCTACCATCTCACCACTATTGTACATCTACCATCTCACCTCTGTTGTACATCTACCATCTCACCTATTGTTGTACATCTACCATCTCACCTCTGTTGTACATCTACCATCTCACCTATTGTTGTACATCTACCATCTCACCTCTGGTGTACATCTACAATCTCACCTATTGTTGTACATCTACCATCTCACCTCTGTTGTACATCTGCCATCTCACCTATTGTTGTACATCTACCATCTCACCTATGTTGTACATCCACTATCTCACCTCTGTTGTACATCTACCATCTCATTTCTGTTGTACATCTACCATCTAACCTCTGCTGTACAGCTGCCATCTCACCTCTGTTGTATATCTACCATCTCACCTATTGTTGTACATCTACCATCTCACCTCTGTTGTACATCTACCATCTCACCTCTATTGTACATCTACCATCTCACCTCTGTTGTGCATCTACCATCTCACCTCTGTTGTACATCTACCATCTCACCTCTATTGTACATCTACCATCTCACATCCATTGTACATCTACCATCTCACCTCTGTTGTACACCCACCATCTCACCTTGTTGTACATCTACCATCCGAGGTTAACATTAGCTTAACTTTACAAAGTATGTAATCACGTACATAGACTTGTTTGAAGAAATAAAGGGGAAACAGGTAACAAACTCCGAAAAATGTCATAGCATTACCTTCTCTACCTTCCTCTGAACACAAGTAAGACACAATTGACTCTACACCTTCCACTTCAAAGATGATTGCATCACTATGGCAGTCAGACTTGTTCCCTTGGACACACTCTCGTGCGATGTCTAACTTCCTGTTTTAATGTAAAATCTTTAATTGAAGGCAGGACAATGAAAAGTGGAAATCGGTTATAAAATATTTGATAAACTGTTATTTTCTTCTTGCTGACATTTTTATCTTCAAGTGTACATAAATGTTATAAGCTGCATCGCAAAGAAAAAAAAATAGGAAGATACTAATCTATCTATTATTTTACAATAGAAAGAAGGAAAGGTGATCTTAAATATTATGTAGACACAGTCTTAACATATGGATGTGCATCTTGAACAATGGGACAACAGACAAGAAAAACACGGGAGGTTGTAGAAAGGTGGTTTTACAGAAGAATGTTGATAATACCATGGACAGCTAAGAAGAGTAATGAAAAGGTTTTGAAAACGACCAAATCAAAGAGAGAGTTAGTTTCCAAATATTAGGAAGAAACAATCATCATTTTTTGGCTAAGTAATAAGAATGGAAGAGCTGGAATATACTGTAACAACTGGGACAATTGAAGGGACGAAGAGATAGAGAGTAGCAAAGAGAATAGATATCAGACAGCTTAAGAGAATGGCTTGACAGCAGGTCAACAACAGAAATGATAAATAAATGTCTAGATTGAAAGTTGTGGAAAGACATGATCACTTACGCCAGCTGGCATGTTGCTTGATGATGGTGATGATGAACTCATATATATCCTTACATTAACCAACGGACTACTGTTGTCACCATTATTATCCAGCAAGTAAATAACTCTAGAGGCAAAGCGTCCACTTTTAAAATACAATCTTCATTCCAACATTGTTTCAACCAATACCACACCAAATGAGTGCTAGACATTTACAGCACGCTCGGCAGGTAGAATAGCCAGGGAAAGCAGTGGTGCATACGTTATGACCACTAGTAGCATGGCGATTGAGGTGATGGCAGTGACCAGGGCATTCATCTGCTTAGATTCACAATACTAGATCCACGCCTATGAGGCTAACTCTGCTCTGTATGTATGTAATGGTTAGAATCATGGCAGAAGTCAAAAATACGATAAGTCACCTTTGTCTACGTCCCTAGACATGCGGGAGTACAGGGAAATGAAAGAGCGGACAGGTTGGCTGACTGCGCTATCGTTGACGACGGGCAACCAATGGATCGGGGGGACATCATCAAAGCCCTCCGAGATGTGGGAAGAGTAGAGGACTTCAACAACCATGAGTCCACGTCACACCTTCGGATGAAAGAGATGAGAGTTAAGATTGGCACAGCCAGAAACGAGAAACTTAGTGGAAGTATAAGAAGACTATTCAACCAACATAGAACTGGAGTCATCAGTCGCTGGACACTGCGGGACTTGCTGAGGAGGGGATCTGAGCACCTATGGACATGTTCGGAGTGCAATGAGGATGACCCGCAAATAACTCCATAACTCAATAACTCCATAACTCAAGCCAATGCCAGGCCCGGGCTTTCTATATGGAAGAACAATAAGAAAAATTAATCACTACCGAGATGAAATATATTATAAGAATGACAAGAAACATACTATCAAATTCATACTATAAGAATGACAAGAAACATACTTTCCAATTCATACTATACGAATGACAAGAAACATACTATCCAATTCATACTATAAGAATGACAAGAAACATACTATCCAATTCATACTATAAAAATGACAAGAAACATACTAACTATCCAATTCATACTATAAGAATGACAAGAAACATACTATCCAATTCATACTATAAGAATGACAAGAAACATACTATCCAATTCATACTATAAGAATGACAAGAAACATACTATCCAATTCATACTATAAGAATGACAAGAAACATACTAACTATCCAATTCATACTACATGTATAAGAATGACAAGAAACATACTATCCAATTCATACTATAAGAATGACAAGAAACATACTATCCAATTCATACTATAAGAATGACAAGAAACATACTATCCAATTCATACTATAAGAATGACAAGAAACATACTAACTATCCAATTCATACTATAAGAATGACAAGAAACATACTATCCAATTCATACTCATACTATAAGAATGACAAGAAACATACTATTCAATTCATACTATAAGAATGACAAGAAACATACTGTCCAATTCATACTATAAGAATGAAAAGAAACATACTATCCAATTCATACTATAAGAATGACAAGAAACATACTATCCAATTCATACTATATGAATGACAAGAAACAGCCTGTGATATACGATCAGAAAGGAAGAACTGAGAAAACAGCTAGCAATAATATTCGTCATACAGTATAAAAAGAAACAACAGGTAAAATGGTTTGACAATGCCACAGAGCAGAATGATAAAAAAATAACACAAAGATTCTTCAATAAACGTTTCTAGAACACCAGACCCAAGATGATTAAAGAATACGGAATAATGGAATAATACCAACACTAGAAAACATAACAACAAAGAAAAGTTGGTAACAACAAAGAAAAAGACATCACCTCAGTGTAAAATAACGACAAATGGAGCAATATTAAAACAGGTAAATGAATTTAAATATTTGGGAACATTGTTAACCTCAGACGGAAGATGTACAAAAGAGGTGAGATGCAGAATGGCGCAGGCAAAAGCAGCTTTCCAAAAAGTGAGGAAAATGCTATGCAATCCATTTTTGACAATAGAAACAAGAAAAATAGTTCTTAAATGTTATGTAGAGCCAGTCTTAACATATGGATGCGAATCAGGCACAATAGGACAATAGACAAGAAAGTCACTGGAGTCTGTAGAAATTTGGTTTTACAGAAGAAAGTTGAAAGTACCATGGACAGCTAAGAAGAGTAATGAAGATGTTCTGAAAGAGGTCAAATCAAAAAGAGAGCTAATTTCCAATATTAAGAAGAAACAATCATCATTTTTTTGCCATGTAATGAGAAGAGAACATCTGGAATATATTGTAACAACTGGGAAAATTGAGGGACAAAGAGATAGAGGGAAGCAAAGAGAAAAAATAACAGACAGCTTAAGAGAATGGCTTGGCAGAATGTCAACAACAGAAATGATAGAATAGCTGCCGAGATCGAAAGTTGCGGAGAGACATGATCACCTAAGCCAGTAGGCATGGTACTTGATGATGATGAGAAAACATAACAGCAGAAAAAGCCAACTTAAGAGCAAAAAAGTATATATCCCTTTGAATCTGAAAGGCAAATAATGAAAGAAAAACAAACAATGCTGGTTACAAAATAATGCCCTAGTCACTACCACAATTGCCATAACTCCATAAACTCACAGACACAGTTGATCCAACGTCTCTGCGATGGAGATATCAAAATATGTCACTGGATCTTCCTGCTCAGCAACAAAGTTCAGTATTGGGGCTTGACACTCAAGAATTGCGTCACATGCGTCGTCATTGCCCTCTAAAGGTTGCAAGAAAAGGTTGATTAGATTGAAGGATGAGAGATGGCGAAATGAGAGTGTTGTTGATTTAGGATGATTGAGCTGACAGATAAAGTTGAGTTGGTTATATTGTCAATGACATGTTGCCTAGAAAATAAAAGAGTTCATTGTGTAATGTCCAGTTTTGGTAAAGCCAACATATTATGGTTGAGTGTCTAATCTTGATTTGTGGTAAAACTGACATATTATGGTTGTGTGTCTAATCTTGATTTGTAGTAAAACTGACATATTATGGTTGAGTGTCTAATCTTGATTTGTGGTAAAACTGACATATTATGGTTGAGTGTCTAATCTTGATTTGTGGTAAAACTGACATATTATGGTTGAGTGTCTAATCTTGATTTGTGGTAAAACTGACATATTATGGTTGAGTGTCTAATCTTGATTTGTGGTAAAACTGACATATTATGGTTGAGTGTCTAATCTTGATTTGTGGTAAAACTGACATATTATGGTTGAGTGTCTAATCTTGATTTGTGGTAAAACTGACATATTATGGTTGAGTGTCTAATCTTGATTTGTAGTAAAACTAACATATTATGATTGAGTAAAGATAAAGTACGAGACTCGAACCGGCGTCTCAGCACGCGAGTTTACACCCATATGTGCTCGACCGCCTATCCATAAATGTTCGGAGATTTCTGGATAGTGTCACCTCAAGCATCGAAACTCAGATGCGAAGCAACATTCCTCACCTTCCAAGTGTAATACCCTGGTACCCATTTCTGCCAACGGCTGGGTCGACCGTGGGGCATTTTTTTTTCCAACCACGAGTACAATTTACACTGCTATTATGATTTAGTGTCTAATCTTGATTTGTAGTAAAACTTACATATTATGATTGAGTGTCTAATCTTGATTTGTAGTAAAACTTACATATTATGATTGAGTGTCTAATCTTGATTTGTAGTAAGACTTACATATTATGATTGAGTGTCTAATCTTGATTTGTAGTAAAACTTACATATTATGATTGAGTGTCTAATCTTGATTTGTAGTAAAACTTACATATTATGATTGAGTGTATAATCTTGCTTTGTAGTAAAACTTGCATAATATGGTTGAGTGTCTTATCTTGATTTGTGGTAAAACTGACATAATATGGTTGAGTGTCTCATCTTGTTTTGTGGTAAAACTGACATAATATGGTAAGTGTCTCATCTTGATTTGTGGTAAAACTGACATAATATGGTTGAGTGTGTAATCTTGCTTTGTGGTAAAACTGACATATTATGTTGGAGTGTGTAAACATAATTTGTGGTAAAACTGACATACTATGGTTCAATGTCTCATCTTGATTTGTGGTAAAACTGACATCATATGGTTGAGTGTCTCATCTTGATTTGTGGTAAAACTGACATAATATGGTTGAGTGTCTCATCTTGATTTGTGGTAAAACTGACATCATATCGTTGAGTGTCTCATCTTGATTTGTGGTAAAACGGACATACTATGGTTCAGTGTCTCATCTTGATTTGTCGTAAATCTGACATAATATGGTTGAGTGTCTCATTTTGATTTGAGGTGAGACTGACATCATATGGTTGAGTGTCTCATCTTGATTTGTGGTAAAACTGACATGATATGGTTGAGCATCTAATGTTGATTTGTGGTAAAACTGACATATGATGGTTGAGTGTCTCATCTTGATTTGTAGTAAAACTTTCATATTATGGTTGAGTGTCTAATAGTGATTTGTGGTAAAACTTACATATTATTGTTGAGTGCCTAATCTTGATTTGTAGTAAAACTGACATATTATGGTTGAGTGTCTAATCTTGATTTTTGGTAAAACTGACATAATATGGTTGAGTGTCTAATCTTCATTTGTGGTAAAACAGACATAATATGGTGGAGTGTCTAATCTCAATTTTTGGTAAAACTGACATAATATGGTAGAGTGTTTAATCTTGATTTGTGGTAAAACTGACATAATATGGTTGAGTGTCTAATCTTCATTTGTGGTAAAACAGACATAATATGGTGGAGTGTCTAATCTCAATTTTTGGTAAAACTGACATAATATGGTAGAGTGTTTAATCTTGATTTGTGGTAAAACTGACATGTTATGGTTGAGTGTCTAATCTTGATTTGTGGTAAAACTGACATAATATGGTGGTCGTGTCTAATCTTGATTTGTGGTAAAACTGGCATAATGTGGTGGAGTGTTTAATCTTGATTTGTGGTAAAACTGACAAAATATGGTTGATTGTCTAATCTTGATTTGTGTTAAAACTGACATAATGTGGTGGAGTGTCTAATCTTGATTTGTGGTAAAACTTACATATTATGGTTGAGTGTCTAATCTTGATTTGTAGTAAAACTTACATATTATTGTTGAGTGGCTCATCTTGATTTGTGGTAAAACGGACATAATATGGTTGAGTGTCTAATCTTGATTTGTGGTAAAACTGTCATATAATGGTTGAGTGTCTAATCTTGATTTGTAGTAAAATTTAAATATTACGGTTGAGTGTCTAATCTTGATCTTTAGTAAAACTAACATAGTAGAGTTGATTGTCTAATCTTTATTTGTGGTAAAACTAACATATTATGCTCCACAGTCTAAACTTAATTTGTAGTAAAACATATTGTGTTTAATTGTCTAATCTTGATTTGTGGTAGACATAAGATATTGGAGTTGATTGTCTAATCTACATTTTTATTAAACTTAAAATATTGGTATTTATTTTCTAATGTTGATTTGTGGTATAACTAACATTTTAGGATTACTAAGTTTTGAATGTTGGTAAAGCTGATATATTAGAATGGATTATCTAATGTTGATTTGTGGTGTAACTAACATGTTAGAGTTGATTACATAGTTTTGATTATTGGTAAAGCTGATATATTAGAATGGATTATCTAATGTTGATTTGTGGTATAACTAACATGTTAGAGTTGATTACCTAGTTTTGATTGTTGGTAAAGCTTATATATTATAATTGATTATCTAATGTTGATTTCTTGTATAACTAACATATTAATCTTGATTTTTGGGAAAATTTCTCGAGGTTTCTCTTTAATTGTTAAGCTCCCGAAATGTGACAGTGAAACTGTATTTTCAATATGATTCTTCCTCTTCTACCTTTCAGCTCCTTGTGGAGCATAGGTCTTCAACAAACACTTTTCAAATCGTTCCGTTTCTTGCATTTTTTTAAAGATCATTCCATGTCTTCCCCATCATCTTCATCTCTGCCTCTGTCTTCTCCGAGAATTCGTTGGTCTTCCTCTTTGTTTTTTCCCCTGGGGATTCCAAAAAAGGGCAAGTTGTGTAATACTCTCAGTTGGCTTCCGCAGTGTGTGTCCTATCCAGCGCCATCGTCTTCGCTGTATCTCTTTATCCTCTGCTATTTGACTGGTACATTTCCATAATTCTATTTTAGTGATTTTGTCCTTCCATTTCCATCCTTTTATTCGGCGTAAGCATCAATTAATGAAAGTCTGTATCTTCATGATTATCAATTGTGTTGTTCTCCATGTTACACAGCCATAAAATAGAACTGACTTAACATTGGAGTATATGCTTCTTTGACTTCTCTTAAAAAGCACAGCCTCCCAATGTAGACAAGAAGAATGGAACTGCGTGAGCGACAGTGCTTCTCTACACTTTGGGCTCTCATCTTTCAGCGCAGTCCTGGAACAAACAAACACGGATTCTCTAGAATTATAAAGTACACAGTTACATGAAAGGGAGCTGCGATAGCTCAGTGGTTAGTGAACTGGACTACAAATGACACGGGTAGGGTTCGATCCCAACCGACGGCTTCCGGGTTCACCCAGCCTTAAATGGGTACCGGATTTTTTTCTGGGAAAGTAAAGCAGCACGGGCGTAATACCGACCACATTACCCCAAAAATCATGTGCCGAAGGTCTGTAAAATGTATGGTCACTAACATCATATTTCCCTATACGCCACTTGGCGTTACGGGGGTACTTTACTTTACTTTACATGAAAGCATTTTGTAGTTTTTTTTCACAAATGTGAAGATTGAATTTCGATGACCACTGAATTTGCAAATTATTTATCATCATCATCATCGAGTGCCATCTCCGCAACGAAGGTTGGCTACCACGGATCGCCATTCTGCTCTGTCTCTTGCTTTGTTGGTGCAGGTTATCATAGGCTGGTTTGTCCATCTTTTGATGTTACTCGACCATGTTACTCTTGGTCTGCCTCTGCCTATTTTACGTTGTATTTTCCCCTCCAAGGTTATTTTTAGTAGGCTGTTGTATCTTTTAACAAGGCCCAACAATCTCAAGTGCCTTGTTTGAATTATTTTTAGTAGTTCTCTTGTAATTTTTATTTGTTTTAAGACTTCATCGTCTGTTTTCTTTTCTGTCCATCCAATTCTACTTATTCTTCCATATATTCACATTTTTCTATTCTGTTTTCAGTGTCTAGTGTCCATGTTTCTGCACCATATAGGAATGTTGAGAACACCTAACATTTTACTATTCTTAGTTTTAGCCCTGGTGTTATTTGTTTTGATGTTAGTATACTTTTCATGACATTAAAATTGGTTTTTGCCATTCCTATTATTTTGTTTATTTCAGTTGTACATTTTCCATCACTGATTATAATATGTACAAGGTAGTTGTAGTTCCGAACTGTTTCCAGGTCTATTCCTTCAATTTTGATATCCATTTGTAGGTTTTGAGTATTTTCTTTGTTTATGATCATAGTTTTGATTTCTGAGAAGAATGTTGAAAGTTCCCTCATCATCATCATCATCATGTGTCATACCGGTTGGCGTAGGTGATCATGTCCCTCCACAATCTTCTATCTACAGTACATCGTATCAGTTCTATTGTTGACTGTTTTCCATGCCATGACACCAAGCTATCCAGTATTTTCTCTCTTTGTCGCCCGCGATCTCTCTTTCCTTTTATTTTGCCAGTTGTAACCAAGTATTCCAACTGTTCTCTTCTCATGATGTACCCGAAAAATGTTGATTGCTTCTATCTGATGTTTTTTAAGAGTTCCCTTTTTGTGTTGGCCTCTTTGAGAACTTCCCTATTGGTCTTTTTAGCTGTCCAGGGAACTTTCAACATTCTTCTGAGAAATCCCATCTCTGTGGCCTCTAACCGTCTTTTCATTTGTTTGTCTACTGTCCATGATTTGCTTCCATAGGTCAGAGTTGGTTCTATATAGCACCGATGAACTCTCTTTCTCATTTTTATTGACATAGATTTGTTGCATAAGATATTTTTCATTTTCTAAAATGCTATTTTGGCCTGAGCTATTCTGCTTTTTATTTCTGTGGTGCATCTTCCATCTGATGTTATTATTGTGCCCAAGTATTTGAAACGTTGCACTTGTTTCAGGTTTGTCTCGTTTATTTTTATGCTACATGATGGTGGTGATTGTTTCTTTGATATAACCATTACTTCTGTTTTCTTACTATTCAGACTGAGACCATTCTTGTTGTTTTCTTTTACTATTATGTCTATCATTTCTTGTAGCTCATTCTCTGTCTCTGCTATTAAGACTATGTCATCTGCATATCGCAAATTATTTATGTTGTGACCGTTGACTTCAATTCCTTTTTTGTCTATTATTGATCTTATAATATATTCGCTGTAAAGTGAAAACAAATCCGGCGGCAGAACACAGCCTTGTCTGACTCCTTGCTTCATATATTGGAATTGTCCTGTTTGGTTGTTAATTCGTATAGCCGCTGTTTGTTGCCAGTACATGTTTTTTATGATTCGCAGATCCTTGCCATCAATGTTTAATTTCTCCAGCCTATTGATTATTTCCGCATGCTTTACTTTGTCAGATGCTTTCGTGTAGTCTATAAAGCACATATATAGATCTTTCTTTACCTCTATAGATCTTTCTATCGATGTTCTTAATATTTATAGTGCATTATTGGTGCCCTTTCCTTCCACAAATCCACATTGTTCCTCACTTATTTCTGGTTTTATTTTGTTCCTTACACGTCTCATGATTATTCTTAATAATATTTTAGTCATTTGGCTCATGAGACTAATAGTGCGGTGGTCTTCACAATCAGTGGCTCCTGACTTCTTCGGTATGGCTACAAAGATAGATGTTAGTAGATCTTCGGGCATGTGTCCAGTGTTATATATGTCATTGAGTAATTTTGTTATGACTTGTACTCCCAGCTCTCCTAATGCATTTATCTCTTCGATTGTTATATTGTCAGGACCTGGAGCTTTGCCTCTTTTCATGTGTTGAATTGCGTCCTCCACTTCACTCTGCATTATTGGTGGTCCTGTGTCTTCATTTGAATTGTTTAATTCTGGTCTTTCATCATCAAAGAGTTGACTGATAAATTATGTCCATCTTTCCTTTGTCTTCTCCTATCCCATTATTATATTTCCTTCCTTTGATTTCAAACATCCTGAAACTTTGATTTCTTTTCTTCCTGTTAATTCATTTAACTGATTGTGCATACATTTTGAGTCTTTCTTTTGTTGTTTTTCCATTTCTTCACATTTCTGTTTTAACCATCCTTCCTTTGCTTCACTGCACTTGTTTTGGATCTCTTTGTGCAATATTTTGTATATCCGTTTTTCTTTCTTATGTTTTCTTCTTTCGTCCATTAGTTGTAACATTTCTCCTGTCATCAATTCTTTTTGTTGATTCTATTAGTCACTGGTAATACTTCTTTTGATGTTTGTTGAATCGATTGTTTGAGCATTTCCCACTGCTCCTGGATGTCCTGTATTTTCTCAATAGCATTATGTCTATTTTGTACTATCGTGCTGTACTTATCACTCATCTGTTTATCTACTCTTAGCATATCTAGTTCTAATTTTATATTTCTTGGTGATTTCTGTGCCTTCCGCAGTTTTATTCTTATCTTTCCAACTACTGGTACATGGTCACTATTGCAATCTGCTCCTGGCCTTGTTTTAACAGATGTTAGCCCATTCCTGAATCCTCCCTGTACCAGTATAAAATCAATTTGATTGTGCACTTTTTTGTCTGGGCTTTGCCATGTCCATAGTCGCCTAGGGTGTTGTTTGAACCAAGTGTTACCTATAATCATTTCATGTGTCTTTGCCCAATCTATCAATCTATCCCCTCTGTCATTCGTCTCTCCAAGGCCATGCCCCCCAGTCACATTTTGCACTTTAGCTGTTCCTACCTTTGCATTGAAATCCCCTAATATAATAGTTATTTCTTGTGGTTTTCACTGTTCCATGGTTGTCATTCCTCTCTCCAAGGCCATGCCCCCCAGTCACATTTTGCACTTTAGCTGTTCCTACCTTTGCATTGAAATCCCCTAATATAATAGTTATTTCTTGGGGTTTACACTGTTCCATGGTTGCCTCTAGCTCCTCGTAAAAAGTGTCAATGTCTTATTCTTCGCTATACCTTGTTGGTGCGTAAGCTTGAATTATGTTGATATCCATTGGCCTACCTCTCAATTTTACTAGCAGAATTCTGTCTGATACTGGCCAAAATCCTTTCACTGTTTTGCTTCCTTCTCTATCTAACATGATGCCTACTCCTCTTCCGTGTGTGGTTCCCCCAGAGTAAATTTCATTTCCACTGTCGCGTTGTAATAATCCTGCTCCTGTCCATCTCATTTCACATAGTGAAAGTTCCCTGGACAGCTAAAAAGACCAATGAAGAAGTTCTCAAAGAGGCCAACACAAAAAGGGAGCTCCTGAAAAACATCAGAAAGAAACAATCAACATTTTTCGGGCACATCATGAGAAGAGGAAAGTTGGAATACTTGGTTACAACTGGCAAAATAAAAGGAACGAGAGATCGCGGACGACAAAGATAAAAAATACTGGATAGCTTGGTGTCATGTCATGGAAAACAGTCAACAACAGAACTGATACGATGCACTGTAGATAGAAGATTGTGTAAGGACATGATCGCCTACGCCAACCGGTACAGCACATGATGATGATGATGATAATAGTTTTTGTCTTTTTGATATTCGTACCTAATCCATATTTGTTGCCTGTCATGTTTATTTTATTAAGTAATTGTTGTAGATCTTTAGGAATTTCTACTAGTAGTACATCTCTATCTGATAGTAGACAAAGTTAAAATATATGTCTCAACACTTACCACTAACAACCAGGATAAAAGCCATAGTCATAAAGGCTGCAGTTAAAACTCCCATCTCGAGATATCTAAATGTTCACTTAGAGCAAACTTGGCCAATGGACGTAAGTGAAGTTGTAAACATGAAAACACGATATTTAACAGCACAGCTTTCTGATGACGTCACTGAACTAACAAGCTGCGGGATAGCTCACTGCCGTGGATTAAAGTGCTCGTGATTGCTATAAATTATACTTGATATAACCCTCCCACCATGACATCAGCTTTGACATTGTGTTAACTATTTGTAGGTAAAGTGCGCAGACAATATTAGATGAGTCTGGAAACACGGTCGTGGTGAACTGTTGGCGGGATAATGATCCATTGATGACTGCAGCAGTGTTACTCAACTGTAGGACATGTGGCGTGGGGGGCACATAGTATTCCAGTTATGGGGGAGGGGCGCGTGTAAATGTGACATAATTGGAACCCACGCTAGACATTAGCGAGCTGGGAGTAATGCAGGGAGATGTAAATGTATGTAGAATGCAACGCTCAGATATAACTCTTCCTCCACCAAAGAATGAATTATTTAATCAATGAATTATTGTTTCTTTGTTTTTTTTTTTCTGTTATTGTTTATTTGTCATTTTTTCCGAGTGCTAACACATACCTCTTCCTTCTATGATTCCCTATTATCGCCTCGGAAGTTTCCCTATATAATAATATTTATTTATTATTATTTGTCTCAAATTAATTATTTCATCAGTTTGGTCTGTCAGACAAGTACACATCACTAGAGCCTAGCTTTTGGCTTTTCGTGGCAAGACGCCGTGCCACTGAGTACGGGTTCGATCCTGCTTTGGTCCATACATTGTTCTTTGTTTTTTTTCTTTCTGTTATTAATTATTTGTCTTTTTTTCCGAGTGCTGTAAACATACCTCTTCCTCTGAACTGATTCGGTGATTATCGCCTCGGAAGTTTCCCTCTATAATAATATTCATCATCATCATCATCGAGTGCCGTCTCCGCAACGAAGGTTGCCTACCATGGAACGCCATTCCACTCTGTTTCTTGCTTTGATGGTGCAGGTTGTCATAGATTGACTTGACCATCTTTTGATGTTACTCGTATATGTTAGTCTTGGTCTGCCTCTGCTTCTTTTACCTTGTATTTTTCCTTCCAATATTACTTTTAGTAGGCTGTTTTGTCTTTTAACATGCCCAAGAATTTAATTTGTCTTGTCTTAATTGTATTTAGTAGTTCTCTTTTAATTTTATTTCTTTTAAAACTTCATCGTTTGTTTTCTTTTCTTTCCATCCAATTCTACCTATTTTTCTGTAAATCCACATTTCAAAGGCTTCAATTTTCTGTTCTATATTTCTTGTCTAATGTCCATGTTTCTGCACAATACAGGACTATTGAAAAGATGTAACATTTTGCTATTCTTAGTTCTATAATAATATTCATTTATTATTATTTGTCTACACATCACTAGTCGGTCCCCAAATGTAGAGCATTAAGTTAGACGGTCAGATCTCTGCGGCAACACAGTTTTCCTTTCTTACATATCCCCCCCCCCCCCTTTTTACGCACACTCAATGAACTGCTGTCCAACATAGCCGTTTTCTTCACTTTAGTCATAACCACAATATGTGGAGAGAGCCGCGACAGCTCAGTCGTTAGTGAACTGGTCTACAAAGGACAAGGGGTAGGGTTCGATCCCAACCGACGGCTTGCAGGTTCACCCAGCCTTTAATGGGTACCGGATTTTTTTTCTGGGAAAGTAAAGCAGCACGAGCTGTAATACAGACCACATTACCCCAAAAATCATGTGCTGAAGGTCTGTAAAATGTATGGTCACTAACACAATATTTCCCTATACGCCACTTGGCGTGACGGGGGTACTTTACTTTACAATATGTGGACGAACTTAGAAGAAAAATTAGACATGCAAGTTTGTCAAAACAAATGAAAAGACGATTAGAGGCCACAGAGATGGGATTTCTCAGAAGAATGTTGAAAGTTCCCTGGACAGATAAAAAGACCAATGAGGAAGTTCTCAAAGAGGCCAACACAAAAAGGGAGCTCTTTAAAAACATCAGAAAAAGCAATCAACATTTTTCGGGCACATCATGAGAAGAGGAAAGTTGGTATACTTGGTTACAACTGGCAAAATAAAGGAAAGAGAGATCGCGGATGACAAAGAGAGAAAATACTGGATAGCATGGTGTCATGGCATGGAAAACAGTCAACAACAGAACTGATACGATGCACTGTAGATAGAAGATTGTGGGGGGACATGATCGCCTACGCCGGCCGGCAGGGTACATAATGATAATGATGAAGTTTGTCAATCTGTTTATTATAGAAATAAGCTGTTTTCTATCATCTCACGGTTACTGTCAATCTAAATTTGTAAGTTTATAGCACGGTGACAATCAATAACTTTACAATCCATTTTTGGCAGTAGAAACAGAAGAAAAATAGTTCTTAAATGTTATGTAGAACCAGACTTAACATATGGATGTGAATCATGGACAATAGGATAAGAGACAAGAAAATCACTGGAGTCTGTAGAAATATGGTTTTACAGAAGAATGTTGAGAATACCATGGACAGCTAAGAAGAGTAATGAAGAGGTTCTGAAGGAGGCCATAATAAAGATCATTGTTCATAAATAGAACAGTATTAGATGTGCTGAATGAAGATTCGTTTTTGTTCATGCAAGAACTCATGTTAAAGCTGGAAAACAACAAGAGACATAGAAACAAAGTTGAACGCATTCGAAAATAAATGTCTAAGGAAAATACTTGGTATAGCGTGGAACGAATTCAAAACAAACGAGGAAATTAGAGAAATCGCCAATCAACCACTAATATCTTCAGTAATAAAGAAAAGACGATGGTCATACGTTGGACATGTGATGAGAAGAGATAATAACCGAATAGCAAAGCAAGCCCTCATATGGGAAACAACAGGTAAAAGAAAAGAGGAAGACCCAGGGAGACACTGAGAAGAACATTGATGAGACAGGCAAGAGCAGCAGGAATCGGCTCCCTCAATGAGATAGAACTGCTTGCACAGAACAGAGACAGATGGTGAGATTTGTTAAAATATCTTTAAAAGAAAACTGCTAGAACAAAAAAATTAATATAGGAGAAGGTGTATCTTGGTCTACGCCCTATGGGCCGGCTACGGCTCGAAAGGTCAATAGAAGAACTCATGGATCAGGGGTTATGTCCAACACAAACGATTGTGATTAAATGACCGGGAGCAGTGTGAATTGTACTCGTGGTTGGAAAAAAATTACCCCCACGGTCGACCTAGCCGTTGGCAGGAATGGGTACCAGGGTATTACCCTGGGGAAGGTGAGGAATGTCGCCTCGCACCTGAGTTTAGATGTTTGAGGCGACACTATACAGAGTTCACCGAATAGTTTCTGGATAGGCGGCCGAGCACATATGGGTGGAAACTCGCGTGCTAAGACGCCGGTTCAAGTCTCGTTTTTGACACTTACCTTGACCTTTACAAACGATTGTTCATCATCATTATCATCGTCAGTACCGGGCCTGCTGGCGTAGGTGATCATGTCTCTCCACAAATTTCGATCTCGACAGTTATTTACCATTTCTGTTCTAGGACCTTCTGCCGTCATTCTCTTAAGCTGTCCGGTATCTTTTTTCTCTTTGCTTCCCTTTATCTCTTCGTCCCTCAGTTTTTTTTTCCGTTTGTTTTATATATGTGTGTGTGTGTGTGTGTGTGTGTGTGTGTGTGTGTGTGTGTGTGTGTGTGTGTGTGTGTGTGTGTGTGTGTGTGTGTGTGTGTGTGTGTGTGTGTGTGTGTGTGTGTGTGTGTGTGTGTGTGTGTGTGTGTGTGTGTGTGTGTGTGTGTGTGTGTGTGTGTGTGTGTGTGTGTGTGTGTGTGTGTGTGTGTGTACACAACAATTACATATACATATATGCTTAAAATTACGATTGTAATAGCAATAAATAGTAAAAAAATAAAATGTAAAAATGAAAGGAGACCTACTAAACACAATTAGAACACGACATGTGAAATTTTGGGGGCATGTTAAAAGACACAAGAGCCTACTAAAAGTAATATTGGAAGGGAAAATACAAGGTTATAGAGGCAGAGGCAGACCAAGAATAACATGGACAAATAACATCCAAAGATAGACAAGTCAGTCTATGACAGTCTGCACCATCAAAACAAGAGACAGAGTGGAATGGCGCTCCATGGTAGTCAACCTTCGATGCGGAGACAGCGCTCAATGATGATGATGATGAATAGCAATAGATTCAATTGACAAAATCAAGGATCCCCTACTGTCGTGCATGATTTTTCTTCTTTAGATATCTATTGTGCTATGTTGTGTAAGTAGTGATTGTATCTTTGTCATGTCAATTTGTAGATTTCTGAACAAACATTTCATTGTTTTTGCCGCCGTAAAACTGTATGGTCGCTTACTTTTATTAGAAGGTAAATATCTCAAGTTAACCACATGGATTGTGTGTGATCTTGCAGTGACGGGGTAATACCATAGCCCTGATACTCGAGTTTTGGAGACAGATAATAATAAATGAATATTTTTATAGAGGGAAACATAGAGTATTGGAGACAAATAATAATAAATGAATATTTTTATAGAGGGAAACAGAGTATAGGAGACAAATAATAATAAATTAATATTATTATAGAGGGAAACATAGAATATTGGAGACAAATAATAATAAATGAATATTATTATAGAGGGAAACATAGAGTATTGGAGACAAATAATAATAAATGAATATTTTTATAGAGGGAAACATAGAGTATTGGAGACAAATAATAATAAATGAATATTATTATAGAAGGAAACATAGAGTATTGGAGACAAATAATAATAAATGAATATTATTATAGAGTGAAACATAGAGTTTTGGAGACACATAATAATAAATGAATATTATTATAGAGTGAAACATAGAGTTTTGGAGACAAATAATAATAAATGAATATTATTATAGAGTGAAACATAGAGTTTTGGAGACATATAATAATAAATGAATATTATTCTAGAGTGAAACATAGAGTTTTGGAGACAAATAATAATAAATGAATATTATTATAGAGTGAAACATAGAGTTTTGGAGACATATAATAATAAATGAATATTATTATAGAGGGAAACCTCGAGTATTGGAGACAAATAATAATAAATGAATATTATTATAGAGGGAAACATAGAGTATTGGAGACAAATAATAATAAATGAATATTATTATAGAGGGAAACATAGAGTATTGGAGACAGATAATAATAAATGAATATTATTATAGAGGGAAACCTCGAGTTTTCTCGAAATTTTACTTCATTGTAGCCATGTTATGATGTACACATAAATTATGTAGTAAGTAATGTAAAGTAACGAGCCCCCGACACGTCAAGTGGCGTATAGGGAAATATGGTGTTAGTGACCATACATTTTACAGACCTTCAGCACATGATTTTTGGGGTAATGTGGTCAGTATTACGCCTGTGCTGCTTTACTTTCCCAGAAAAAAATGCGGTACCCATTTAAGGCTGGGTGAACCCGGAAGCCGTCGGTTGGGATCGAACCCTACCCTTTGTCCGTGGTAGTCCAGTTCACTAACCACTGAGCTATCGCGGCTCCCGTATTAACAGCATACCTTAGATTATTTATATTATGACCTCAGATTGCTATTTGACTTCTCAGAATAGTTTGCAGTAAGAGACAAGTAGAAAGTAAAATTAATTGACAACTTTTCTGGCTCTCACACGATGCATGTCAAATTAACTTGAACTTCAGAACATGGGAATACCTCATAACGACACTGAAATTGTAAGCGTTTATATGGCTGGAGATCCCAGTAAATGGGGATAAGTGTGTTTGATAGGAGCTTTTGTCATTCGATAATAACTTAATGTACGTTCGTGGGGGGCGGTTGTAACACTTACTGTCTGTTGTTATATATCGGAGGGCGACATTAGGGTTGCGGTAACACGCTGGCTAGGTTATTAAGTGAATGTTGGGTCTGTTCCAACTTTCTTCTCTACAGTCAACTAAACAGACAGTGGACTGGGTGCCTTCCTCAGTCGTGATCACCGAGTGCCGTCTCCGCAACGAAGGTTGGCTACCATGGAAAGCCATTCTACTATGTTTCTTGCTTTGATGGTGCAGATTGTCATAGGTTGACTTGTCCATCTTTTGATGTTACTCGTCCATGTTAGTCTTGGTCTGCCTCTTTTACCCTGTATTTTCCCTTCCAATACTACTTTTAGTAGGCTGTTGTGTCTTTTAACGTGCCCCAAAAATTTCATTTGTCTTGTCTTAATTGTATTTAGTAGTTCTCTTTTTATTTTTAGTAGTTTTAAAACGTCGTCGTTTGTTTTCTTTTCTTTTCATCCAATTTTACCTATTCTTCTAATTGTAGCAAAGAAAGAAAAAGACATCAACGCAATGCGCAATACAGACAAGTAGAACAATATTAAAATAGATAAATGAATTTAAATATCTGGAAAAAATGTTAACCTCAGATGGTAGATGTACAACAGAGGTGAGATGGTAGATGTACAACAGAGGTGAGATGGTAGATGTACAACAGAGGTGAGATGGTAGATGTACAACAGAGGTGAGATGGTAGATGTACAACAGAGGTGAGATGGTAGATGTACAACAGAGGTGAGATGGTAGATGTACAACAGAGGTGAAATGGTAGATGTACAACAGAGGTGAGATGGTAGATGTACAACAGAGGTGTGATGGTAGATGTACAACAGAGGTGAAATGGTAGATATACAACAGAGGTGAGATGTACAACTCGTTTCCATTTTTCATGGTATTGGCCTTTGAGGATGGCTTTAGCTTCATCATAACTGAGCGGATGGTTCTCTCGTGATAGTCTCCCTCCCTCTTTAGCTAATTTGTCTGCGCGTTCGTTCCCGTGTATATTACAGTGTGATGGTATCCACTGAATGACTACTCTCTGGAAGTTATTGCATAGTTGGTCCAGGGTTGTTCTCAAGTCATCTAGTTCATTATTCTTGGGGCTTTTTAGAGCTGATAGTACTGACAGTGCATCAGTCAGAATCACCAATTTATTGTGCATGTTATTTTTGTGTTGAGTAGCCAGTGTTGCAGCATCTCTGAGGGTCTCAGTTTCTGCTTTAAAGTTGTTTGAGAATTTTCCAGCAGCTATTGACTTGGTGATCTCATTCTGATTATTCAGCGTCAAGAACACACCACCCCCTCCATTTCTGGTGGCATTTGTAGCAGAGCCATCTGTGTATATGTGGGACCAAGAGTCCTGTGGGTAGGTATCGTGTATGTGTTTTACTGCTACGTGTTTTCTTTCTGTGTCTGATTGAGTGCCTTTTTTCATGATTCCTGTTATATTTTCCTTAAGTTCTGGTGTTTAATGTTTCCCAAGAGGAGACATATCAGATGTCTTTCCCTGTATTTTACATATTTTAATAAAGTGCTCAAACGTTCCTCTTTCCATGTACGGCCAAAGAAACGGTGATTGTTTCATTTTGATGATTTTTGTTTGTTATGAGCTTTCTTTTTGTGTTGGCTTGAACTATTAGAACCACATCATCATCATGATCATGGTCATCATGGTCGTCACCGTTATCATCATCATCATCACCACCACCACCATCATCATCATCATCATCATCATCATCATCATCATCATCATCATCACCATCACCGTCGTCATCACCGTCGTCATCATCATCATCATCATTATCGTCATCATCAACCTCACCATCACCGTCGTCATCATCATCATCACCACCACCACCATCATCATCATCATCATCATCATCATCACCATCACCGTCGTCATCATCATCATTATCGTCATCATCAACCTCACCATCACCGTCATCATCATCATCATCATCATCATCATCATCATCATCATCATCACCATCATCATCATCATCATCATCACCACCACCACCATCATCATCATCATCATCATCATCATCATCATCATCATCATCATCATCATCATAAAATCTCGCTTCTCATCCTACCATCATCTCGCTTCTCATCCTACCATAAATCTCGCTTCTCCCTTCTCCTACCAATATAAATCTCGCTTCTCCCTTCTCCTACCAATATAAAATCTCGCTTCTCCCTTCTCCTACCAATATAAAATCTCGCTTCTCCCTTCTCCTACCAATATAAAATCTCGCTTCTCCCTTCTCCTACCAATATAAAATCTCGCTTCTCCCTTCTCCTACCAATTTAAAATCTCACTTCTCCCATCTTCAACCAAGTGAAAATAACACCATTCTACCTCCTACCAATTTAAAATCCCACCCTCCCATCTCCTACCAATTTAAAATCCCACCCTTCCATCTTCTATCAATTTAAAATCCCACACTCCCATCTCCTACCAATCTAAAATCCCACCCTCCCATCTTCTGTCAATCTAAAATCCCACACTCCCACCTTCTATCAATCTCAAATCCCACCCTCCATTCTTCTATCAATCCTAAATCCAACCCTCCCAACTTTTATTAATCTAAATTCCTACCCTCTCATCTTCTATCAATATAAAATCCCACCCTCCCATCTTCTATCACTATAAAATCCCACCCTCCCATCTTCTATCAATCTAAAATCCACCCTACCATCTTCTATAAATCAAAAACCCACTCTCCCATCTTCTATCATTCCAAAATCCCACCTCTCCCACCTCCTATTCAATCTAAAATTCCACCCTCCCATCTCCTACCAATCTAAAATCACACCTTCCCAACTCCTTTCAATCCAAATTCCTACCTCTCCCACCTCTATCAAATCTAAAATCCCACCCTCCCATCTTCTTTCAATCAAAAATCCCACCCTCCCATCTTCTATCGATCTAAAATCCCACCCTCCCATCTTCTTTCAATGAAAAATCCCACCCTCCCATCTTCTTTCAATCAAAAATCCCACCCTCCCATCTTCTATCAATCTAAAATCCCACCCTCCCATCTTATATCAATCTAAAATCCCACGCTCCCATCCTATATCAATCTAAAATCCCACCCATTCATCTTCTATCAATCTAAAATCCCACCTTCCCATCTTATATCAATCTAAAATCCCACCCTCCCACCCTATATCAATTTAAAATCCCACTTTCATGACCTTGAGATCTGATTAAATCAACACTTCACCTGAACATTTTGGAATCGTTACAAAAACATGCAGTTTTGGTGTCAACTGTAGCGAACTAAAGAAAGTGTAGTCATTAGTTGTAAGTTATGATCTGTCTACAACTTGCCGTAAATAGCACGGGGTGTTTATGCATGTATTTATTTTATGGGAAATCTGGCGTGCTATGCTTTCTCTTCATAACTTTGTCGCCGTTTTTTTTGTCGACTTCTGGCAGATTATCAATATTTTTGGGGGTAAAGAATTTACTGGCACTCACTGTGAGGTTGTTGTAATAAGAAAAAAGACAAAATTTTCGGACCCCAGTGTCAGTACTTGGATTTTATTTGCAAATATGCTCAAAAATCTGAACCTATTTTCCTGTTTGATGGCAACGACACCTCATGTAATCCGGATACAGATTCTACATCAGTTGAGGCAACTCTCAATCAATCTTTGCCGTGCTCCTGGTTTAGGATTTATGCGAATGACTTAAAATATCCGGACAGTTTCACGGTAAAACTGAATGGTTCTGCCTCATGTAACAATGTATCAAGGTTTGTAGTTAGTCCGCACGAGATTGATGCCTTCTGCCCTGGGGCTGGTCTGATCAACAAGTTACGGAATGAAAGGGCGATAGTTGCAAATATGCTGCCTTGCAGGAAGGTTGGGGACAATCAAAGGCTAGGGAAAGCAAACCCGAATAAAATGCTGGCTGAAATCGGATGCACTGGGCCACTGGCGCAGAACACAGTGCAACGTATTAACGGGTGTTCAGTCAGAGTGGATCTGACAGACTCTAATTGTGATATTCTGTCTGTGGGGGCGATCAACACACTTAGCCTGACAGCTGACTTCATATGAGAGTCTGGAATCCTTACTCTGATTGAGTCCTGAACGCAGAGAGAGAGAGAAAAGAGATGGAAGGAGAGAGGGTTAGCGCAGGAAGATCATCAAGGGAAAAGATAGTTGGCGAGAGGAAGGTTCAGATAGGTAATGAAGTTAATGAGTTGGGGGCAGGCGGATGGGGGCGGGGGGGGGGGGGGTTGATCGATTGGGAGAGAAAAAACGAGAAAGGAAATTACAATGAGAGAAGGTGGGGAGGGGAATGTTCGATGCAGACAAAGAGGGAGAGAGAGGGAGGGAAAAGAGAGAGTGAGAGAAAGAGCGGGAGAGAAGGGGGAAGAGGGAGAAAGAGGGGGCAAGGGAAAAAGAGGTAGGCAGAGAGATAGGGAGAGAGAGAGAGGGAGAGGGAAAGAGAGATAGGGAGAGTGGGAGAGAGAGAGGGAGGGAGAGAGAGGGGAGAGGGAAAGAGAGATAGGGAGAGTGGGAGAGAGAGAGGGAGGGAGAGAGAGAGGGAGAGGGAAAGAGAGATAGGGAGAGTGGGAGAGAGAGAGGGAGGGAGAGAGAGGGGAGGGAGAAAGAGAGACAGGGAGAGAGAGAGGGAGAGGGAAGGAGAGATAGGAAGAGAGGGAGAGAGAGGGAGAGAGAGAGGGGGAGAGGGAAAGAGAGACAAGGAGAGAGAGAGGGAGAGAGAGATAGGGAGAGAGAGAAAGGGAAAGGGAAAGAGAGATAGGGAGAGAGAGAGGGAGAGAGTGGGAGAGAGGGAAAGAGAGATAGGTAGAGAGAGAGATATAGAGATAGGGAGAGATAGAGAGGAGAGGGAGAGAATGGGAGAAGGAGAGAGAGAATGAGAGGACGATAGAGAGGGAGGGAAAGAGAGAGGGAGAGAGAGAGTGGGGGAAGAGGGAGCGAGGGAGAGTGAAGAGAGAGAGGGAGAAGGAGAGAGAGGCATAGTGAGAGTGAAGGGAAGAGGAAGAGAGAGATAAAGAGAGGAAGAGAGAGAAAGAGAGGGATAGAGAAAGAGAGGGAGAGAGAAAGAGAGTGATAAAGAGAGAATGAGAGAGAGAGGGAGAGAGAGGAAGAGGGAGAGAGAGATAAAGGGAGGAAGGGAGAGAAAGAGAGGGAGAGATAAAGAGAGGGACATAGGGAAGGAGGGGAATAGAGAGGGTGAGAGAGAAGGGAAGGAGGAAGAGAGAGTTAGAGGGAGAGAGGAAGAGATAGAGAGATATAGAGGGAGGGAGGGAGGGAGGGAAAGAATACAACATACAAAGAGAGAAGATGGGGGAAAATGTGGAATACAAACAGAAAGATTGAGAGAATGAGAAAAGAGCAGACAGAATAAAGGTGAGGGAAAATGTTCGATATATAAAGAGAGAGACAGATAGATAGAGAGAGCGAGAAAGGGATATACAAGGAGAGAAAGTGAGGAGAAATGATCGATAGAGTGATAGAACGAGTAATGAACATATAGAGAAAGTAAGAGACAGTGATTGATATATATATATATATATATATATATATATATATATATCTAGAAAGGAACATAATGAGAAAGTAAGGAATAATGATTGGTGGAGAGAGAGAACTAGAAAGGAACATGTAGAGAAATAAGAGAGAATGATCGATAGAGTAAGAACGAGAAAGGAACATATAGAGAATGTAAGAGATAATGATTGATAGAGAGAGAGAGAGAAAGGAACATGTAGAGAAAGTAAGAGATAATGATTGATAGAGAGAGAGAGCGAGAAAGGAACATGTAGAGAAAGTAAGAGATAATGATTGATAGAGAGAGAGAGCGAGAAAGTAACATGTAGAGAAAGTAAGAGATAATGATTGATAGAGAGAGAGAGCGAGAAAGGAACATGTAGAGAAAGTAAGAGATAATGATTGGTGGAGAGAGAGAACTAGAAAGGAACATGTAGAGAAATAAGAGAGAATGATCGATAGAGTAAGAACGAGAAAGGAACATATAGAGAATCTAAGAGATAATGATTGATAGAGAGAGAGAGAGAGAGAGAGAAAGGAACATGTAGAGAAAGTAAGAGATAATGATTGGTGGAGAGAGAGAGCGAGAAAGGAACATGTAGAGAAAGTAAGAGATAATGATTGGTTTAGAGAGAACTAGAAAGGAACATGTAGAGAAATAAGAGAGAATGATCGATAGAGTAAGAACGAGAAAGGAACATATAGAGAATGTAAGAGATAATGATTGATAGAGAGAGAGAGAGAGAGAGAGAGAGAGAGAGAGAGAGAGAACGAGAAAAAACGAAAAGACCTTGTTGAGAAAAATCTTCGATAGAGAAGGGGGCGAGGAAAGAACATATGCAGAGAGAACATGAGAGATAATAATCGACAGAGAGAGAACATGCGAGATAATAATCGACAGAGAGAGAACATGCGAGATAATAATCGACAGAGAGAGAACATGAGAGATAATAATCGACAGAGAGAGAACATGAGAGATAATAATCGACAGAGAGAGAAAATGAGAGATAATAATCGACAGAGAGAGAACGTGAGAGATAATAATCGATAGAGAGAGAACGTGAGAGATAATAATCGACAGAGAGAGAACGTGAGAGATAACAATCGACAGAGAGAGAACTTGAGAGATAATAATCGACAGAGAGAGAACGTGAGAGATAGCAATCGACAGAGAGAGAGAACGTGAGAAATAATAATCGACAGAGAGAGAACGTGAGTGATAATAATCGACAGAGAGAGAACGTGAGAGATAATAATCGACAGAGAGAGAGAACGTGAGAGATAATAATCGACAGAGAGAGAACGTGAGAGATAATAATCGACAGAGAGAAAACGTGAGAGATAATAATCGACAGAGAGAGAACGTGAGAGATAATAATCGACAGAGAGAGAACGTGAGAGATAATAATCGACAGAGAGAGAACGTGAGGGATAATAATCGACAGAGAGAGAACGTGAGGGATAGTATCGACAGAGAGAGAACGTGAGAGATAATACTCGACAGAGAGAGAACGTGAGGGATAATAATCGACAGAGAGAGAATGTGAGAGATAATAATCGACAGAGAGAGAACGTGAGAGATAATAATCGACAGAGAGAGAACGTGAGGGATAATAATCGACAGAGAGAGAACGTGAGAGATAATAATCGACATTGAGAGAACGTGAGAGATAATAATCGACAGAGAGAGAACCTGAGAGATACTAATCGACAGAGCGAGAACGTGAGAGATAATAATCGACAGAGAGAGAACGTGAGAAATAATAATCAACAGTGAGAGAGAACGTGAGAGATAATAATCGACAGAGAGAGAGAGAACGTGATAGATACTAATCGACAGATAGAGAGAGAGGGGGAGAGAACGTGAGAGACAATAATCGACAAAGAGAGAGAGAACGTGAGAGATAATAATCGACTGAGAGAGAGAGAAAGAAGGTGAGAGATAATAATCGACAGAGAGATAGAACGTGAGAGATAATAATCGACAGAGAGAGAGAACGTGAGAGATAATAATCGACAGAGAGAGAGAACGTGCGAGATAATAATCGACAGAGAGAGATAACATGCGAGATAATAATCGACAGAGAGAACGTGAGAGATAATAATCGACAGAGAGAGAGAGAGAACGTGAGAGATATTAATCGTCTGAGAGAGAATGTGAGAGATAATAATCGACAGAGAGAGAACGTGAGAGATAATAATCGACAGAGAGAGAGAACGTGAGAGATAATAATCGACAGAGAGAGAGAACGTGAGAGATAATAATCGACAGAGAGAGAGAGAGAAAGTGAGAGATAATAGTCGACAGAGAGAGAACGTGAGAGATAATAATCGACAGAGAGAGAGAACGTGAGAGATAATAATCGACAGAGAGAGAACGTGAGAGATAATAGTCGACAGAGAGAGAGAACGTGAGAGATAATAATCGACAGAGAGAGAACGTGAGAGATAATAATCGACAGTCAGAGAGAGAGAAAGAGAGAACGTGAGAGATAATAATCGACAGAGAGAGAACGTGAGAGATAATAATCGACAGAGAGAGAACGTGAGAGATAGTAATCGATAGAGAGAGAGAGAACGTGAGAAATAATAATCGACAGAGAGAGAGAACGTGAGAGATAATAATCGACAGAGAGAAAGAGAACGTGAGAGATAATAATCGACAGAGAGAAAGAGAACGTGAGAGATAATAATCGACAGAGAGAGAGAGAGAGAACGTGAGAGATATTAATCGACAGAGAGAAAGAGAACGTGAGAGATAATAATCGACAGAGAGAGAGAGAGAACGCGAGAGATAATAATCGACAGAGAGAAAGAGAACGTGTGAGATAATAATCGACAGAGAGAGAACGTGAGAGATAATAATCGACAGAGAAAGAGAACGTGAGAGATAATAATCGACAGAGAGAGAGAGAACATGAGAGATAATAATCAACAGAGAGAGAGAACGTGGGAGATAATAATCGACAGAGAGAAAGAGAACGTGAGAGATAATAATCGACAGAGAGAGAGAGAGAGAGAACGTGAGAGATAATAATCGACAGAGAAAGAGAACGTGAGAGATAATAATCGACAGAGAGAGAGAGAGAGAGAACGTGAGAGATAATAATCAACAGAGAGAGAGAAAGTGAGAGATAATAATCAACAGAGAAAGAGAACGTGAGAGATAATAATCAACAGAGAGAGAGAACGTTAGAGATAATAATCGACAGAGAGAGAGAGAGAGAGATAGAACGTATCCTCCGGTCTCTTTTCACCTTCTCCACGCCACTTCTGCTTCTTATATTACCTGGAGAGTGACGTCTTCCTGTCGGCCTTGAAACCAGGTATTTGCGGTGGTGAAGTGAGACATATTTTTACCGCGCAGGTGCAACGTGGTTCACGGCTTGCCGACGTAAGAAGAGATAGCCTTGAGGATGTTGTTACAGTTCGTTCATAAATTCGTACCCACAGAGGTTTTTTTTTCAATTATCTCGGAAACTGTTTTAATGACTTTCTGTGATTCTTTTTCATGAAATATTATTTTTTCACCGACATTCAGATTGTATAACATTTAAGTACAAAGGTAATCCCTAGGGGAAAAGACAAAAATGAAAGCCCAAGGAATTCTTGGAGAAGACAAACAGAAGCAGAGATGAAGATGATGGGGAAGGCATGGAATAATCTTAAAAGAATGACACAAAACTGAACGACTTGAAAAGAGTTTGTTGAAGACCTATGCTCCACAGGGAGCTGAAAGGTGGAAGTAGAAGAAGAAGTACAAAGGTATTCTGAATTTTGCACAAATGGTTTTTTTTTTTTTTATATATAATTTTTTAGGGAAATATCAAACCGTGTGCTCTAAACGTTAGATTTTTACTGTAAATTACGTTAATTTTCTAACAAACATTTCAGTGAATTGCGTCTTACAAGTTATGGTTCAGTGAGCACGAGATGGTGCTAAGATTGTGTGGAGGGCACGTCAAATTTGCCTTTTCAAATGGTGAGTTGATTACAACAAATGTGGGTTTTGTAAGATCCTAAAAATTAGAACAACCAAGAAAAAGTATATTTTTATATACCTCAAAGAAGCAAAAATCTGTCCTAAATGCATGACAGTAGGGACAAAATAATCAGACTTAAGGTCGGTGAAAAAAGAAGACTTCGTGAAAAAGAATTACAGAAATTCATCAAACAGTGTCAGAGATAGTTAATAAACTATGTGGGCAGGAGTTTATGAATGAACTGTAGTATATACATACAAGGGAGAACGAACCAGCAGGAACCACCGCACTGTCGATGTCGTTCAGTTATTTTGTCATCATCATGTGCCATATCGGTTGTAGTATGCAATCATGTACTTCCACAATCTTCTATCTACCGTTATTGAGTTATTGAGATATTTTCTGGTCATCATCATTGCACTCCGAGCATGTCCATAGGTGCTCAGATCCCCTCCTCAGCAAGTCCCTCAGTGTCCAGCGACTGACGACTCCAGTTCTGTGTTGGTTGATAAGTCTTCTTACACGCCCACTAAGTTTCTCGTTTCTGGTTGTGCTTATCTTAACTCCCATCTCTTTCATCCGAAACAGTGACGTGGACTCATGGTTGTCGAAGTCCTGAGCTCTTCCCACATCTCAGACAGCATTTATGATGACCGTCCTGATCATTCCACCCACCGTGCATCGTACCAATTTGGTTCTTGACTGTTTTCCATGCCATGACAGTAACCTTTCTAGTATGTTCTCTCTTTGCCGTCCGCGATCTCTCTTTCTTTGTATTTTGCCTGTTGTAACCAAGTATTCTAACTTTCCTCTTCTTATGATGTGCCCGAAAAATGTTGATTGTTTCTTTCTGATTTTTCTGAGAAACTCCATTTTTATTGTTGGCCTCTTTAAGAATTTTCTCGTTGGTCCTTTTAGCTGACCAGGGACACTTTCAACATTCTTCTGAGAAATCCCTTCTCTGTGGCCTCTAATCGTCTTTTCGTTTCTTTGTTTACGGTACATGATTCGCTTCCATAGATCAGAATATTGGCTCTATATAGTTCCGATGAACTCTTTTTCTCACTTCTATTGACATATTTTTGTTGCGAAGGACGTTTTTCATTTTCTGAAATGTTATTTTCCCCTGAGCTAGTCTGCTTTTTATTTCTATGGTGCATCTCCCATCTGATGTTATTATTAAGCCCAAGTATTTGAGACGTTGCACTTGTTTCAGATTTGTCCTGTTTAATGGTATGCTGCATGATGGTGATGATCATTTCTTCGATATGACCATTACTTTTTTTTTTTTTTTTTTTTTTTTTTGTTATTTAGACTTTTCTTGTTGCTTGCTTTTACTATTATGTCTATCATTTCTTGTATTCTTGTAGTTCATTCTCTCTCTCTTTCTCTCTCTCTCTTTCTCTCTCTCTCTTTCTCTCTCTCTGCTACTAAGACTGTTGAATGTTTGAGACTGTGTAGTTTTGTAGTTATCTTTAACCTAATTTGCCCTGATTCTACTAGTTTATCATTAGTTGCATCACTTCACCTGGACCTGGGGTCATTCTTTGAGTTTTTAACAGTTTCATCTACTTCCCAAAATTAGAAGTTTGTTCTTCGCAATAATTGAGATAGATAGTGGGAGATAAATGCATAGATGAAAAAGAAAATGTAAAAAATGAGAGACAGAAGATAAAGTTAGTTAGTTTAGTCATGAGACTATCCTCTCCGCCCATCGAACAGCGGTCCAAAAGCATTCTGATCTTCTCTCACAACAAGACCCGCAGTGTATAACGATAAACTGGCTCACAAGTACACTACTGATTTCCTTATAGCTATTTCCAATCTAGGCAGTATTCTTCCTGACTAACACGAGACTCCGAGAGTCAAACAAGGTTGCAACGTCACAAAGAAAACTCCATGATCTCGCCATTCATTTTGAGCGTACGGGTGATTTATTTATTTTGTTAATGATGTTGTTGCGTTCGCCAGCTTTTACCTCTGACGAAGTCCCTAGAGACTAGGAACTGAATTTTGCGTGTTAATCCATGGCAGCCGTGTGCACAGGGGTCCCTCGTCGCACAGGCAGATAACTTCGGAGGTACTCATGTTTTTTCTTTCCGTCGATTGACGTTTCAAGCAGGGCCTCGCTGCTGAGACCAGGGGTGGCTTGTCGCAATTTAGGGATATAAGAACATTCATTGTGATGACGTGTAACTCACAAAATGGTGGACACCACAACCTCTCTATTACTTCATGAAATACAGCCAAATACGAATAAAACACAGCAGCGGTTGTGGGAGATACCTAAAGTGAAACTTTCGGTTGACTTGGCAGAATATTCAATATTAATGAGCTGTAAATTTGTAAATAATTGGCGACGAATAAATCCGACGAAAGCTATTGATTAGCTCTCGGTGTGATGACGTAAACCGCATATCGACTCTAAGACCGGGTGTATAGTCGCATTCACAATACCTTGCCAAAGAGGATCGCTTCCATGTGCACGACTAAGTAGTATTGGCGGGAATCCTGAAGTGAAACATTCGGTTGACTTTAATGCAGAAATCTGCATCGGAGAGTTGAAATGAATCAGTTTCAGAGCGTAAATCCTGCAGCGATCGATTGAACATAAACTCTATTCCGCCATCTTGAAACCGGAAGTTATAAGTTAAAGAAAGAAGAGAAGGTGAAGGAGATAAAATAATAGAGAGAAAGAAGAGAAAATAAAAATATGAGAAACAGAGAGGAGCTTGTATCTTTGATTGGTTCTTGCTTGAGACGAGTAAGACTTTATTGTCTCTGTCTTTTTGCGCTCCATTCGAAGAATAGAACTCGGCCTAGACGGCATGAAAAATCAGGATTATTTTGTGTCCGCCAGCTTACATCTCTGCCGAAGTCCCTAGAGAATAGGACATTTATTTGTTCGTTCCAATCCATTTTTCCCTACGAGTCGTGTGCACAGGGGTCCCTCGCTGCACAGGCAGATAACCTCGTCTTAGGAGGTACTCATATTTTGTTCGTCCATGAGTAATTGACGTTTTAATCCGGGTTTCGCTGCCGAGACCAAGGGTGGTTGCCTCAGAGAGAAATCACAAAATAAAAATTAGAGCTGGTGCAGCCGGGATTTGAACCCACAACCTCTATGTCTCGAGGCCGACCAATCCTCCCTAATGTTATTGAGACCAACAGAAGACGAAGTAGAATAAGGAACAGTGAAGGAAGTTATAGAAATACTTTATTCTGTCTCTCTTAGATTAGAACACAGCGAGTTAACCTCACTGTGCATGCGGCATTTATTCCCTTATTCCATATTAATTTCAACGCCTCCACAACCTCCTCCCACCTCCCCTCCCCCTAAAAAAACAGAAAAGATATAAATAAAGAATTGATAATTTAGTTAATGTTATCCTTCTCGTACAACTTCTGTGCCTCATCATCATCATCATCATGTGTCATACCGGTTGGCGTAGGCGATCATGTTCCTCCACAATCTTCTATCTACAGTGCATCGTATCAGTTCTGTTGTTGACTGTTTTCCATGCCATGACATCAAGCTACCCAGTATTTTCTCTTTTTGTCGCCCGCGATCTCTCTTTCCTTTTATTTTGCCAGTTGTAACCAAGTATTTCAACTTTCCTCTTCTCTTGATGTGCCCGAAAAATGTTTATTGCATCTTTCTGATGTTTTTTAAGAGCTCCCTTTATGTGACTATTACATAAAAACAAATAGCGGGGAAACTGCATGCGACTCTCCATAGAGCGGGAGATGTTCAACAGACGAAAAATACTTTCTTTAAAATATTATCAGCGAAAGGAAATGTGCAAAAAAACCCAAAAATTAAGGTAAAAGAATCTATTTAAACCCGTTCCTGACTTGGCATGCTACGCTCCATAACATACCCCTCACCTTCTCCCCCAGCCCACCCCACTACTCCCCCCCCCCTTTTCCAATTCCCCGCAGTTTTTTTATTTTTTTTATAAGGAGCGTGCTCAATTTATTATTTTTTTTCACCCGCACTTTCGGTGTTAAGGTAACTTTCGATATTTGTTGGTATCGCCTGCCCGTGTTTACCGGAGACTGGTTAATTCAGGTTTTGGGTACGAATACCCTGTAGCCGATTCTGCAAGATCGTTTCTGCTGATGAGATTACCTGGCTTATTGATTTGTACCTTCTACACCCAGCTGCCAGCTTGGACAAACGTTTCTATTCGTCTTTTCCTTGTGTTATCAGCAATATTTTAGCATGAAATAACAAACGTGTGCCTTATTTTACTATTTTTCTTATCAACGCAGCTTGCCAGCTTGGACTTCTGGCGATTGCCGTTATTTGGCTACAAGTTTTGTGTGAAATTAAGTTTCTTGTTTTGTGCGTTACAGTGAACGATTCCACACGGAAATACCAGAATCTACAACGTTCTAAATATTAGTCGAGAGCTGTTCAAGTTGTCAGATTCAATAATTACAATTTTAAATATCTACAGGATCTTATATCCCAGGATGTCAGTGCTGGCTGGGTATTTCTCAGTTTATAACCGTGAGAAAGATAGTTTTATTTCCTCACATTGAGAGATATAGATAGTAGAAGTTGTTTGTGTTGACATTGAGAGATATAGATAATATAAGTTTTATGTGTTGACATTGAGAGATATAGATAATAGATTTTGTATGTGTTGACTTTGAGAGATATAGATAGTAGAAGTTTTATGTGTTTACATTGAGAGATATAGATAATAGAAGTTTTATGTGTTGACATTGAGAGATATAGATAGTAGAAGTTGTTTGTGTTTACATTGAGAGATATAGATAATATAAGTTTTATGTGTTGACATTGAGAGATATAGATAGTAGAAGTTGTATGTGTTGACATTGAGAGATATAGATAATAGAAGTTTTATGTGTTGACATTGAGAGATATAGTTAATAGATTTTGTATGTGTTGACTTTGAGAGATATAGATAGTAGAAGTTTTATGTGTTTACATTGAGAGATATAGATAATAGAAGTTGTATGTGTTGACATTGAGAGATATAGATAGTAGAAGTTGTATGTGTTGACATTGAGAGATATAAATAATAGAAGTTTTATGTGTTGACATTGAGAGATATAGATAATAGATTTTGTATGTGTTGACTTTGAGAGATATAGATAGTAGAAGTTTTATGTGTTTACATTGAGAGATATAGATAATAGAGGTTTTGTGTGTTGACATTGAGAGATATAGATAATATGTTTGATGTGTTGACATTGAGAGATATAGATAATAGAAGTTTTGTGTGTTGACATTGAGAGATATAGATAATGTAAGTTTTATGTGTTGACTTTGAGAGATATAGATAATAGAAGTTGTATGTGTTGACATTGAGAGATATAGATAATAGAAGTTGTATGTGTTGACATTGAGAGATATAGATAATAGAAGTTGTATGTGTTGAATTGAGAGATATAGATAATAGAAGTTGTATGTGTTGACATTGAGAGATATAGATAATGTAAGTTTTATGTGTTGACTTTGAGAGATATAGATAATAGAAGTTGTATGTGTTGAATTGAGAGATATAGATAATAGAAGTTGTATGTGTTGACATTGAGAGATATAGATAATAGAAGTTGTATTTGCTGACATTGAGAGTAAAAAAAAGTAAAGTACCTCCGTCACGCCAAGTGGCGTATAGGGAAATATGGTGTTAGTGACCCTATATTTTACAGACCTTCAGCACATGATTTTTGGGGTAATGTGGTCAGTATTACGCCCATGCTGATATAGATAATTGAAGTTTTATGTGTTGACATTGAGAGATATAGATAGCATACGTTTATTATGTGTTCACATTGAGATATATCGATTATATAAGTTTATTATGTGTTCACATTGAGATATATCGATAATATAAGTTTATTATGCGCTCACATTGAGATATATCGATAATATAAGTTTATTATCTGTTCACATTGAGATATATCGATAATATAAGTTTATTATGTGTTCACATTGAGATATATCGATAATATAAGTTTATTATGTGTTCACATTGAGATATATCGATAATATAAGTTTATTATGTGTTCACATTGACATATATCGATAATAATAGTTTATTAGGCGTTCACATTGAGATATATCGATTATATAAGTTTATTATGTGTTCACATTGAGAGATACAGATTTTTAAAAAGTTGTATATGTTCACATTGAGATATATCGATAATATAAGTTTATTATGTGTTCACATTGAGATATATCGATAATATAAGTTTATTATGTGTTCACATTGAGATATATCGATAATATAAGTTTATTATGTGTTCACATTGAGAGATACAGATAACATAAGTTTTATTTTGTCACACTGAGCAGTGACTGGATAGTTCTTTTTGTACTTCATTAACATTAAGACACTTATAATTGTTTTATCATTGAATGGCCGTCATGGCAGTAACATTTACAAAATGGATCTATGCCTGTTTTATTGCTTATTTGGCGGCTGTAGGACTCAATCAGTGCATTCTAGCTGGTAAGCTGTGTATGTCGCTAAAATGTATGTTGTGAATACAGATACTCCCGCATAGAAGGATATATGTTCATTACTGTTGAGACGGGGAGCCGCGATAGCTCAGTGGTTAGTGAACTGGACTACCACGGACAAGGGGTAGGGTTCGATCCCAACCGACGGCTTCCGGGTTCACCCAGCCTTAAATGGGTACCGGATTTTTTTCTGGGAAAGTAAAGCAGCACGGGCGTAATACTGACCACATTACCCCAAAAATCATGTGCTGAAGGTCTGTAAAATATACGGTCACTAACACCATATTTCCCTATACGCCACTTGGCGTGACGGGGGTACTTTACTTTTTACATTACTGTTGGAACGGATTATTATATTTATGGCTAGGGTTAGTCGAAGGTCCCGGTTTCACTGCAGACAAATTAAAATCCATAATCGCTCGACCGCCCGTGCCAGTGGAATCATCTGAATTAAAAATAATTCATTGAAGGATTCAAAAACAGAACGACAGCTGCAGTCCTCATTATAGCAGCTACAGTACGCAATAAGACTAAGCAGCACCGAAAGTAAACGCAGCAGAAGTATGTTTCGTCAAACGATATCATCATTCATCGTAAGCAATCGAAATGTTGAAACACGATCCGAGTGAAAAACACTGCTCAAGGTGTGCACAGAGCACTAACTCGGTAGCTAAAGCAGCAAGCCAGACTTGGAATATGAGGAAAGTGCAAAATAGAACACTTTTGAGCCTCAATGGTTCTTGCCGCCTATCTGCCATATTGACCGGAGGTCCGAGCGGATTATTACTATCGTGGCAATTATGTTCATATCTGACTCCATCTTTGTATCAACGAATTAAATCTGATCAAACTCATACACCATCTACTTCCGGTTCTCATGGTGACCTACGTCTCGCGTCAAGGAATATTTTCTTTTCTTTTTTCTTTCTTCACATACTCTTGCACCCGTTGGGGTGTCGAGGTAGATACAAAGTTCCGGCTCTCGCTGCTTTTAGTGGCTTCACTTATTGTTAATTGATGCTATTGCAAAGTTTCGTTGATGTTGTATGTCCATCTTACTCTAGGTTTGCCTCTTCCTCTTCTCTCTTTTCTCCTTTTAATTTATGATTTATTGATTTGTATGGTAAGGTACGGCATTCTTTCTAGATGGGCAAATCAGTTTATTTGTTGTTTCTAAATGTAGCTTCTGATTGAGCAATGTCTACTAAGAAGTGATTATTGGTTGGATAAAAGATTGTAGGTGGCCTGTTACTCAAAACAGATGTGCAGATGTCGGCTACGTTGAAACGAAATTCGTAAACATTACAACTTGTTGTAAATCACAAAAACAACGTATCTAAGCCGGTTTCCGGTGTCATGACGGCCTCGTGTTGGTGGTTTTTATAATTCGGCTCTTGCTGAAATATTTAAATGATTTACGCGACAGTCTAGTTGTAAAATAATGTTTTGCTATTCCCCGTTTGGTGTATGTTTTACTTCTGACGAGTGGATAGACTGTGAACTTTACCGATATTTAAGTGGAATATGATTTATTTTTCTTTGTGTCTGTGTTCGCGGTTCGACAGGCAAACATATATTTCTCCAACCCGAATGTAACAAGTCTGTGACGATGGATGGGGCGGAAGAATCAGAAATTATCAATGGCCCAGAAAGCAAAAACAGCAAAGTGTGTGGTAGACATGAGGCATATTCAGGACACGAAAGACGAATATGCCAGACCACCGTGAAAGAGATTGGAACCTTCACGTAACATTCCAAAGACAGCCATGCAGAGAAATTCTATTGTCATAAAAGCGAGCTAAAAATAAGAACATTAGGACCTTAAACCAAGCAGGGAATGACAAACTGCACCATCAAAGCAAGAGACAGAGTGGAATGGGGCTCCAAGGTAGACAACCTTCAATGCGGAGACGGTACTAAATGATGATGATGATGTATCTACGCCCACCTAGCGCCCTTTTATTTGGGGAAAGTAGAGTTTAAAAAGAAGTAAAGAGTTCTCTCAACCCCTTAGGACGTACAGGGAAGCTGGTATTAGTGGCCTCGTTTTTTTCACTTTATAAAGCTCGAGAACGGTTTAATTAGATGAACAGATTAGAAGGATTTGGTACTAGGAAATAGTAGGGCTGGACATAGAACGTCTATTTCTTCTTCCTTTCAGCTCCCTGTAGAGCGTAGGTCTTTAACAAACACTTTCAGCTCCCTGTAGAGCATATGTCTTTAACAAACACTTTCAGCTCCCTGTAGAGCGTAGGTCTTTAACAAACACTTTCAGCTCCCTGTAGAGCATAGGTTTTTAACAAACACTTTCAGCTCCCTGTAGAGCATAGGTCTTTAACAAACACTTTCATCTCCCTGTAGAGCGTAGGTCTTTAACAAACACTTTCAGCTCCCTGTAGAGCATAGGTTTTTTCGAAACACTTTCAGCTCCCTGTAGAGCATAGGTCCTTAACAAACACTTTCATCTCCCTGTAGAGCGTAGGTCTTTAACAAACACTTTCAGCTCCCTGTAGAGCATATGTCTTTAACAAACACTTTCAGCTCCCTGTAGAGCATAGGTCTTTAACAAACACTTTCAGCTCCCTGTAGAGCATAGGTCTTTAACAAACACTTTCAAATCCCTGTAGAGCGTAGGTCTTTAACAAACACTTTCAGCTCCCTGTAGAGCGTATGTCTTTAACAAACACTTTAAACTCCCTGTAGAGCATAGGTCTTCAACAAACACTTTCAGCTCCCTGTGAAGCATAATTCTTCAACAAACACTTTTCAATCTGTTCTATTTCTTGCCATTCTTTGAAGATCTTGTTTTTCCCACCATCTTCATCTCTGCTTCCACCTGTCTTCTCCATTGATATATTGGTCCTGTTCTTTGTCTCCCCTGGGGATTCCAAAAAAAAAATATCTGTCGTGTAATACTCTCAGTAAATACTTGGTATAGAATGGAACGAATTCAAAACAAACGAGGAAATTAGAGAAATCGCAAATCAACCACTAATATCTTCAATAATAAAGAAAAGACGATGGTCATACGTTGGACATGTGATGAGAAGAGATAATAATCGAATAGCAAAGCAAGCCCTCATATGGGAAACAACAGGTAAAAGAAAAAGAGGAAGACCCAGGGAGACACTGAGAAGAACATTGATGAGAGAGGCAAGAGCAGCAGGAATCGGCTCCCTCAATGAGATAGAACTGCTTGCACAGAACAGAGACAGATGGCGAGATTTGATAAAATATATTTAAAAGAAAACTGCTAGAACAAAAATTCATATAGGAGAAGGTGTATCTTGGTCTACGCCCTATGGGCCGGCTACGGCTCGAAAGGTCAATAGATAGATAGAATACTCTCAGTTGGCCTCCGCAGTGTGAATCCTATCCAGCGCATTCGTCTTCTTTGTATCTTTTTGTCCATTGAGTATTCGACTGGTCTTTTTTCTTAGTTCTAAGTTTGTGAGTTCCCTCCCGTGTGTTACCGGGGCCTCATTATGTGGGAAGTAAAGCATAGTGACACTGTGACCTTCCAGGCATGTCGTAAGAGGCGACTAAGGAGGTTGATCGATAGCTTGACAAGCTGTCATTGTAAAAAGCATTGTTGTGGAAACAGCGCCATAGATTTTAGAAGCAGTGATCTCTGCAATATGTGCAATTTTGGCACGCAAGGTTTCTGTTTTTGAGATTGTAGTTCTGCCCTATGTGCCGTCTTCGGCTCGAAAGGACAATAGATAGAAGTTTGTGATGTTGTTCTACCATATCAAACTTTTTATTCTGCACAAGCATCCACTAATGAAGGTCTGTAACTTCGAGATTGTCATTTCTATCGTTATCCACTTAGTGCATCGTCATCTATAAAAGAAGAGGCTGGAAAAAGAAACTTCTAACGCGCTCTACCTATCGTGACATTTTTTAACACTGCGAGCAGGGGCGATTGTAGATAGAATGACGTCAGCCGTCTTTAGATCACATAAATGTAAACGACAGGCTAGTAAGGGTGTTTTGGGGTTTCCCTTTCGCTTGCTTGCGTTCGCCCGATGACTAAAGTATTCTAGAGTATTCTGGTAGACTAGAATATTGCTCTTCATCATCCGCCCCTAAAAGGACGTTAAGTGGGCGTGTCTGCGTTGTGTTGTGGTTTGCAGTATAACTGTTATATTTGCGCCTTTCGGCCCAACACATCCGACTTCAGCACGATATTTTTGAATACTGGGTTGTCTTCCCTCTTCGATCACTGCTCGCTTGGCCAGACTAGACAGGTTAGTCTGTTACTAGAGGCACCGCGGAGAGGTGGAGCAGGGTCTGGATGGTTCTGATTCACCGATCCTGGCGCAAGCCATCAGCTGTGGGTCGCTGACAACTTCCAACTCTGGTGCTGGTAGGCGCGCCTTCCTTTCCCTTTCAGCCCTCAGGTCTACTTCTAGAGATGGTGATGGCTAGAGTCAGCCGTGAAGGGGTATCTCCTGTCAATAGAAGAAATACAGTGTAGGCTTCTCTGCGCTAGTCTAAGGCGGTACACCCATGGGAAGGTTGAGTGGCTGTTTAGCTCCCCTGATCAGTGATACATGAAGCAACGAGGACATGAGGTGGGTGGAGTTGAGAAAACGGTCGGAGATTGTGACTGGTTATGGTGTGTACCATATGGTAGTAGTTCATCATCATCATCGTGTGCCATCTCCGCAACGATGGTCGGCTACCATGGAGCGTCATTCTGCTCTGTCTCTTGCTTTGATGGTGCAGGTTGTCATAGGCTGACTTGTCCATCTTTTGATGTTACTCGCCCATGTTCGGCCTCGTCTGACTCTGCCTCTTTTACCTTGTTTTTTCCATTTCAATATTACTTTTATTAGGCTGCTCTGACTTTTAATATGGCCCAAAAATTGCATTTGTTTTGTTTGCATTGTGTTTATTAGTTCACTTTTCATTTTTAGTTGTTTTAAGACTTCATCGTTTGTTTTCTTTTCTTTCCATCCAATTAACAGTAGTTACAGTATATACCGTGATTATAGCCTACCTCTTATTTACAACGTTATGGTATTCTGAACATTTTTCTGTGGGTTTACAAAAGAATGTTGAGAATATCATGTACAGCAAAGAAAGGTAATGAAAACGTTCTGGGTAATTTCCTAGTTTGATCAGATATATTATTTCAGTTTGGAAGAGTGATGTCCCCTAAAATATGTCTGCCAAAATACAGTGGTTCTACGCATTCTTGGCGTTGGGGTCATTACGCTGGCATGTGTCACTCACACTGGCGTTTGGGTCAGCGTGGCGTTCGGGTCAGCGTCTGCGTCCAAATCGAGATGTTAATTAATAATTGGCTGAACCCCTATCCTTTCTTATGCTTCTTCTTACTAATTATCCGCCTATATATATAGGCTAGTTTGTCTAATATTTAAAAACCAGCTAAGCAGTTCTGAGTTCACTTACTTGAATTTGGTACTACTGTATTTGCAAAATGACCGGGCGACCTAGAGCCCCAACTGAAGTTGTGAATGTTGGGCAGATCATGACTTTTCATGACATCATTGCAGAGGACAGATGGAATTTACTAACTCTGATTCCCGAGATTGCCACTAATAAATTGTGTATTCAGTGGTTAGCTAAGCGTAGACTAATAATAAATACGTGCCTATGCAACATTTGTCATATGCCTGCGCGTTTAGTAGCCTACAGCAGAGGAGTAGATGGCTATCAATGGTCATGTCAGGGGTGCAGTTTTGGAAAGTCCGTTCGTGATGGATCATTTTTCACAAAGAGCCATCTATCACTAAAACAAATTTTAATTATGATCTACTGTTGGAGCAGCGATTTTCCACAGAGCTTGATCCAGCATGAGGCAGGCGTCAATAAAAATACTGTAGTGGATTGGTGTAATTTTTTACGCGAGGAATGTGAGAAATACATGGTCAGACACTTCAGTCAAATTGGTGGTATGGACATTCTAGGCCAACCAATCGTTGTGGAAATTGACGAGTCCAAATATTTTCACCGAAAATATCACAGGGGACAATGGAATGAGGGTCACTGGGTGTTCGGTGGAATAGAAAGGATTTCAGGAAAATGCTTTCTAGTAGAAGTACCAGATCGCTCCGAGGCTACTTTAACAAAAGAGATAGTTGCCCATATTTTACCTGGAAGCCACATTATTTCTGACGGCTGGTCTGCATATGCCAATATCAGTCGAATTGCAAATGGTATTTATACCCATTGTTCAGTCATCCATCAAGAGAATTTTGTCGACCCAGATGATCCCGAAATTCACACACAGAATATTGAAAATATGTGGATGCGGGCCAAAAGGAAATTGAAGAGACAGTTCGGCACTAGGCGTACATTGTTCCCATCGTTTCTACACGAGTTCGCCTTCAGAAATTAAATCAGACAAGGAAACGTCCTAGGGACGCTAATTACAGGAATTGCAGAGAGTTATCCTGTGTAAAATCATCACATACCTGCAAACTACTGTCCTTTTCAGGACAACATAAGATTGCTCCAAACCTGCCCACTTCACAACTGTCCTTTTCAGGACAACCAACCATTCACAATTAACTATTTTAGATTGCCTAGAGTTTTCACTATGGTCCTTTTGAGGACTTTCATCACACTCGTTGTTATTCTCAAGCTCCGCACCAGATTGCTAATCGCTGACAGGTAATTTGAGGTAATACAGACGTTGCATTGTGTTTCGTAAAGCTATTTCTAGATATTTTTTGTATTTATGTGTGTGTATGTGCATTTTAATTAATAGCCAAAGTTTGACAATCTTCCAACATTTGGCAGTAAATTACGGCGATTGGTAATCAACCGCACAATTCCCTTCGATCAGAAGATCATAATTAGGCCGAGTGGCGTCGTTTTTGTCACGCGTTATAATATATTTATAAATATTTAACACTAAAGCTAAACCTAACCCCTGGACCCAACGCCCAATCAACAGATACTCCGAAATGATTACATGCCAGCGTAATGACCCCAACGCCAAGAATGCGTAGAACCACTGTATTTTGGCAGACATATTTTAGGGGACATCACTCTTCCAAACTGAAATAATATATCTGATCAAACTAGGAAATTACCACGTTCTGAAAGAGGCCATAGCAAAATGAGAGCTAATTTCCAATATTAGGAAGAAATATCATCATTTCTTGGACATGTAATATAAAGAGAAGAGCTAGAATATATTGTAAAAACTGGGAAAATTGAGGGATAAAGAGATAGATTGATTATATTTTCTCCAGTGCTTTTTTACCTGTTTCCAATTATCTTCTATATTTATTGCATTTTCTAGTTGTTGGAGGACTTGGTATTTGTTGGATACTGTGACTGCAAATTTCTATTGAATTCCTTGCTCTTTAAGAAACCCTTCATTGAAATACTGTATACCTCGTGAATATTGGAACACATAAATTATTGTTTATCTAGGACTCACTCTTTTCAAAAGTAGTTAAGATTACAGCATAACAGATATATCAGTATTTTGAAAAGAAATTAATATTCCATGATAATGAAGTGACATACATTTGTCTCTATCACACTGACAAACGCCCGTGCGCTGCCAGGGCCCCCTAGGGGAGTAAAGAATAGCGGCGCTGTACCCTACCAGGCATGTTCGTAAGCGGCGAGAAAGGAGGATTGAGCATGGGACTTGCTATTCCATATTTTAAAAAAAGATAAGCCGCAAAAACTTCACAAACATGGACAAATCAAAGAAAAGAATAAAAGTAAAGAGAAGACGATGACGCTGGATAGGACACACACTGCGGAAACCAACTGAGATTATTACACAACAAGCCCTTTTTGGAATCCCCAGGTGAAAAAGACAAAGAGGAAGACCAATGAATTCTTGGAGAAGACAGATAGAAGCAGAGATGAGTATGATGGGGAAGACATAGAATGATCTTAAAAGAATGGGAAAAAATAGAACGTCTTGGAAAGTGTTTGTTGAAGACCTATGCTCCACTGGGAGCTAAAAATGTAGAAGAAGAAGAAGAAAGAGACACTGACAAAGACTACTAAAGTGGGTCAAGAAATACATGACATATGGTTCTGGTTATGGAAGGCACCGGTATCACTGCAAACGAATTATAACCCATAATTGCTCAACCGCCCGTGCCAGTGGAATCATCCGAATTATTATCTCATTTCCTAAACAAAGAAAGGTAGCTGTAGTTCCCACCATAGCAATCTCAGCACACGCCAAAAGACATAAGGCGAAACACACAGAAAGTAAACACAACCGTGTTTTCCATGTCATACAATATCATCATTCATCGTAAACAATTGAAATATTGAAACACGATTGAAACAGATGAAACGCACAGCTCACGGTTGGCACAGAGCACTTAACTCAGTAGCTGCTGCAACAAGCCGGACTTGGAATATGAGGAAACTGTAACAGGGAAAACTTTTCAGACGTAGCCTTTAAAGGTTCCTGCCGCCTATCCACCACATTGAACGGAAGTTCATGTCCTCTTGAAACTAATGATCCTTTAATGTATAGCGCTTAATGATGTTAGGACATCGTTTTTGACTAAAAATCAAAACATACAAAACACAGTTAGTCATCGGATTATCCCCGTCGCACATCAAACAACAGACCATAAGATCTCTTAGCAATGTGAATTTGTGAAATTATAAACCAACTGACATGTCTACCCTCTATCTCACAGTAGCCCTCTTAAATCTAGACAACATACCTTCTGACTAACATGAAACTCCGGCAGCCACCCCGCTGCTGCAAAGTCATGAACAAAGCTACATCATGTCGCCTTTTATCATTAACGTACGGTCGGTCTAGGGATATACGATTAGCCATCATGATGACTTGGCACACACAACAATGGCTACGCCGATAAATTACTCTAGTGAATGCAAGGAACAACGCACGAAACACAGTGCAAGATCCTTAAAGTGAAACCTTCGGTTGACTTTGGCAATGCAGTAAATATTAATGCGTTGTAACTTGTAAATAATTGACGTCAAACAATTCCAACGCGACCATTGAACAGCACTCAATGTGTTGACGTAAACCGCATATCAACTATAGGCGGGGAAGGTCGCATTTACAATACTTTACTTGATGAATATTGTCCAGTGTACGACTCCGCATCACCAGCGCGGATTTGTCAAGTGGAACATCATATTGACTTTAACGCAGAAAATTGCATTGGAGAGCCGAGATTAATCAGTCCCCAAATGCAATTTCTTCCGCGGTCGAGAGAACATTAATGTCATTCCTCCATCTTGGAACCGGAAGACCCATGACACTAGGTGTAAACCTTGGAATTGTTTCGTTGTTTTAGATCCAATGAAAGTGTTTCCTTGTATATCAAACTGACAGAGACTACTAAAGTGGGTCAAGAATTAAATGACATATATTTGTTTATTTCACATTTATAGAGAATGCTGAAAGTGGGTCAAGAATTAAATGACATATATTTGTTTATTTCACATTTATAGAGAGTGCTGAAAGTGGGTCAAGAATTAAATGACATATATTTGTTTATTTCACATTTATAGAGAATGCTGAAAGTGGGTCAAGAATTAAATGACATATATTTGTTTCTTTCACATTTACAGAGACTATTAGAAGTGGGTCAAGCAGCTCGGGCCAGATCAATTGTTCTGAGAACATGATGGATGTTCTCTTTCTTCTCTTCAACAAGGGAGGGTCGCAAGCAACAAAGAACCAGATCGATGCTACAGAAGAGTTTTCCAGTCACCTTGCAAACTTTCACCGCGTCAACAAGACAACTCCACGTGTCATGTTTGCCGCTGTTTACGACCGGTTCTCTGCCCTTACTCCCACCGTTAACGTCAAAGATTGGAACTTCAGCCCAGATGATAAAGTCGAAATACAAGGTCTAAACTCTACACTTGACAAGAAGCAGGAATACACTGACATAAACAAGACTATAGATCTAAAAATACACTTTGTTCGACGCTTGTTTTCCGAAATGGGCGGAGTACGACAGAACGTCAGCCACGTTGCCGTGATATTTTTAGACGGGCTCAGTTTATCTGATGACGAAAGACGAAATGTGTCCAAATTTAAAAAGATGAGAGATGAGAACATTACAATATTTCTCATTGTTTTTGGTGGAATTCAAAGCTCGCAAATAAAAAGTACATTTTCTTTATCTAAATATGTGACAGAAAAGATTTACGCCAATGTTTTAATTATGCAAATTTGTAACCAGTGCCGGCAACGGTTTTTCCCGTTTAAAAATAGCATGGGAACAGATTCTTTGTCTTGTTATACTCTGGTTAAAAGCGGAAGCGATATATGGGTTAATAATTTAATAACAAGGCATGTGGTAGAAATGGCGTCATGCCACGTTCATGGTGCGTACCCAGCACACATCGGCAGTCTGGAGGAGTTAAACTTTCTACAGTCCAGTCTAAAGTCGGAGTTCTACAATCAGGGAATACGTTCGACAACGAAGGTTTTTATCGGCCTCATGAGAAGAGTTAAAGTACCGAATAATCGGTTTGGTTGGTTCCTGACTTATCCGTTTAGATTTCGGCCTCTTGTCGTAAATAATTGGCTACCAGGTAGCCCTCCAGTTGTACATGGCCGGCAATGCACTGCATGGCAGTTTGAGTGGAGTGATCCGGGTAATGCTTCTACCATCTCAAATAATGCTTCTACCATCTCAAATAATGCTTCTACCATCTCAAATAATGCTTCTACCATCTCAAATAATGCTTCTACCATCTCAAATAATGCTTCTACCATCTCAAATAGTTACGGGTTTTCTGTTGATGGGTGGACCGATGTCGAGTGTGAGAGTGAGGCACAGTTTAGTTTATGTGAGGTTGCGCTTGCAAGGGAATTTGAGGAAAAGAATTTGATGACAATAGAACCTGCATCCAATGAACTTTTAAATAGAGCTTTAACAAAAGGGGATTTTATCAAATTCCAAAATAATATTGTCTCTGTTTCTACTCACATTGTGAACAAGCATTTTCAAAAATACTTAACAGAAGCAAAATTTGAATTATTTCCCCTGTTTGACTGCGGTGACAATGCTGGAGAACACAGATATATATCCTACATGCTTGTCTGTGACTCTCTCTACGACTGTAGCAACGGGATAGACGAGTCTTTGTGTTTAACAGAGAGAACTGGATTTACTTTGTTAAAAAAAGAAATCGATTGTAGAGACAGTTGTAACGGAGTTTACTGCTGTAATGGGCTGTGTTTACCGCTAGTCTATGACGGCAAGATTAATTGTGATGTTTGTTTGAAAGTTGACAAGAACAATACATTTAATGAATGGGATCTGCTTGGCGAGTATAAGAAGACAAATGAATCGAAAGCCTTTATATGTTACCTCGGTAAATGTGCCTTTAGCTCTAAAATAACTTCCAGCATGAGCAAATGTAACAGACCGGACAGACTAATAGACGGGAGTAAGAGAAGCAAAAGAACAGATATAAGTTGTTCGAACGCATTGGGTACGAGCGTGTGGGCTCCCATGTGTGTTTACGTTAAAGACGTGCACGGTACGATTTTTGACTGTAGACGAATGTCCCATCTAGAGAACTGTAAAGACTTTGTGTGTCCTGAAGGATATGTAAAATGTCCTGAAACTTACTGTATCCCTCAACATTATGTCCTTGATGGACAGGACGATTGTCCTACAGGAGAAGATGAACAAACTGAGATGATTGGTCCATGCACCGGGAACTTTGCATGCTGGGATAGTAAAGTGTGTCTACATCCTGACCTAGTTTGTGACGGACATCCGGACTGTCCACACCGAGACGATGAGATAGACTGTTATGAGGGTTGTGCTGAAGGTTTCCGATGTGTGTCAGGGACAGTCACGATATCAAATTACACAACAGCACTTAAGAATATGAACTCTCAAAAATACCGCAAGGCTCGATATGTTGATTACTCTGATATCAACCTCAATAACACATTTGGCCATATTTCAAAACTAGACTACCTAATGTTTATTGATTGGTCTAACTGCAGTATAACAGAATTAAAATTAAAGATTGAGATTAATCTACCCCTGGTCCAAAAGTTAGATATCAGTTATAACGCATTGCAGCAATTTGATGGCTCATTAATTGATTTACACGGGCTCTACAGTCTACGTCATTTCAATTTGTCTCATAACAAGGATTTAATTGTTATTTACAATCTGCAGTTAGAGTTTCTCGAGATACTCGACCTCTCCCATACCGCTCTGTCTAGTATAGGTGAGTCGGTATTACGTGGGTTACCGATCCTGAAACATTTAGACTTGAGTTTTACATTGATCTCTAGTTTTGATGGTAAAAACAAGTTTCCAAACAACTTTTACCCATATATACTTAACGTGCGTGGACTGAACATAGAGAATTTGTATGAAGATTTATTTAAAGGACTTTCTGTCAGTCAACATCTGTACACTGACAGGTTTGAATTATGTTGTCCACAAATTAGAGGACCAAACATTCCAGCCCACGTGTGTCACGCCCCTGACGATGCCATTTCTTCCTGTTCTGATCTGATAGCTGTCAATGTTCAGCGTGTTCTTCTCTGGGTGGTCGCAGTTCTTGCTGTTCTTGGTAACTTGACGGTAATTGGATATCGTTTGATCTGGGACAGGTCATCTCTCAGAACTGGTTTTGGCCTGTTTGTAACAAACTTGGGTATATCTGACTTTATTATGGGAGTCTATCTGTTCATTATTGCTGGAGCGGATTATTACTATCGTGACATTTATGTTCTGTATGACAAGACCTGGAGAGAAAGTATTGTATGTAGACTTGCTGGTTTCCTGGCTACTCTCTCTAGTGAAACATCAACATTCTTTGTTTTCTTAATCACTTTGGACAGGTTTTTGATGATGAAATTTCCTTCAGGCCAAATTAAATTTTATGAAAAAGGTAAAATAATTGCCCTTCTCTTGTCTTGGATTGTAGGTTCCATTCTGGCACTGATTCCAATTGTGTTCAAACTTGAAACATATTCCTCAAACGCTGTGTGTCTTGGCTTACCTTTAGCAACAAAACGAACTAAAGGCTGGGAGTTCTCATTTAGCGTGTTTATTGTGCTGAATTTCTTCCTGTTTCTAGTCATCGCTTACGGTCAAAGAGCCATCTTTGCTGCCATGTCAAAGAAAAGAATGACCGGAAATGCGTCAAACACGTCATCACGGCGGGTTCAAGATATAATGGTCGCCAAACAGTTGTCTCTGGTAGCTATGAGCAATTTTCTCTGTTGGTTTCCTATAGGATTCATGGGTTTATTGTCTATCGGTGGATATGAGATCAGCAATGATGTTTACGCGTGGACAACGGTTATCGTTCTTCCCATAAACTCTGCAGCAAACCCACTTCTCTACACGATCCCTGTCCTGATGGACAAGTGGGACAAGTTCAAATTTCGTGAAAAACTCTCCATAAGAAAGGCTACTTAAGACGTGACTGAAAAGTATGTTCAAAGCGTAATCCCTGTACTAACCCCATATTTCTTCTAAGTATTTCATTATTTTATAAACGCGTTCATAAATGTTCTACTTTTAAATACCTTCTCATTGTGAAGGCTCATTCTTTTGTAGTAATGTTTTTGATTATTAGTTTTCATTTCTGTATTCACAGCAACAATTTCATCAATTTATATTCATGACTACTTTAGTATAGTTTCAATCAAAGAAAAAAGTATGTATGTATTTCATGTATACTTCTTTTAATATAACGTATAGGAATAATTAAAGAATAATGACACTGTGACCTTCCAGGCATGTCGTAAGAGGCGGCTAAGGAGGTTGATCGATGGCTTGACAAGCTGTCATTGTAAAAAGTATTGTTATGGAAACAGCCATAGATTTTAGAAGCAGTGATCTCTGCAATATGTGCCTTTTTGGCACACAAGGTTTCTGTTTTTGAGATTGTGGTTCTGCCATATGTGCTGTCTTCGGCTCGAAAGGAGAATAGATAGATAGATAGGAATAATGGAGAATGTACTGATGGATGTAGAAATGTGGTTTTACAGAAGAATGTTGAGAATACCATGGACAACTACGAAGATTAATTATAAAGTTCTGAGAGAGGCCAAAGCAAAAAGAGAGCTGAAATCCAATATTATGAAGAAATATTCAACATTTTTTTACCATGTAATGAGAAGGAGATAGCAGGATATATATATATATATATATATATATATATATATATATATATATATATATATATATATATTGTAGCAACTAGGAGCATTGAGGAACAAAAAGACAGAGAGAAACAAAGAGAAAAGATACCAGACAGTTTACGAGAGTGGCTTAGCAGAAGGTCAACAACAGAAATGATCAATAACTATCGAGATCGAAAGTTGTGGAGGGACATGATCACCTACCCCAGAGGCTTGGTACTTAATGATGATGATAAGAAGAATCGGTGACAAAGTGGGCTATAGACAGATCAGAAAATCAATGTCTTCAACCACATTTTCGTTCTACAAACATCTACTCGACAAATCATTGCACAACGGACAGCACAAAAGTAATAGTCTAATTGACAAATCATTGAACAACAAACAGCACAAGAATAATAGTCTAATTGACAAATCATTGAACAACAAACAGCACAAGAATAGTAGTCTAATTGACAAATCATTGAACAACAAACAGCACAAAAGTAATAGTCTAATTGACAAATCATTGCACAACAAATAGCACAAGAATAATAGTCTTTTTGACAAATCATTGAACAACAAATAGCACAAGAATAATAGTCTATTTGACTATCATTGGACAACAAATAGCACAAGAATAATAGTCTATTTGACAAATCATTGAACAACAAATAGCACAAGAATAATAGTCTAATTGACAAATCATTGAACAACAAATAGCACAAGAATAATAGTCTAATTGACAAATCATTGCACAACAAATAGCACAAGAATAATAGTCTAATTGACAATTCATTGCACAACAAACAGCACAAGAATAATAGTCTAATTGACAAATCATTGCACAACAAATAGCACAAGAATAATAGTCTAATTGACAATTCATTGCGCAACAAACAGCACAAGAATAATAGTCTAATTGACAAATCATTGCACAACAAATAGCACAAGAATAATTGTCTAATTGACAAATCATTGCACAACAAACAGCACAAGAATAATAGTCTAATTGACAAATCATTTCACAACAAACAGCACAAGAATAATAGTCTAATTGACAATTCATTGCACAACAAACAGCACAAGAATAATAGTCTAATTGACAAATCATTGCACAACAAATAGCACAAGAATAATAGTCTAATTGACAATTCATTGCGCAACAAACAGCACAAGAATAATAGTCTAATTGACAAATCATTGCACAACAAATAGCACAAGAATAATTGTCTAATTGACAAATCATTGCACAACAAACAGCACAAGAATAATAGTCTAATTGACAAATCATTTCACAACAAACAGCACAAGAATAATAGTCTAATTGACAATTCATTGCACAACAAACAGCACAAGAATAATAGTCTAATTGACAAATCATTGCACAACAAACAGCACAAGAATAATAGTCTAATTGACAATTCATTGAACAACAAACAGCACAAGAATAATAGTCTAATTGACAAATCATTGCACAACAAACAGCACAAGAATAATAGTCTAATTGACAAATCATTGCACAACAAACAGCACAAGAATAATAGTCTAATTGACAAATCATTGAACAACAAAGAGCACAAGAATAATAGTCTAATTGACAAATCATTGAACAACAAAAAGCACAAGAATAATAGTCTAATTGACAAATCATTGAACAACAAACAGCACAAAAATAATAGTCTCTCCATGCACTGGTATTTGACTGGTACATTTCTATAATTCTATGTTAATCATTTTGTCCTGCCATTTTGTCCTGCCATTTTGTCCTGCCATTTTGTCCTGCCTTTTTGTCCTGCCATTTTGTCCTGCCATTTCCATCCTTTTATTCTGCGTAACGCATCCATTAATGAAAGTCTATATCTTCATGATTATCATTTTTATAGTTCTCCATGGTTCACAGCCATATAATATAACAGACTTAACATTGGAGTTGAAACGCGTTATAAAAGTATGTAGCTATTAACTCTTACTGGCATTAGCCAGTTTTGATAGTCTCAGCCATGAGCGATCACATTTGACCCCACGCAACGTTAGATCTCAATAGATGTTTTACTATAAAATGAGTCTTTATGCATTTAAACCTTACCAGTAGAGAATATTGTCCTAGATATGCCAGACCCGGGCCCTATATGCAAGAACAATAAGAAAAATGACTTTCTACTGAGATGGGATGTGTTAGAGGAATAACAGGAAACAGCATGAGAGATAAGATAAAAAATGAAGGACTGAGAAAATAGATAGGATTAATCAGCGCCATAGAATATATAAAGAAACAACAGATAAATTGGTTTGGCCACGTGACAAAGCAGAAAGATCAAAACATAGCACAACGAATCTTCAATAAATGTTGCAAGAACACCAGACCCAAGGGCCAACCACGAAAAGGATGGATTGACAGAGTATTAAATACAATAGGAAACGTAGATGGAAAATTAGACAGGGAAATTGACATGAGAATACAAATAGCATTTGCTTTCACATACCAACTTTCACCAATTCTAAGACATCCAAACATTTCTTTGGCAGCTAAACAACAAATGATAAATAGCATTTTCATACCAACTTTGTTGTGCTATGAAAGTCAAACATGGACCCTTTCTAAATCACAATTAAGAAATATCAATACATGTGAGATGCGACGCTTGAGAAAAGTAACAAACAACACAAGAAGAGATAGAATACCAAATGAAACCATAAGAAAAATGGTAGTAACAAAACCCAAGAATATATAGAACAACAACAACTTAAATGGTTTGGCCACCTGGTCAGAATGAATCCTCACCAATCACCATCAAGGGCGTTCTTCTCGAGAATGGATGGAAAAAGACCAAGAGGAAGACCCAGAAGAAGATGGATAGATGCAGTGATAGAGACATGTAACAACAAAGGAAAATCACAAATTCAGACAGTTTGAGCAGCTCAAGAACGACAAATGATATAAACCACGACACCTTTTAGGTCTCAGTGAGAAAGAGATAAGAGGAAGAAGATAGGAAACGTAATAGCAGTAGAAGCGAACAGAAGAGCAAAAGACCGCAAATGATATCTCCCATTGACGCCGAAATGCAAATGATGAAAAAAGTAGAACAAGAAGAAGCTGAGCATCTGTATAAATTTATTCTCCTGACGTGTCTTCACTATCTATCTATTGACCTTTCGAGCCGTAGACGGTCCGTAGGGCATGAACCCAGATAGTCTTTCTCTTATCTAAATTTTTATTCTAGCAGTTTTCATTCATATATTTCATAAAGATCTTTTATTAAATCTCGCAATTTGTCTCCGTTCTGTGCAACAACTCTATCTCATTGAGGGAGCCGATTACTGCTGCTCTTGCTTCTCTAATCAATGTTCTTCTCAGTGTCTCTCGGCGTTGGTCTTGTTCCTCTTACCTGTTGTTTCCCACATGAGGGCTTGCTTTGATATTCTATTATTATCTCTCCTCATCACGTCCAACATACGACCATCGTCTTTTCTTGATTACTGAAGATATTAGTGGTTGCTTGGCGATTTCTCTATTTTCCTCGTTTGTTTTGAACTCGTTCCACGCTATACCAAGCATTTTCACTAAACATTTATTTTCCAATGCGTTCTACTTTATTTCTATGTCTCTTGTTGTTTCCCAGCTCTCACACGCATGCGTAAGGGTTGATAGTAACATTGATTTGAATAGTCTAAGACTTAACTACAAAGTGGTAAACGAGCCTATGTGAACATATTACCAAGAGCTGTTTTAACAGGTCAGAAAGCTAGGAGCCACAAATCCACGTCAATGTGGTGCCTCCAGCAACAAAACTATCTGTCTAGTCTGGCGAAGCAAGCAGGGATCAAATAGGGAAGGCAAATCGGTGCTCAAAAATGCTGTGTTAAAAATCGGATGTGTTGCGCCGAAACGAGCAATTAAACGCAACACAACGCATCTTCATACACTTAATGTCCTTTTAAAAACAGATGAAGCAGAGGACAGTTCATTAATATAGAAGCCATTGGGTGCAAGAAAGAAAACAAGAAAGTAACACTTATATTTGTCTAGCACTCTAATGCAATAGAAAAATGTGATACACTTATTGGATTATTAGCTCTTACATTTGTCTTCCTTTCTAATAATCAGAAAAATGTGACATATTTATTGGATTATTAGCTCTTACATTTGTCTTCCTTTCTAATAATCAGAAAAATGTGACATATTTATTGGATTATTAGTTCTTACAATTGTCTTATAGTCTAATAAAGTTTAGAAATATGTCACATACAAGTGTGCCTTTTCCTTTTTTATCTGTTGTTTATTAAAGTGAATGTTTGAAATGTATAAATATTAGTGTGATTGTTAAACTCTTACATTTTGTCTTTCCGAATAAATGGTGCGTCCACTGTCCCTTATATCTGCATGTCTCGTAGTGAATATCTTTACTTCCCCTATAGTATGTCAGGACAAATCTGAAACAAGTGCAACGTGTTAAATACTTGGGCACAATAATAAAATTAGATGGAAGATGCACCACATAAATAAAGAGCAGAATAGCTCAGGACAAAATAGCATTTCAGAAAATGAAAAATATCTTATGCAACAAATCTATGTCAATAGAAATGAGAAAGACAGTTCATCGGTGCTATCTGGAACCAATTCTGACCTATGGAAGCGAATCACGGACAGTAGACAAACAAATGAAATAACGATTAGAGGTCACAGAGATGGGATTTCTCAGAAGAATGTTAAAAGTTCCATGGTCAGCTAAAAAGACTAACGAGAGGCCAACACATAAAAGAAACTCCTAAAAAATTTAGAAAGAAACAATCAACAATTTTCGACCACATCATGAGAAGAGGAAAGTTGGAATATTTGGTTACAACTGGCAAAATAAAAGGAAAGAGAGATCGCGGACGACAAATAGAGAAAATACTGAATCGCTTAGAGTCCTGGCATAGAAAACAGTCGACAACAGAACAAATACGATGCACTTTATATAGAAGATTGTTGAAGGACATGATCGTCTACGTCAACCCATAAATCACATGATGATACCGATGATAGTATGTATATTGGAGGATTTGTTTAGTTGACCTAAAGTATGGATGGACACGATAATGATACTTTGGATGTAGGTAACATTTAATACACGTAAAGAAAAGACAATACTCAAAGCTATAAATAATGCAGCCCTAATTTCAAAAGAAATAAAACCTGTATTTTTCGTTACTTGTAGAACAGAGGTGAGATGGTAGATGTACAATAGAGGTGAGATGATAGATGTACAATAGAGGTGAGATGGTAGATGTACAATAGAGGTGAGATGGTAGATGTGCAACAGAGGTGAGATGGAAGATGTACAACAGAGGTGAGACGATGTATGTGCAACAGAGGTGAGATGGTAGATGTACAACAGAGGTGAGATGGTAGATGTACAACAGAGGTGAGATGGTAGATGTACAACAGAGGTGAGATGGTAGATGTACAACAGAGGTGAGATGGTAGATGTACAATAGAGGTGAGATGGTAGATGTACAATAGAGGCAAGATGGTAGATGTACAACAGAGGTGAGATGATAGATGTACAACAGAGGTGGGAAGTTGTATGTGCAACAGAGGTGAGATGGTAGATGTACAATAGAGGTGAGATTGTAGATGTACAACAGAGGTGAAATGGTAGATGTACAACAGAGGTGAGATGGTAGATGTACAACAGAGGTGAGATTGTAGATGTACATAAGAGGTGAGATGGTAGATGTACAACAGAGGTGAGATGATGTATGTACAACAGAGGTGAGATGATAGATGTACAATTGAGGTAAGGTGATGTATGTACAACAGAGGTGAGATGGTAGATGTACAACAGAGGTGAGATGGTAGATGTACAACAGAGGTGAGATGGTAGATGTACAACAGAGGTGAGATGGTAGATAAACAACAGAGGAGATGGTAGATGTACAACAGAGGTGAGATGATGTATGTACAACAGAGGTGAGATGGTAGATGTACAATAGAGGTGAGATGATAGATGTACAACAGAGGTGAGATGGTAGATGTACAAAAGAGGAGAGATGGTAGATGTACAATTGAGGTGAGATGGTAGATGTACATAAAGAAGTAAGATGGTAGATGTACATCAGACGTGAGATGGTAGATGTACAACAGAGGTGAGATGGTAGATGTACAACAGACGTGAGATGGTAGATGTACAACAGACGTGAGATGGTAGATGTACAACAGACGTGAGATGGTAGACGTACATCAGACGTGAGATGGTAGATGTACAACAGAGGTGAGATGGTAGATGTACAACAGACGTGAGATGGTAGATGTACAACAGACGTGAGATGGTAGACGAACATCAGACGTGAGATGGTAGATGTACAAGAGACGTGAGATGGTAGACGAACATCAGAAGTGAGATGGTAGATGTACAACAGACGTGAGATGGTAGATGTACAACAGACGTGAGATGGTAGACGTACAACAGACGTGAGATGGTAGATGTACAACAGAGGTGAGATGGTAGATGTACAACAGACGTGAGATGGTAGATGTACAACAGAGGTGAGATGGTAGATGTACAACAGACGTGAGATGGTAGATGTACAACAGAGGTGAGATGGTAGATGTACAACAGACGTGAGATGGTAGATGTACAACAGAGGTGAGATGGTAGATGTACAACAGACGTGAGATGGTAGATGTACAACAGAGGTGAGATGGTAGATGTACAACAGACGTGAGATGGTAGATGTACAACAGAGGTGAGATGGTAGATGTACAACAGACGTGAGATGGTAGATGTACAACAGAGGTGAGATGGTAGATGTACAACAGACGTGAGATGGTAGATGTACAACAGAGGTGAGATGGTAGATGTACAACAGACGTGAGATGGTAGATGTACAACAGACGTGAGATGGTAGATGTACAACAGACGTGAGATGGTAGATGTACAACAGAGGTGAGATGCAGAATGTCTCAGGCAAAAGCAGCTTTCCAAAAAAAAACGATAATTCTAAGCAAACAATTTTTGAAAATCACCATATTGTGCCATACCGGTTTGCATAGGAAGTCATGTCCTTCCACAATCTTCTATCTACATTGTATCCTGTCAGTTTTGCTGTTAACTATTTTCCATGCCATGACACCAAGCTATACATAATTTTCTCTCTTTGTCGCCCACGATCGCTCTTTCTTTTTATTTTGCCAGTTGTAACCAAGTATTCCAACTTTCCTCTTCTCATGGTGTGCTCGAAAAATGTTGATTGTTTCTTTCTGATGTTTTTAGGAGCACCCTTTTTGTGTTGGCCTCTTTGATAATGCCTTTTTGACAAAAGAAACAAGAAAAAGAGTTCTTAAATATTATGTAGAGCCAGTCTTAACATATGGATGTTAATCATGGACAATAGGACAACAGACAAGAAAATCACTGGAAGCTGTAGACATGTGATTTTACAGAAGAATATTGAGAATACCATGGACAGCTAAGGAGTGTAATAAAGTCGTTCTTAAATTAAAGAGGCCAAAGCAAACAGAGAGCTAATTTCCAATATTAGGAAGAAAGAATCATCATTTTTTGGCCACGTAATGAGAAGAGAATAGCTGGAATATATTGCAACAACTGGGGAAATTGAGGAACGAAGAGTTAGAGGCAAGCAAAGAGAAAAGATACCAGACAGCTTAATAGAATGGCTTGGCAGAAGGCCAGCAAGAGAAATTATAAATAGCTGTCGATATTGAAAGTTGTGAAGAGGCATGATCACCTACGTCAGCAGGCTAGTACTTGATGATGATACATTTCCTACAATATTACTCTTTATTTTATCTTCATTGCTATTAATTCTCATAATCTTTCATGCATAGACATCAATGTTTTATAACGAATAATATACATCTAATTATTAGATTTTTTTAATATTACGTCGTTTTTCAAAATAAAATTGATCTCTCGGATATATTCCTGGAACAAACGATGACAAGAACCGTTTATTGTCTTCAATATTACAAAAAAAAATGACAAGTTAATCATTCAAGGGAGATAATAATTCATCTAGTGTTGACCGGATAACATTTACACAGTTTATTCCCTTGCTATAAAATAAAAAATAAAAAACTGTATTTCGAAGAATCTCAAGATATTTCAATATTAAAATGTCAAGATTAAATTCTACATTTCACTTAAACACATACTCTATTATAATCAGCTTTTAAAATCAGTAAAACGCTTGAAAAGCCATTAGGGAGTAAAAGTGAGTTACGGAAATCATAGACAAAACCATGAATAAAGTTGTGCTTTGGTTCCAGATAAACAAGGCTTTAACAAAAAAAAAAAAAAAAAAAAAAAAAAAAAAAAAAAGTAAATTACCCCTGCCACGCCAAGTGGCGTATAGGGAAATATGGTGTTAGTGACCCTATATTTTACAGACCTTCAGCGCATGATGTTTGGGATAATGTGGTCAGTATTACGCCCGTTCTGCTTTACTTTCCCAGAAAAAATCCGGTACCCATTTAAGGCTGGGTGAACCCGGAAGCCGTCGTTTGGGTTCGAACCCTACCCCTTGTCCTTTGTATTCCAGTTCACTAACCACTGAGCTATCGCGGCTCCCGGCTTTAACAAAAGCAGCGAATAATTTCAGAGGAGGAGATATGTTTACAGTACTCGGAAAAAAATGGCAAATAATCAACAACAGAAAAAAAAACAAAGAACAATATATAAATACTCCTTAGCATGATCGGAAATATTCCTGTGTGTTACCGGGGCCTCATTATGAGGGAAGTAAAGAATAGTGACACTGTGACCTTCCAGGCATGTCGTAAGAGGCGACTAAGGAGGTTGAATGATGGCTTGATAAGCTGTTATTGTAAAAAGTATTGTTATGCAAACAGCGCCATAGATTTTAGAAGCAGTGATCTCTGCAATATGTGCCATTTTGGCACGCAAGGTTTCTGTTTTTGAGATTGTGGTTCTGCCCTATGTGCCGTCTTCGGATCGAAAGGACAATAGATATATAGATAAATAGATAGATAGATAGATAGATAGATAGATAGATAGATAGATAGATAGATAGATAGATAGATAGATAGATAGATATAGATAGATAGATAGATAGATAGATAGATAGAGATAGATAGATAGATAGATAGATAGATAGATAGATAGATAGATAGATGGATGGATGGATGGATGGATGGATGGATGGATGGATGGATGGATGGATGGATGGATGGATGGATGGATGGATGGATGGATGGGATGGATGGATGGATGGATAGATGGATAGATGATAGATAGATAGATAGATAGATAGATAGATAGATAGATAGATAGATAGATAGATAGATAGATAGATAGATAGATAGATAGATAGATAGATAGATAGATAGATAGATAGATAGATAGATAGATAGATAGATAGATAGATAGATAGATAGATAGATAGATAGATAGATAGATAGATAGATGTTTTCGTGTCTAGTGTCCATGTTTCTGCACCATACAGGAATGTTGAGAAGACATAACATTTTGCTATTCTTAGTTTTAGCCCTGGTGTTATTTGTTTTGATGTTAGTATGATCTTCATGACATTAAAATTACTTTTTGCCATTCCTATTCTTTTGTTTATTTCAGTTGTACATTTTCCATCACTGGTTATAGTATGTCCAAGGTAGTTGTAGTTCTGAACTGTCTCCAGGTTTATTCTTTCAACTTTGAAGAAATAGACTCCTGCTTGATAGGTAATACAATTTATATAAGAAAGGTTTGCATGTTAGTTAGACGTAACCTGACAATCAACATTTTTCTGGCACATCATGAGAAGAGGAAAGTTGGAATACTTGGTTACAACTGGCAAAATAAAAGGAAAGAGAGATCACGGACGGTAAAGAGAGAAAATACTGGATATCTTGGTGTCATTGCATGGAAAATAGTCAACAACAGAACTGATACGATGCACTGTGGATAGAAGATTGTGGAAGGACATTACCGCCTACGCCAACCGGTAGGGCACATGATGATGATGATGATGAACATGGCGCTAATATTGTGTGTCACTCTGACCTCAAACGTGCAGTGTGAGGTTTAATTTATTTCTGGTAGCACCCTCAACATGACGTTATCAATGTGTGGATCAAGCTGCAGGTAGAGAGCGGGTTTTCTTTACTCCTTATCATCTTTTTTTAAGCGGAGGATTGTGGAAGCCAGTCCCACGTGCCTAGTCTTCGTGCTCGCAAGGGTTGTCCTTCACCCCGTCTACAACGGTCAGGCAGCGATGCGAACGCGTGCAGATAGCGACAGGCAAACATGTGTAGCGTTTGTTCCTGGAATTCTCTGGCAGATTTTAGCGGAGAATAACAACCGCGTTATTCTTGATTGTGGCCTATTTCATAATGTTTGTAATAAAACAGTGTACCAGTGTAATAATCTACAGTAACAGATTGAGACCGTCGTTTTCTCCACACAGGTCTGTCCTATGATGAGTTTTAAATTCAGTGCTGTGCTAGAACGTTCTGAAGTGAACGATTACGTCACTGAGACACGACAATAACACACTCTCAAGTTGAGTGATATCAATAACCGTGTCGGTCTAACTCAGTGACAAGATATGTAATATTTCCAACCAAAAAAGTGAATATATTTCTACTGATAAAGTTTAACAGGAGTACGTGCTGAAAGTGAATGCTTCTTCTTACAAACAATTTCCAGAGATCCGTTTTAATGGAAGCACGTGCTGAAAGTGAATGCTTCTTCTTAGACACAATTTCCAGAGATCCGTTTTAAGGAAAGCACGCGCTGAAAGTGAATGCTTCTTCTTAGACACAATTTCCAGAGATCAGTTTTAATGAAAGCCCGCGCTGAAAGTGAATGCTTCTACTCAGTTAGACACAATTTCCATTGATCCATTTTAAGAAAAGCCTGCGTTGAAAGTGAATGCTTCTTCTTAGTTTCAACACAAATAGAATGTTCCTTTATCATGACACAGTGAGACTATCATCCTTCTGAAGTGACAGGATCAGCTTGTTTTAAGCGCAACAACGTAACATCACGAGTGGTTTGGTGTTGGACATCCACACATTAAAATGGCTACAAAATGTACGATGTGGATTTACCTATTTGTTGGTGTTTGTTTTGTTGCATCACGATCTAATCAACATGTTCATGCTGGTAAGTTGTTGTATGTAAGAGAATATAGATGATATGAGCTTTTTGTGCAATCATCATCATCAAGTACCACGCCTGTTGGCGTAGTTGATTATGTCTCTCAGCAACTTTCGATCTCGACAGTTATTTATCATTTCTGTTGTTGACATTCTGCAAAGCCATTCTCTTAAGTTGTCTGGTATCTATTCTATTTGCTTTCCTCTAACTCTTCGTCCCTCAATGTTCCCAGTTGCCACAATATATTGCAGCGGTTCTCTTCTCACTACGTCTCTAAAAAAATGATGATTGTTTCTTCCTAATATTGCATATTAGCTATCTTCTTGCTTTGGCTTCTTTCAGAACACTTCCATCGATCTTCTTAGATGTCTTTGGTACTCTCAACATTCTTCTGTAAAACTACATTTCTGCAGCCTCCCGTGATTTTCTTGTCTGTGGTCCTATTGTCCATGATTCACATCAATGTATTAAGACTGGCTCTACATAACATTTACGAACTCATTTTCTTATTTCTATTGTCATGAATGGATTGTAAAGTATCTTCCTGTCTTCCTATATTCCTGTATATTTTCATTGGTGCAATAGATAATGAAATACGAAAAGGAAGAGTAAAAAGATGAAGATGACGAAGGGCACTCATGGGAAGAACAGTCTAAATATATGTATCAGCATCTCCTTACCTGGACCCTAGATACAAGAACAATAAGAAAATAACCTCTACTGAGATGAAAAGTGTTAGACAAATGACAGGAAACAGTCTGAGAGATAAAATCAGAATGAAGAAATGATAAAATAAAAAGCTAGGATTAACCTCCGCCATAGAATATATAAGGAAACAAAATATGAAATGGGTTGGCCACGTGACAAAGCAGAGTGATCAAAACACAACACAACGAACCTTCAATAAACGTTGCGGGAACACCAGACCCAAAGGCCGACCACAAAAAAGATGGCTCGACTGAAAATTAGAAGTACAAGGAAACATAAGCAGACAGAAAGGCGAACAGGAGAGCAAAAGACAACAAATCGATATCTCCACCACGTACGCTGCAAATCAAACGACGCTGAAAAATTAGTATGGAATGAAGGAGAAGTAATATATGTATTTGGTATAGAATGACATTATTATAAGCCCTTCCGCTCAATCACACTGTTTATACCTATATCTAAGCGTTGAAGATAAATCCCACTACATGAAGGAAAAACAAATAACATGGTCCGGTCAAACGGTAAGACAGCATCATCATTATTTTGTACCGTGCCTAGTGGCGTAGGTGATCATGTCTCTCCACAACTTTAGAACTCGTCAGTTATTTATCATTTCAGTTGTTGACCTTCCGTCAAGCAATTCTCTTAATCTATCTGGTATCTTTTCTCTATGCATCCCTCTATCTCTTCGTCCCTCAATTTTTCCAGCTGTTACAATATATTCCAGTTGTTCTCTTCTAATTACATGGCCAAAAAATTATGCTTGTTTCTTCCTAATATTGGAAATTAACTCTTTTTGCTTTGGCCTCTTTCATAGCGTTTTCATTACTCTTCTTAGCTGTCTATGGTATTCTCAACATTTTTCTGTAAAACCACATTTCCATAGCCTCCATTGATTTTCTTATTAGTTAACATATTGTACATGATTCACTTCCATATATTAAGACTAGCTCTACATCTTATATAAGAACTCTTTTTTTCTTGTTTTTCTATTCAAATATGGATTCCTCAAACAAAAGAACTATTCCAGCAAAATAAAGAAAGTACTTTCATGGAATCAAAACATTCAATAGAGTGGACCTCATTTGGAATATACTTTTCATCGTTTGTATTGAAAATGCCAAATGAATATCTGTCGAGCTTGTTACAGGAGCTACTGAGTTAAGTGCTCTGTGCACACCGTGAGCTGTGCCTTTCATCCGCTTTAAATCGTGTTTCAATATTTCGATTGTTTACGATGAATGATGATATCGTATGACAGTGAACAGACGGTTGTGTTCACATTCTGTGCGGTTTCGCCTTATGTCTTTTGGCGTGTGCTGAGTATGCTATGGTGGGGACTACAGCTATCTTTCTTTGTTTGGGAGATGAGATCTATCTATCTTTCGTTCGCCTGAAGTATTGTCTATATCTGCAATGTCGTTTCCTGTATAAATTTTACTGTCTTTTGTAATTCTTGCAGTGGCCCATATAGTTTTGTCTGTAGTTTTGTATCTATGGGCCAATGGATTTTCCTCAGTCTACTATATTCAGTGCAGTCTTGAAGTATGTGTTCAGCAGTCTGGGGTGCCTGTCCACATGTACAAGTAGTTGATGTGCCGATCTTGAATTTTGTATACATGTGACTATGGAATCGATTGTGTCCTGTTCTTAGGCGTATAATGATAACTTGTTCATATCTATTCATATTATGAAAGGCATCCTGATTTGGGCTTGTGGTCCTCTGATTGATTTGATTATCTGTTTCTTATGATGGTATGTAACTGGTGTATCTAGTTGTGTGCCTGTTGAACCTTCCTTTGCCAACTGATATGCTTTCTCATTTCCTGGTATTCCACAGTGAGACGGGATCCACTGCAGGGCAACCCTGTGGTGCTTGCAGAGTTCAGTCAATAAGGTCTGCAGATGTGGTAAAAACACTACAGGCTGTGGGCTAAGATTACTGTTCAGCAGTTTTTCTATTGCCAACTTTATTGCTTGTATTTCTGCATCATAATTGTGACAATATTTCCCTGTTGCTATTTTATTCATATCCCTAGTGTTATTTGGGTACTCTATATATGCACCTGCTCCCCCATTCTTTACTGCATTCTGTGCTGATCCATCTGTGTACACACGGATCCATAGGTCTTGTGGGTATTCTTCATCCAGGAAACTGAGAGTTATTGTTTTTCGCTGTAGACTATTTTGTTCCTCTTTGTCAACTATTCCTTTCACTTCTGTCCGTATTTGAACTGATAATCCTGATTCATCTGTCCAGGGAGTCTGTTCTGGTATGGGCAGAAGGGGGTTAACAACTCTTGGCATGTCTGATGTTTGTCTACAAATACGCTTGGCTTGGTGGATAAAACTGATTCTCTTAAGTCGTCCCAATGCAAGATTTTGGAATCTGTCCTTCATTTGATGTCTCGGCATGCAAGCAAATTTTTCTGCCTGTATCAGCACCTTTGTGTCTCTCCGTTCTCTCAGTGCTGGTATCCTCCACAATTTCTCCATCTCCAATATTGGTGTTGATTTCATTGCTCCTGTGATGACCCTAAGTGCCTGGTTTTGTACTTTATCCAGTTCTTGCAATGTGGTGTTTGATGCTGAGCACCATGCGGATGATCCATATTCTAAATGTGGGCGTATACTCTGTTGGTAAACTTTACTGAGTATTTTCCCACTCGCACCCCATGTGGTTCCACACAACTTTCTTAGAATAGCCAATTTCCTCCTTGCTTTTTGGGTTGCCTTATTTATCTGCTGTTTCCAAGATAGTTTGTTATCAAATGTAACTCCGAGATATGTAGCTTGTATGTCTTCTTTCACAGGCTCATTGTTTATGTAGATGGCTCCTGCTTTTTGTTTTGGGGAGAGTGTGATAAGTGTAGTACTGCATTTGTCTGTATTGATGCTGATACACCATCTATTTGTCCATGAATTCAGTGCATTCATAGCTCTTTGTAGCAATTTGGAGGCCACTGTTGCATACTCCTCTGTGCACCACATTACCAAGTCATCTGCATACATTGCCACTTTGATGCCATGTGGTAGTTCAGTAACTAGGTCATTGATGTAGATCAGAAAAAGTGTTGGGGATAGTACCCCTCCTTGTGGAACGCCCTGGCGCAATAAGACCTTCTTACTCTTAAGACCATCCAGTTGCACTCTGGCTCTCCTGTTATGCAGGTATGCTTTGACCCATTTGTACATCCTGCCATTTACTCCATAATTTCTCAGTTTCTTCAAAAGCCCTTCCTTCCATACCTTATCAAATGCTTTCTTTAGGTCTATCCATGCTGTTAGTACCAGTTTCTTTTCTTGAAACGCATCTTCAATTTCCTGGGAAAGATAGGTTGCTTGATCTTCGGTAGAGTAACACTGTCTAAAGCCTGCTTGTTGTGGGACAATGAGATTTTCACTTTCCAGGTACCACTGCAGTCTGAGATTGATTATACGTTCCATTGTTTTACACAAACAGCTTGTAAGGCTGATTGGTCTATAGCTGGATGTCATTGAACCATCTTTTCCTGACTTTAGTAATGGTATCATAATTGCTTCTCTCCATGCCTGTGGCACTCTACCTGTGATCCAGCAAATGTTGTAGATCTGCAGTAGTTTTGCTTTAGCTGCAGTTCCCAAGTTCTTAATCATTTCATTGGACACTCCATCATTGCCTGGTGACTTTTCATTTTTAATTTGGATATTGCCAGCTCTAGCTCTCTTTGTGTAATGGGTGTTTCCATTACTTCATGTGTGGTCTCTTCTTGTCTTGGTTTTTGTTGTTTTAAACGGGTCTCTTGTCGTTTTTCTAGGCTAATTTCAATATTATTGTCATTTGCAAAGGAGTCTGCAAAGTAATTTGCTGCATGTTTACCTGTTAGAATGTTTCCATCCTTCTTCAGTGTAATTTTGGTGTTCCTTTCTGTACCCTCATCATTCAGCTGTTTTACAAGCTTCCACACTTTTCTTGTGTCTCGTTCAAGATTCAAGGACTCTGTTTTCGCTTTCCAGCTTCTCCGTCTGGCTTGTAGTTTAGCCCGTTGAAATTTGGCTTTAGCATGCTGGTAGTTGTTGTGGTGTTCTTGGCAAGGGTTATTTTCTGCTTGCTTTCGAGATGTTTCCATGTCATTGTGCAGTTGCTCTAGCTCACTACTCCAGTTTGGTTTGTATTGTTTCCGTGCCCCTCTAGGTATTGTTTCACTGGCAGCTTGTATTATTAGTCTACTGAATTCATCAACTATTTTGTTGATGTCTCTATCTGTATTTATATCTTTAGTCAGTACACTGGTGTAGTGTTGATACATTTTCCAGTCTGCCTTTTTGTAATTCCGTCTGGAGAGAGTGCTGCTCTCCCTGATGGCCTTATTTTGTACCACTAAAAAAACTGGTCGGTGGTCGCTGCCTCCAAGTTGTTTCCCAACAATACGTGTGATATTCCAACCCAGGTCTGGTGAATGGAAAGCAAGGTCTGGTGTAGATGTGGTATGCCATGATCTGGAGTAGAATGTTGGTGGATCTGTTGCCTGGTTTAATAGTATAAGCCCATTGTCATCCTGCCAATTTTCAAGCTCTTCACCTCTCTTGTCCATATGTTCATAGCCCCAGCTCTGTGAGTGGCTGTTTAAGTCTCCACATACAATTATTCTTTCTTTTAATGTAATTGTGTCTAGTGCTAGTGGGCGATCACTCGGACAGTAGTAGTTAAGTAGATGGAAGTCTGTATTTCCTGTCCTGAGGTGCAGTATTTGATATTCCGCCCCATCCATATACACTTCAGTCTGACATGCATTAATGTTGTTCCTTACAAGAGTCAGTATTCCGCCCTTTTGTCTATTTATTCTGTCAGATCGGTAGCACTGGTATCCCCTAATCTTCAAGGCTATGTCGTTGTTTAGATGGGTTTCCTGCAAACAGCATATGCTTATTTGTTCTTCATGCAGGATATTTTCTAATTCTATCTTTTTACTGTACCCATCTCTTTTGCTGTTGATGCCTTCAGCATTCCAGTGCATTATATTTAGTGGTCTTATTTTGGATTGGCCAGTAGCTCTATTCTCTCGCCCCCTGACTCCACAGAGCGGTTGAGAAGGACATCCAGTAATAGAGGTTGGGCCCTTTCGAGGCTGAGGACCCGGCGCTGCTCCTGCCTGAGTGCCCATCACAGGGCGAGTGCCATATCGATTTGCAGTTATAGACATACTTCCATTTGCGTTGAGTGCGTGGCATCCTGATTGTCGTGCGCCTTTTGGCTGGTTGCCTCCGACTTCAGCACTTGAACTTGCTAGAGCAGACTGTGGTCTTGCTCGGTTGTAGGAAGGCCTGGCCAGTCTTAGTTTTCAGTCCCTGGTGACTGTTAAGCCCCATCCCCACGACAAGGAGCTGGCCTTGATGAGGTGTTTGGGAGATGAGATAGTGATTCGAATGGTTCCACTGGCACTGGCGGTTGATGAATTATAGATTTTAATTCTTTTGCAGTGATACCAGGGCTTTCCATAAACATAAAAATAACCATATCCATAACCAAAACCATAACCATAACCATATACATTACCATATACATATCCGTATCCATATCCATAACAATAACTATATCCATAACCATATCCATATCCATATCCATAACCATATCCATATCTATAACCATATCCATAACAATAACTACATCCATAACCATATCCATATCCATAACCATATCCATAACCATAAACATATCCATAATCATATCTATAGCCATATCCCTAACCATAAACATATCCATAACAATAAACATATCCATAACCATAGCCATAATCATAAACCATAGCCATATCCATAACCATATCTATAGCCATATCCATAACCATAAACATATCCATAACAATAACTATATCCATAACCATAAACATATCCATAACCATATCTATAGCCATATCCATAACCATAAACATATCCATAACCATAAACATATCCATAACCATAGCCATATCCATATCCATAACCATAAACATATCCATAACCATATCTATAGCCATAACCATAACCATAACCACTCTCAAATAGCTGTTTGGGCGTTTACAATTAAAGCTGAGAAAGTCAATTACTTCCATCACTTAAAGTATTACATGATGAGTCCTTATTTCAACAACTATGATAACTGTAATAGAAAATACATCTTCTCCGTCTTTCCTTCCTCATTTGCTTTTCAGCGTCGAAGGGAGATATAATGTGCGGTCTTTTGCTCTTCTGTTCGCCTCTGCTGCTGTTACGTTTCCTAGTGCTTCTAATATTACATCCACCAATTTTTTCGTGGTCGACTCTTGGGTCTGCTATTCTCGCAACGTTAGTTGAGGGCTCGTTGTGTTGTGTTTTGATTAATCTGCCTTGTCACGTGGCCAAACTATTTTATATGTTGTTTGTTATATGTTTTATGGGTGGGGTGGGGGGGCGGCTAAACCTAGCTTTTTTCTCAGTTCTTCATTTCTGATCTTATCTCCCAGACTGTTTCCTGTCATTCGTGTAACACATTTCATCTCAGTAGTGGTTATTTTTCTTATTGTTCTTGCATCTAGGGTCCAGGACTAACATTGGTAGCACAATGTTGGGATGAAGATTGTATTGTAGAGTCCAGGACTGGCATTGGTAGCACAACGTTGGGATGAAGATTGTATTGTAGAGTCCAGGACTGGCATTGGTAGCACAACGTTGGGATGAAGATTGTATTGTAGGGTACCCGTTCTGCCTCTAGAGCTATTTACTTTTATAGTTAACATACTTAAACAATATAACTTCAATTACACAACAAGAAAATGAAATAGAATAAGATAATGCAATGTTTTGTTCTTTTCTTGAAAATAAACAGATATTGCTGAAAGAGAGTCCAGACAGTATTCTGCTGGTGTCAATTGTTCTACGGATATGATGGATGTTCTATTTCTTCTCTTCAACAAAGCAAGTACGACAGCAAGAATACATCAGCAATCTGCTGTGAAGGAGTTTGCTGGACATCTAGAAAGTTTTCATACCAACAAGACAACTCTGCATGTCACATTTGCTGCCGTTTATGACAGGTTCTCTGCTCTTGATCCCAAGGTTAATGTGACCTCTTGGAACTTTCGACCAACTGTGAGTCCAGAAATACACGGATTAGATTTCGTGCATGACGAGAATCAGAAATACACGGATATAGATCAGACCATCAGTCTGAAAGTACAGTTTGTTAAACGATTGTTTTCTGAGATGGGTGGGGTACGTCAGAACGTGAGTCACGTTGCTGTGCTATTTTTAGACGGTCGCAGTTTAACTGAAGAGGAAATGAAAACCGTGCCACATTTCCAAGAACTGCCAGATGAAAACGTTAAAATATTTACTATTATCTTCGATGGTATACAAACCAAGGAAATTATGGATCATTTTGAACTAGCTAAAGGGCATACAGAAGGCTTTTACGCTAATATCTTAGTTATGTACATTTGTAACCAGTGCTACGACACGTTTTTTATGTTTGAACATAGTTTTGGAGCAGATTCTTTCTCCTGTTATATTTTGTTGGAAAGATTGGACGCTGAAGATGATCTCATTGACATGGCTCTCTGTTATGAGTATGGGGCGTTTCCAGTACATATTGCAAGTCAGGAAGAGCTGGTTTTTCTTCGTTCCAGACTTAGCCACGAGTTTCACACTCGAGGAATTAATAGCACGACTGAAGTTTGCATCGGTCTCTTTACAGACAATGATTTCCCAAAATACAGATATTTTTGGGCTCTTACTTTTCCGTTTAGAATTCGGCCTTTGGTAATTAATAACTGGCTGGAAGGTAGACCTTCAGGTGAGATTGGGAAGACGTGTTCCATGTGGCAGTTTGAGTGGAGAGCCAACACAACTGACGTCACTAACATTTCCAGTAAAGAAGGATACTTTGTTGATGGATGGGCAGATGTTGAATGTGAGACTGAGTCTAGGTTTACCTTGTGTGAAGTGGTGCTACCTCGTAGATTTGAGGCGATAAACGTGATGAATATAGCACCTGCCAGCAGCGACAGTTTAAACAGAATATTATCTAAAGGTGACTTCATCAAATTTGGAGACAACATTGTGTCTATCTCCACTCACATCGTAAACAAAACATTTCTAAACTTTATAATGAAATCACAAATTGAATTATTTCCCCTGTTTGACTGTGGTGACGATGCTGGAGAGCACAGATATATATCCTACATGATTGTCTGTGACTCTCTCAAAGACTGTAGCAACGGGAGAGATGAAAGTTCATGTTCACAAGAGAAAAGAAGGATAACTTTGCGTAGAAAAGATGTTCATTGTAGAGAAAGATGTCAAGTAATATATTGTTGTAGTAATTTCTGTTTGCCGCTAGTTTATGCTCATGATGAACAAGTTGATTGTAAAGTGTGTTCCAACCTTGTAAGTACAGACGTTCTTCGTGAACACGATATCTTTGGTGAGTATTTGAAGAGAAATAGATCCAGCGCTTTTGTTTGCAGCTTCGGTAGATGTGTGTTTAGCTCTGAGCTGACCTCTAACATGAACGCCTGTGACATTCAAAATAGACTGATCCATGAGAATAGGCACAGCTCTAGGAAAGACACAACATGTCAGAACATAATGGGTCTGAGCTATTGGGCCCCTATCTGTGTATACATCAAAGACGTGGATGGGATAATTCTAGATTGTAGACGTATGTCCCATCTAAATGACTGTAAGGATTTTATGTGCCCTGAAGGATATGTGAAATGTCCTAACACTTACTGCATCCCTCAACATTATGTCCTGGATGGACAAGAAGATTGTCCTACAGGAGAGGACGAACGAGATGAGATGATTGGTCCATGTACTGAAAACTTTGTATGTTGGGATAGTAAAGTGTGTCTACATCCTGACCTAGTTTGTGACGGACATCCGGACTGTCCACACAGAGACGATGAGATAGACTGTAAGGGGGAGTGTGCTGAAGGTTTCCGATGTGTGTCAGGGATAGTCACGGTATCTAACTACACTTTAGCTATTAGGAATTTGAGACGACAAACAAACAACAAGACTCGATACTTGGACTATTCTAGCATCGATCTTCACAACACGTTTGATCATTTTGAAACACTAGAGAGCCTTATGTTCATTAATTGGTCTAACTGTAGTCTCACTGATTTAAAATCAGCAGCTGATCTCAATTTCCACTTAGTCCAAAAATTGGACCTTAGCTATAATGCGCTACAAGAATTTGATGGTTCTGTGATTGACTCATATACATTCTACAATCTACGGCATTTGAACTTGTCTCATAACAATAAATTCATTTTTGTTTATAATTTACGATTCACTTTTCTTGAATATCTTGACCTCTCCCATACCGCTCTGTCTAGTTTAGGTGAGTCGGCATTACGTGGGTTACCGAACCTGAAACATTTAGACTTGAGTTTTACATTGATCTCTAGTTTTGATGGCAAAAACAAGTTTCCAAACAACTTTTACCCACAGACACTGAACGTGCGTGGACTGCCCATAGATAAATTGTATGAAGATCTCTTTAAAGGACTTTCTGTCAGTCAACATCTGTACACTGACAGGTTTGAATTATGTTGTCCACTTATAAGAGGACCAAACATTCCAGCCCACGTGTGTCACGCCCCTGACGATGCCATTTCTTCCTGTTCTGATCTGATAGCTGTCAATGTTCAGCGTGTTCTTCTCTGGATGGTCGCAGTTCTTGCTGTTCTTGGTAACTTGACGGTAATTGGATATCGTTTGATCTGGGACAGGTCATCTGTCAGAACTGGTTTTGGTCTGTTTGTAACAAACTTGGGTATATCTGACTTTATTATGGGAGTCTATCTGTTCATTATTGCTGGAGCGGATTATTACTATCGTGACATTTATGTTCTGTATGACAAGACCTGGAGAGAAAGTATTGTATGTAGACTTGCTGGTTTCCTGGCTACTCTCTCTAGTGAAACATCAACATTCTTTATTTTTCTCATCACTTTGGACAGGTTTTTAATGATGAAATTTCCTGCAGGCCAAGTCAAATTTTATGAAAAAGGTAAAATAATTGCCCTTCTCTTGTCTTGGATTGTAGGTTCCATTCTGGCACTGATTCCAATTGTGTTCAAACTTGAAACATATTCCTCAAACGCTGTGTGTCTTGGCTTACCTTTAGCAACACAACGAACTAAAGGCTGGGAGTTCTCATTTAGCGTGTTTATTGTGCTGAATTTCTTCCTGTTTCTAGTCATCGCTTACGGTCAAAGAGCCATCTTTGCTGCCATGTCAGAGAAAAGAATGACCGGAACTGCGTCAAACACGTCATCACGGCGGGTTCAAGATATAATGGTCGCCAAACAGTTGTCTCTGGTAGCTCTGTCCAATTTTCTCTGTTGGTTTCCTATAGGATTCATGGGCTTATTGTCTATCGGTGGATATGAGATCAGCAATGATGTTTACGCGTGGACAACGGTTATCGTTCTTCCCATCAACTCTGCAGCAAACCCACTTCTGTACACGATCCCTGTCCTGATGGACAATTGGGAGAAATTTAAGTTCCACGTCAGACGATCCCTAAGAATTAATACTTAAAACATGGTTTAATAATAATACTGACAATATATCTTGAAAAAAATATATCATGTGTTTTAAATTGACTTTTTTTTATCTATATGCCTTTACATTTTATATGCGTGCCCTATTATTGTATTTCCCGTTTTATTTCATTCTTGATAAGAAAGGTTCACAGTAAATATATGTTTTAATACGCAGTCTCTTTAATTAAGTCTACATTTAATTATTAACCAGATTAATCTATAAATCTACAACCATTTCTGTTTATAATTTGTTTACACTTTCTTTCGTTACATACAATTGTATAGTTTAATTATTTTTTACCCGGTAAGTTAAAATAGATAAATTCATTGTTGTTGTGATAAAATTCCACGAGTTGATGTGGACAGGATTTCATTGTAACCATTGATGTGGACAGGATTTCATTGTAACCATTGATGTGGACAGGATTTCATTGTAACCATTCATGTGGACAGGATTTCATTGTAACCATTGATGTGGACAGGATTTCATTGTAACCATTCATGTGGACAGGATTTCATTGTAACCATTCATGTGGACAGGATTTCATTGTAACCATTCATGTGGACAGGATTTCATTGTAACCATTCATGTGGACACGACTCCATTGAAACCATTGATGTGGAAAGGACTCCATTGTAACCATTGATGTGGACAGGATTTCATTGTAACCATTAATGTGGACAGGATTTCATTGTAACCATTGATGTGGACAGGATTTCATTGTAACCATTCATGTGGACAGGATTTCATTGTAACCATTGATGTGGACAGGATTTCATTGTAACCATTCATGTGGACAGGATTTCATTGTAACCATTCATGTGGACAGGATTTCATTGTAACCATTCATGTGGACATGACTCCATTGAAACCATTGATGTGGAAAGGACTCCATTGTAACCATTGATGTGGACAGGATTTCATTGTAACCATTCATGTGGACAGGATTTAATTGTAACCATTCATGTGGACAGGATTTCATTGTAACCATTGATGTGGACAGGATTTCATTGTAACCATTGATGTGGACAGGACTCCATTGTAACCATTAATGTGGGCAGGATTTCATTGTAACCAGTGATGTGGGCAGGATTTCATTGTAACCATTCATGTGGACAGGATTTCATTGTAACCATTGATGTGGGCAGGATTTCATTGTAACCATTCATGTGGACAGGATTTCATTGTAACCATTGATGTGGGCAGGATTTCATTGTAACCATTCATGTGGACAGGATTTAATTGTAACCATTGATGTGGACAGGATTTCATTGTAATCATTGATGTGGACAGGACTCCATTGTAACCATTGATGTGGACAGGACTCCATTGTAACCATTGATGTGGACAGGATTTCATTGTAACCATTGATGTGGACAGCATTTCATTGTAACCATTGATGTGGACAGGACTCCATTGTAACCATTGATGTGGACAGCATTTCATTGTAACCATTGATGTGGACTGGACTCCATTGAGAGTATTGATGTGGACAGCATTTCATTGTAACCAGTGATGTGGACAGGACTCCATTGTAACCATTGATCTGGACAGGATTTCATTGTAACCAGTGATGTTGACAGGATTTCATTGTAACCATTCATGTGGACAGGATTTCATTGTAACCAGTGATGTGGACAGGATTTAATTGTAACCATTGATGTGGACAGGATTTCATTGTAACCATTGATGTGGGCAGGATTTCATTGTAACCATTGATGTGGACAGGATTTAATTGTAACCAGTGATGTGGAAAGGATTTCATTGTAACCATTGATGTGGACAGGATTTCATTGTAACCATTGATGTGGACAGGATTTCATTGTAACCATTGATGTGGACAGGATTTCATTGTAACCATTCATGTGGGCCAGGACTCCATTGAAACCATTGATGTGGGCCAGGACTCCATTGTAACCATTGATTTGGTCAGGATTTCATTGTAACCATTGATGTGGACAGGACTCCATTGTAACCATTGATGTGGACAAGACTCCATTGTAACCATTGATGTGGACAGGACTCCATTGTAACCATTGATGTGGCCAGAACTCCATTGTAACCATTGATGTGACCAGGATTTCATTGTAACCATTGATGTGGACAGGATTTCATTGTAACCAATGATGTGGACAGGACTCCATTGTAACCATTGATTTGGACAGGATTTCAATGTAACCATTGATGTGGACAGGATTTCATTGTAACCATTCATGTGGACAGGATTTCATTGTAACCATTCATGTGGACAGGATTTCATTGTAACCATTGATGTGGACAGGATTTCATTGTAACCATTGATGTGGACAGGACTCCATTGTAACCATTAATGTGGGCAGGATTTCATTGTAACCAGTGATGTGGGCAGGATTTCATTGTAACCATTCATGTGGACAGGATTTCATTGTAACCATTGATGTGGGCAGGATTTCATTGTAACCATTCATGTGGACAGGATTTCATTGTAACCATTGATGTGGGCATGATTTCATTGTAACCATTCATGTGGACAGGATTTCATTGTAACCATTGATGTGGACAAGATTTAATTGTAATCATTTATGTGGACAGGACTCCATTGTAACCATTGATGTGGACAGGACTCCATTGTAACCATTGATGTGGACAGGATTTCATTGTAACCATTGATGTGGACAGCATTTCATTGTAACCATTGATGTGGACAGAACTCCATTGTAACCATTGATCTGGACAGGATTTCATTGTAACCAGTGATGTGGACAGGATTTCATTGTAACCATTGATGTGGACAGGATTTCATTGTAACCAGTGATGTGGACAGGATTTAATTGTAACCATTGATGTGGACAGGTTTTCATTGTAAACAGCGATGTGGACAGGATTTAATTGTAACCATTGATGTGGACAGGATTTCATTGTAACCAGTGATGTGGACAGGATTTAATTGTAACCATTGATGTGGACAGGATTTCATTGTAACCATTGATGTGGGCAGGATTTCATTGTAACCATTGATGTGGACAGGATTTAATTGTAACCAGTGATGTGGAAAGGATTTCATTGTAACCATTGATGTGGACAGGATTTCATTGTAACCATTGATGTGGACAGGATTTCATTGTAACCATTGATGTGGACAGGATTTCATTGTAACCATTGATGTGGACAGGACTCCATTGTAACCATTGATGTGGGCCAGGACTCCATTGTAACCATTGATTTGGACAGGATTTCATTGTAACCATTGATGTGGACAGGACTCCATTGTAACCATTGATGTGGACAGGACTCCATTGTAACCATTGATGTGGACAGGACTCCATTGTAACCATTGATGTGGCCAGAACTCCATTGTAACCATTGATGTGACCAGGATTTCATTGTAACCATTGATGTGGACAGGATTTCATTGTACCAATGATGTGGACAGGACTCCATTGTAACCATTGATTTGGACAGGATTTCATTGTAACCATTGATGTGGACAGGACTCCATTGTAACCATTGATGTGGACAGGACTCCATTGTAACCATTCATGTGGACAGGACTCCATTGTAACCATTCATGTGGCAGTTCGTAGTTTGCTTTCTTGACATTCTCAGCTTTGACTTTCATTATCATCATCATCATTGACCATACCCTTTGAAATAGGCGATCATGTCCCGCCACAACCTTCTATCCACCTTGCATCTTATCAATTCTGTTGATGACAGCATTCCATGCCATGACACTAAGCTATCTATATTCCGTTCAGATTCATTTGCCTAGACATTAATTTATTTTTTTCGAAAAACTTATTGTTCATTTGCATTGATCTTTTGAAGTTAGGTTTAGAATACTAATGTCGCTATAAAAATATTTTTTTATCAAAGAAATGTGATCCAGTTTCAAAGATGCCTTATTTAACCTATATTAAAAAAAAGTTAATCGATATTATAAACATCGGCGGGATTATGTAGATGCTTACATCTCACTGCTGATTCTTTAACATATAGGCATGACCTTCACGGCTGAATGCGCACCGTTCTAAAATAGTTATGTTTCCACTATAAATTTTTATAAAGAAATGTTACATATGAAATTTCCCGTTTAGCACAAAATGACATTTTAGCCGAAACCGGAAATTATGTGACGTCAAAATCACGGCCGTAGACTCGAGTTCGAGTCATAATTCAGAGGCAAATCTCAATATTTATAGAAAGGAGGCGGCACTATCCATATTATCTTCTGCAAGTCTATGTGAGAATGAATATAAAGGCAAAATATTTTACTGAGCATAACATTGCTATAAAGATTTATCAATACTTCTGCAGAGAGCGTAAAAAGGGACATCTTTATTGTTCTTTATCAAACCCTGAGAAGAGAACAATGCATATTTTAGGTTTGTGTAAACGTTCATTTGATCGAATAGTTAAAGGAAGCGGATATTTATTGCCAACAAATGCAAGAAAGCAAGGAAGGAAAGAAACGTTAGACAGTTTTGATAAGGACCTAGTAAAAAGAGAAATCTGTCGAATGTTTGATATAAACGAAGAAGTGACACTTAGAAAGTTGAAGCTTTGGCTGAAAACTAACAACGACATTGAAATATCAAAAACTTCATTATGGAAAATATTAAGAAGTGCAGGCTTCACCTTTAGAAAGTATGCTGGTGGAAAAAACATTATTTGTGAGAAGCCACATCTAGTAGCTCTTAGAAGCAAGTATTTACGTGAAGTGAAGGAAATGCGCGAAAATGATTATGATATTGTTTATTTAGATGAAACTTGGATCAACGCTCATCATACAAATGAAAAGGAATGGCAGTTAGCAGATGGAAGTATTAAAAGATCAGTACCAAGCAGTAAAGGGCAACGTTTGATAGTTGCACATGCAGGTAGCAGACATAATGGGTTGTTGCAGAATGCTCATCTCGTTTTCATTTCAAAATCCATAGACAATAGAGACTACCACTCCGAAATGAATGGGCACATATTTAAAGACTGGATCGAGAAAAGTATCCTTCCAATATTAGATCGACCTTCTTGTCTGATAATGGACAATGCTTCATACCATAACGTAGTTAACGTAGAAGATAGAATCCCAACATCATCAAGTACAAAAAATGCAATCAAAACGTGGCTCATAAAAGAACACATACAAGTTAACGACAGCTACTTGAAACCCGAATTGCTTAGCCTTGTAAAACAGACACAACGTACAAAGATATTTAAAATAGACAAGTTAATTCAAGAACATGGCCATAGATGTTTGAGACTACCTCCATATCATGCACACTTAAATCCTATAGAACTAGTTTGGGCAAAAGTTAAAGCACACGTAGCATATACAAATAAAACTTTCAAATTATGCGATGTTGAGACACTTACAAATCAGGCTCTATCAAATATAAATAAAGACTACTGATAAAATGTGAGGATCATGTGTTACGACAAAAAGAGGAATATTGGAAAAAGGATGGTTTGTTGTTTGTTCAGCCGAAAGCAGTAATCGACCTATTTGACTCGTCTGATTCTGAATGATCATTACTCTGATTAAGTCTACAGATAAATAGTTTGATTTGCAATATTTCCTAGTTGATTTGTTAAACAGTTTATTGTTCAAGACCACCCAAGCAATCAAAAATATGTTATAAGCAAACCAACAACCATTACTTTGAATGGAAGCCTGCTTGAGTCAGTACAGAAGTTCAGCTATCTTGGATCCACTATTACAGCCACACTTTCCTTAGATGAGGAACTAAATGTACGTATTTGAAAGGCAGCGACAACATTTGGGAAACTCATACCAAGAGCATGGAACTATATCAAATTGACTCTACGAACAAAAGTTCTATATATAATTTAAAATTTGTATACTTGCCACCAAGTACAATTTTATGGACACGCCTATGGGTCATCGTTGCACTAGATTACTGTAAAACATTTTGATTAGGGTCAAAATAATAGTTACATGGGCAAAGATCAAAGGAATTCGCCGCTTTAAGAAAACCGTTATAGCTAGACATCGAGTAACACATATGTTCTCGTGACATGGACATTTTAACACCGTATGCCAAAAATCATGTGAAATCATCAAGAACTTTTTGAATTATAAATCATAACATCTCGGCAAACGAATCTGAACGGACTATAGTATTTTCTCTCTATGTTGTCCGCGATTTCTCTTCCCCTGTATTTTGCCAGTTGTATCTAGGTGTTCCAACTTTCCTTTTCTCATGATGGGTCCGAAAAATATTGATTGCTTCTTTCTAATATTTCTTAGGAGCTCCCTTTTTGTGTTGGCCTTTATGGGAACTTCTTCATTGGCTTTTTTTAGCTGTCCAATGAACTTGCAACATTCTTTTGAGAAATCCCATCTCTGTTGCCTCTTATCGACTGGCTGATGGTTTTGACTTTAGAAGTTGGAATTCGTCTAGTTCCAGGATGTGTTTTGAAACTACCAGTCGAGCCTAGAGGTACTGCAATACTAGGTCTTCTATATCAGTATGAGTTACCACTACAGGGAACACAGCGATCCTAGTTTCTGTTAACTAGTCTGTGTGACTTGTCCTGTCTATAGGTACTGCAATACTAGGTCTTCTATATCAGTATGTGTTGCCACTACAGGGAACACAGCGATCCTAGCTTCTGTTAACTAGCTTGTGTGACTTGTCCTGTCTAAAGATACTGCAATACCAGGTCTTCTATATCAGAATGAGTTACCACTACAGGGAACACAGCGATCCTAGCTTCTGTTAACTAGCTTGTGTGACTTGTCCTGTCTAAAGATACTGCAATACTAGGTCTTCTATATCAGAATGAGTTACCACTACAGGGAACACAGCGATCCTAGCTTCTGTTAACTAGTCTGTGTGACTTGTTCTGTCTATAGGTACTGCAATACTAGGTCTTCTATATCAGTATGAGTACCACTACAGGGAACACGGTGATCCTAGCTTTTATTAGACAGGCCGTTTTTACTTATGTTGTTACCGGGAGACACAAGGATGAAGTAGAACTGCTACGTCTTGGTCAGCTGATGTTCCACCAAACGTGCTGTTAGGTACGAAGGTCGCAGGCTGGTTTGTTCCCCTATGTTGTGATTGTAAGATACATGCATTCTGCATTTATTCTTTCCTTTTGTACAACACAGTAAACACCGGTGACAATGTGTTTAATGCTATATCTGCAGGTCAGAAATACAATTCATGCACCAAAGAGGGAAGTATTATTTGGTTTTATTTCAATATTCTCTATAGAGAACTCTCGTTGACATTTAGTGCTGGACGTTGTCTTTGGAGAGCACGTATTGAGTTGTTATTGAGTTATTGAGTTGTAATTGAGTCATTGAGTTGTTATTGAGTTATTGAGTTGTTATTGAGTTATTGAATTATTGAGTTGTTATTGAGTTATTTGCGGGTCATCATCATGGAACTCTGAACACGTCCATAGGTGCACAAATGCCCTCCCCAGCAAGTCTCGCCGTGCCCTGCGACTAACGACTCCAGTTCTGTGTTGATTGATAAGTCTTCTTACACGGCCACTAAGTTTCTCGTTTCTGGCTGTGCCTATCTTAACTCCCATCTCTTTCATCCTAAGAGTAACGTCTCGTGATAACTATCACAAACAAAAGCAATACAAAATACACGGAATATTATTCCCACTAACCAATGAAAGGGAGCTCTTAAAAAAACATCAGAAAGAAGCAATCAACATTTTTCGGGCACATCATGAGAAGTGGAAAGTTGGAATACTTGGTTACAACTAGCAAAATAAAAGGAAAGAGAGATCGCGGACGACAAAGAGAGAAAATACTGGATAGATTGGCGTCATGGCATGGAAAACAGTCAACAACAGAACTGAAACGATGCACTGCATATAGAAGATTGTGGAGGGACATGATCCGGTATGGCACATGATGATGATGAACCAAGGATTCCTACTTGAGGACAGATCAAATGTGTAACTTTAGTTTCCTTTATGTTCATGGCATCGTGCCAGAGTTATATTGAGAGACAAGAATGAGAATTAGCATTGGGACGGTAAAGTTGATTAAGTTTTTGGAACCGTCACATGTGTCCCGATAAGGACTGCGTGGTAGTCGACCATGTCAACTGTATTAGTAAACGCGTTTTTGAAGGGGGCTGTAAGATGAGTGGAGCGGATATGGGGAATTTCCGGACTGCAGTGAAACTGATTCGTTGGACAGACCAGAACAGAACAAGTCTTTATAGATAAACATTATAAACGTCAGTTTGGCGTACAATACTTGATCTAGCCATGAGTCCACGTCACTCCTTCGGATGAAAGAGATCGGAGTTAAGATGGGCACAGCCAGAAACGAGAAACTTAGTGGGCGTGTAAGAAGACTTATCAACCAACACAGAACTGGAGTCGTCAGTCGCTGGACACTGAGGGACTTGCTGAGGAGGGAATCTGAGCACCTATGGACATGTTCGGAGTGCAATGATGCTGACCCTCAAATAACTCAACAACTCAGTAACTCAATAACTTGATCTAGCTCGTACTGACCATCTGATATTCTTGAACGACAAATGATAGAGGCACAAAGTAATTCCCCGTTAGTTTCCTGTTAGATTCACTTGGCTCCAGAGACGTTCACGTTAAGGATTTGTGAATATTGAAGATCACATCACTCCAAGTCGCGTATAGAAAATATGATGTTAGTGACCATAATTTGTATAGACCTTCAGCACATGATTTTTGGGGTAAAGTGGTCAGTATTACGCCCTGGCCGGTTTACTTCCCCCCCCCCCAAAAAAAAAAAAAATCCGATACCCATTTAAGGCTGGATGAAACCGGAAGCCGTCGATCAGGATCGAAAACGACCTCTTGTCCTTTGTAGTCCAGTTCATTAACCACTGAGCTATATTGAGGAATTGGGTTCCGATAAATTTATTTGACAACTACTTTGTTTATAGGATTCTGCGCTGACATAACGCGGGTTCATTTTTCTTCTGGCCACAGCGCTATACGCAGGGAAGACACTTTTATTTTGCTCGCATTCTATTTCAAAATTAGTTTGTTTTAGATACTTCATTATTAGTTAGCTATGTATGGCTAATTTTATTTACTTACATATCTATGTGTGTGTGTTGTTTATTGTTCCTGCTGAATGCCTATTGAGCCGAATCGTCTTTCAAAATTGTATTGTCCATTATTTACGTAAAGCTTTAAACATACCATTTTTTGTTATTTCTTCTGTTTATAGGATAACAGGATTAGTGTCGTCCAACGGCGTTGTTCATGCACCAAGGCTTACCTATTTTTCTTCCACTCTTTTGCAATTGCATTTTTAGGATTTAGTTGGTTTGAATTGTATAATCTCTATCCAGTCAGTCAAATAACATATTGCTCTTTTTGTATTACTTCTTTTTCTTCTTCATTTTCTCCTTAATCACCATCATCATCATCATCATCATCATCTTTTTCATAAGCGTTATCATCACATTATAACAATTCCATGTTATCTATGCTTTCAGGCCCGACATATCCGTTTTTGCATATATAGATTTGCTAAACAATTTTCTCAGGGTAGAGCAGCGGTCATTTTAGTCAACACATTACCACTTCCAACTGCTAAGGATTTTGAACGTGTGCGATTGTGCACGTGTCCACTGATGTGTCCGTTATCCGAGAATCTCACTACCTAGAGAGGGCTACACATTTAATCTCACTACCCAGAGAGGGCTACACATTGAATCTCACTACCTAGAGATGGCTACACATTTAATCTCACTACCTAGAGAGGGCTACACATTTAATCTCACTACCTAGAGAGGACTACACATTGAATCTCACTACCTAGAGAGGGCTACACATTTAATCTCACTACCTAGAGAGGGCTACACATTGAATCTCACTACCTAAAGAGGGCTACACATTTAATCTCACTACCCAGAGAGGGCTACATATTTAATCTCACTATCTAGAGAGGGCTACACATTGAATCTCACTACCTAGAGAGGACTAAACATTGAATCTCACTACCTAAAGAGGGTTACACATTGAATCTCACTATCAAGAGAGGACTACACATTTAATTTCACTACCTAGAGAGGGCTACACATTGAATCTCACTACCTAAAGTGGGTTACACATTTAATCTCATTACCTAGAGTGGGCTACACATTTAATCTCATTACCTAGAGTGGGCTACACATTTAATCTCATTACCTAGAGAGGGCCACGCATTTAATCTCATTACCTAGAGTGGGCTACACATTTAATCTCATTACCTAGAGTGGGCTACACATTTAATCTCACAACCTAGAGACTCTGGCGATACATATGTTAAAAACAAAATAAACTACGAATTCTAAATGAAATTTGTCTACCGGATGTGGAAAGATTCAAACCTGTGACCTTCCATTTCATTTGTCAACAGCCTCCCTTTCCTCTACTGTGGGAGATATCCCCCATATCCGCTCCACTTATGTTACAGTCCCCTTCAAAGCGTTTGCTAATACAGTTGATATGGTCGACTACCACGCAGTCCATATCAGGATACATATGACGCTTCCAAAAACTTACTCAAAGTTACCGTAAGTAGTAAATCAGTAAAGTACCCCCGTCACGTCAAGTGGCGTATAGGGAACATGGTGTTAGTGACCATAAATTTTACAGACCTTCGGCCCATGATTTTTGGGGTAATGTGGTCGGTATTACGCCCGTGCCGCTTCACCTTCCCTGAAAAAAATCAGGTACCCATTAAAGGCTGGGTGAACTCGGAAGCCGTTGGTTGGGATCGAACCCTACCTCTTGTCCTTTGTAGTCCAGTTCACTAACCACTGAGCTATTGCAGCTCACCAACGTTACCGTCCCCATGCTAATTCTCATCCCTGTTTCTCAATATACATTGATATCTTCCTCATCAAGTAGAACATAATCCAGTATACAAATGTTCCCACAAGACAGGTGTAAAAATGCGCCATTGCAATCTAGAATGGAGATGTAATCATGCATACTAATTTTAACAATTATAATCCTGGACAATAGGACAACAGACAAGAAAATCACTGGAAGCTGTATATATGTGGTTTTATAGAAGAGTGTTGAGAATACCATGGCCATATAAGAAGAGTAATGAAAGTGTTTTAAAAGAGATCAATACAAATAAAAATAGCTAAATTCCAATATTAGGAAGAAACAATCATCATTTTTTAACCATGTAATGAGATGTAATGTTAAAAAACATCAGAAAGAAGCAATCAACACCATGAGAAGAGGAAAGTTGCAATACTTGGTTACAACTGGCAAAATAAAAGGAAAGAGAGATCGCGGACGACAAAGAGAGAAAATACTGGACAGCTTGGTGCCATGGCATGGAAAACAGTCAACAACAGAACTGATACGATGCACTGTAGATAGCAGATTGTGGACGGACATGATCACCTGCGCCAACCGGTATGGCACATGATGATGAATGAGCAGGGAACAGCTGGAATATATTGTACTAACTAGTAAGGTTGAGGGACAAGGAGATAGAGGGAAGAGAAGAGAAAGGATACCAGACACATTAAGAGAATGCTTGGCAGAATGTAAACAAAAGAAATGATAAATAACTGTCGAGATTGAGAGTTGTGGAGAAACATGATCACCTTCGCCAGTAGGCACGGTATTTGATGATGATGAATCTAGAAAACCCAGTACGATTACGTATTCAGCAGAGACTTTCTACAAGTAACAGCAAAACGAAGAGAATTAAAATAGTACAGCTCTGCGTTACAGCATTTATATATGAAACAGCCATTGCGCTTCGCTGCTGCTGTACCTTTGCAAGTGACAAAATATTTATATTTTTTCCAGGCGATACTAAAAAAAAGAAGAAAAAAAGTGGTATGGTGACAGCTTTACGTGGCAATGGACGAAACAAAAGTCGACGTTTCGGCCAAGTAGGCCTTCATCTGGACGAACAACAAGCACAAAAATTATATTTAACAATAATTTAATATATTAACAAATCTAACTACATGGCGATAATATGCTAGATACTAAAGAGAGGAAAAATAAAAAATGGTCACTTCCTTGTGTTCCTGAGCTGGGTCAGTATCCAAACAAATGGACTGAATTGATACGGCAGGACCGACTATAAATGAGGGCCTACTTGGCCGAAACGTCGACTTTTGTTTCGTCCATTGCCACGTAAAACTGTCACCATACCACTTTTTTTCTTCCTTTATTTTAGCATCGCCATTATCATCAGCTTTACATCAACTTCGCATCTCTACGCATCTTAATGCCTTTACCTCTATATTTTTCCACTTGCATTGAAATTGCTTTATGATATTTTGGTACTTTTAAAGAAAGTAATTTTAAACAGGTTCGTGTGTGAATTATGTTTCCCCAATTTCAGATGAAGTGGTATTGCTGTATCTTGTCATATTACCATCTCAATACAAGCGAGTTGGGCACGGACCTTTGACTCAGGAAGTATTAGAAAAAATAACCACCTCAAAAATGAAGTGCCAGACGCATGACAGGAAACAGTCTGACAGATAAGATCAGAAATGAAGTGTGTCAGACGCATGACAGAAAAAAGCCTGACAGATAAGATCAGAAATGAAATGTGTCAGACGCATGATAGGAAAAATCATAAGAGATAAGATCAGAAATGAAGTGTGTCAGAGGCATGACAGGAAACAGCCAGAAAGATAAGATCAGAAATGAAGTGTGTCAGGCACATGGCAGGAAAAAGCCTGAGAGATAAGATTAGAAATGAAGTGTTTCAGACGCATGACAGGGGAAACAGCCAGAAAGATAAGATCAGAAATGAAGTGTGTCAGACACATGACAGGAAACAGCTTGAGAGATAAGATCAGAAATGAAGAGTTAAGAAAAAAAGAATAGGAACGGAAACAGCTATTGAATACATAAACCAACAACAGATGAAGTAGTTCGCTCATGTAATAAGACATACAGAACTAAATCTAACGTTTCGAGTTACCAACAAACGATACGAAAACACAAGACCACGACCCGCCACGAAAAAGTTGGATAAGCGGAATTCTAGAAACACTCGGAAGTGTAACAGTATAAGAGGCCCAATAGAAGGGCAAGCAACTGCGAACAATATCTCCCCTCGACGACGAAAGGCAAATGAAGAAAGAAAGAAAGAAAAAAAGAAAGGAAAAGAAACATCACCGTCATCATCATCAAGTACCGATCCTGCTGGCGTAGGTGATTATGTCTCTCCACAACTTTTGCTCATGACCGTTATTTACCATTTCTGTTGTTGACCTTCTGCCAAGCCATTCTTTTAAGCTGTCGGGTATCTTTTCTCTTTGCTTCCCTCTATCTCTTTGCTTCCCTCTATCTCTTTGTGCCTCAATTTTTCCAGTTGTTACAATATATTCCAGTGGTTCTCTTCTCATTACATGGCCAAAAAATGATGATTGTTTCTTCCTAATATTGGAAATTATCCAAACCGACGGCCTCCGATTCCCCCAGCCTTAAATGGGTACCGGATTTTTTTCTGGGAAAGTAAATCAGCACGGGCGTAATACCGACCACATTACCTCAAATATCGTGTGCCGAGGGTCTGTAAAATGTATGGTCACTAACACTATATTCCCTATACGCCACTTGGCGTGACGGGCGTACTTTACTTTTACTAATATTGGAAATTAGCTCTATTTTTGCTTTGACCTCTTTCAGAACATTTTCATTACTCTTCATAGCCGCTCATGGTATTCTCAACATTCTTCTGTAAAACTACATTTCTACAGACTCCGGTGATTTTCTTGTCTGTTGTCCCATTCTCCATGATTCACATCTATATGTTAAGACTGGCTCTACATAACATAAGAAACATAAGGCAACTAATTACATTTTCTTTTATCTCACTTAGAATCGTTATGATCCCTATGTAATGTCATCTTTAAAAGGAGAGAAATCTAATTCTCCTGAGAGATGTCTCTCTCTCTCTCTCTTATTTAACGAATACAATTCTTATAAAACAGACATCTAAAAACGTATATGTTTTAAAGTTCTTACATTTTTCTTCCAAAATTCTAAACTTGGAAACATGTATTAAGATTTTTAAATGCTTACATCTTTCTTCCAAAATACTAAACTTGGAAACATGTATGGTAGTATGATTTTAAAATTCTTACATCTTTCTACAAAAATACTAAAGTTGGGACAATGTATTATGGTAGTATGATTTTAAAATCTTACATCTTTCTACAACAATATCAAATTTGAAACGTGTGGTATGGTGGTATGATTTTAAAATCTGACATCTTTCTTCCAAAATACTAAAGTTGGAACAATGTAGTATGGTAGTATGATTTGAAAATTTTACATCTTTCTTCCAAAACACTGAACATGGAACAATATAGTATAGTAGTATGATTTGAAAATCTTACATCTTTCTTTCAAAATACTAAACTTGGAATATGTTATAGGGTAGCATGATTGTAAAATATTACACATGTCTTCTACTTCCTAAAAATGTTAGGATGTTCTACTTACTTTTGTAATGTGTAAGTTTACATTTGTATTCCATTTTAATTAAAAGCTTTGAAACAGAGTGATAAATGTATATGTTGTTCAGCATTTACCGTGCCATCGATTCTAAAGTAGCTGAGAAGAGAATGATATAATTGTGTGCCTTTTAGCTCTTATATTTGTATCCTAATAAATGTATTAAAATTGTGTGGTGTTAAACTCTTACATTTGATTGTGTGATTGGATGCTGTTTTCATTGTGTCTTGCAGCTGTTTGTCTCCCAAAGGTCTGGTTAGTTGATCTGGAGGATGTATGTGGTAATGATGATACGAATGGTAATGATGAAACTGATGATACTACTGGTAATGATTAAAATGATGATACGAGTGATAATGATTAAATGATGATACGAGTAGTAATGATTAAAATGATGATACGAGTGATAATGATTAAAATGATGATACGAGTGGTAATGATGAAGATATTGATTCGAATGGTATTGATGAAAATGATGATACGAAAGATTATGATGATAATGATGATACCAGTAGTAATGATGAAAATGATGATACGAGTAGTAATGATAAAAATGAATGGAAATGATGAAAAGGATACGAGTAGTAATGATGAAAATTATTATACGAATGGTAATGATAAAAAATAATAGTAATGATGAAAATGATGATACTAATAGTATAATGAAACTAATGGTAATGATGATACTATTGGTAATTATGGTAAAGGTTATATTAAAGATAAGGATGATTATCAAGAAAATAATGGTAATGATGACACTATTGGTAATGATGATAAAGGATATACTAATTACAAGGATTATTATCATGATACTAAAGGTAATGATGAAAATGATTATACTAATGGTAATAATGATACTAATGGTAATGATGATATTTTTGGTAATGATGATAAAGATTATATTAATGATTATCATGATACTAATGGTAATAATGATACTAATGGTAATAATGGTAATGATGATACTTTTGGTAATGATGATAAAGATTATAATAATGATAAGGATGATTATCATGATACTAATGGTAATGATGATACTAATGGTAATAATGAGAAAAGGATTTATTAATGATAAGGATTATTATCATGATACTAATGGTAATGTTCTTGTGTGTTACGGGGCCTCATTATGAAGAAAGTAAAGAATAGTGACACTGTGACCTTCCAGGCATGTCATAAGAGGCGACTAAAGAGGTTGATCGATGGCTTGGCAAGCTCTCATGGAAAAAATATTGTTATGGAAACAGAGCCATAGATTTTACAATCATACTAATCATTAATATATCCTTTATCATTATTACCATTAGTATCATCATTTTCATCATTATCATTAGTATCATCATTTCATCATTACCATTAGTATCATCATTACCATTAGTATCATCATTTTCATCATTACCATTAGTATCATCATTACCATTAGTATCATCATTTTTATTATTACCATTAGTATCATAATTTTCATCATTACTATTAGTATCATCATTTTCATCATTACCATTATATATCATCATTTGCATCATTACCATTAGTATCATCATTACCATTAGTAATATCATTTTCATCATTACCATTAGTATCATCAATACAATTAGTATCATAATTTTCATCATTACCATTATATATCATCATTTGCATCATTACCATTAGTATCATCATTACCATTAGTATCATCATTTTCATCATTACCATTAGTATCATCATTTGCATCATTACCATTAGTATCATCATTACCATTAGTATCATCATTTTCATCATTACCATTAGTATCATCATTTGCATCATTACCATTAGTATCATCATTTGCATCATTACCATTAGTAGAAGCAGTGATCTCTGCAATATGTGCCATTTTAGCACGCAAGGTTTCTGTTTTTGAGATTGTGGTTCATGGAAGCCATGGCTACACGGAAAAACACAAAGAAATGAACCGAGTCTACCACAGAAACATATCAAGATATGAGCCATGGCTAGCACAGAAACATATCAAGATATGAGCCATGGCCAGCACACACACACACACGCAAGCTAAGATATGAGCCATGGCTAGCACAGAAACATATCAAGATATGAGCCATGGCTAGCACAGAAACACATCAAGATATAAGCCATGGCTTCACGGAAAAAACACCAAGAAATGAACCGAGTCTAGCACAGAAACACATCAAGATATGAGCCATCGCTAGCACAGATACATATCAAGATATGAGCCATGGCTAGCACAGAAACACATCAAGATATGAGCCATGGCTTCACGGAAAAACACCAAGAAATGAGCCGAGTCTAGCACAGAAACACATCAAGATATGAGCCATAGCTTCACTGAAAACACCAAGAAATGAACCGAGTCCAGCACAGAAACACATCAAGATATGAGCCATGGCTTCACGGAAAAACACCAAGAAATGAACCGACTCTACCACAGAAACACATTATCTGAATCAACATGAACAGAAATGGAATGCTAAAGGGGAGACAACACATTGATCAGATATTATCGCCATGCATTGAGATTATCAATAATTCATATCAAACTTGTCTAATATTTGTAATTGTTTGATAATGTCATTGTCAAAGCATTGGAAAGGTATCCGTATCTGGATGTTAGTAACGTCCAATCCGTGTTAATCTTTGATGAAGAACACACAAGCATAACACGTGACACGTGTTTTTGAATTTGATATTTGGCTTTTCATAGAACTGGCGAAATCTGACATGCTTAGAAATGTAAGATAAATGTAAAAGGGCACCGACATGCTAAGTGGCGTATAGGGAATATGGTGTTCATTATCATCGAGTGCCACCTCCGCATAGAAGGTTGGTTACCATGGAACGCTATTCTGCTCTGTCTCTTGCTTTGATGGTGCAGGTTGTCGTAAGCTGGTTTGTCTATCTTTTGATGTTACTCGTCCATGTTAGTCTTGGTCTGCCTCTGCCTCTTTTACCTTGTATTTTCCCATCCAGGATTACTTTTAGTAGGCTGTTGTATCTTTTAGCATGGCCCAAAAATCGCATTTGTCTTGTTTGAATTGTGTTTAGTAGTTCTCTTTTCATTTCTAGTTGTTTTAAGACTTCATCGTTTGTTTTCTTTTCCTTCCATGGTGTTAGTGATCATATTTTTTACAGACCTTCGGTACATGATTTTTGCGGTAATGTGGTCAGTATTACGCCCGTGCTGTTTTAGTTTCCAAGAAAATAATCCGGTACCCATTTATGGCTGGGTGACACCAAAAGCCGTCGATCAGGATCGAACTCTAACTCTTGTCCTTTGTAGTCCAGTTCACTAACCACTGAGCTATTGCGGCTCCCTGTCATGGTTATATTTCTGCTGTTTTATGTTTCGTTACTAGTCAGCTATGTAGGATTAGTTTTATTTACTTACACATCTGTGTGCGCGTGTTGTTTGTTTGTTCCTGCTGAAGGCCTATTGAGCCGAAACGTCGTTCAAATCTGTGTTGTCTACTAATCACGTAAAGCTTTTACCATACCATTTTTTTCTTTTTTTTTTCAATTTTCCCTTATATTTCTACCTAATGCACTTTGTTCTCATCATCATCATCGTCAAGTACCGGGCTTTTTGGCTTAGATGATCATGTGATAACATCCACAAGAATCACACCTTCAATGTCTTAATATCAGCTTGCCTTTAATTGTCTCCCCTCTTGACATAACATCCACAAGAATCACACCTTCAAAGTCCCAAAAGACAGTGATCATGATCTTTCCAGCAGTAGGAGATGTCTTGAATTTCTAACTTCGTGGTGAGTGCGGATGATGCCACTCCATTCACTGTCTTTTTGTCTCAGGTTCAAAATGATGTGTCCAGGTGTCGTCACCTGTAACAATCTTACCCAACAGTGCAGAAGAAATTGCTTTTCTTTGCAATCGGTGCTCATTTGTGAGATTTCATGGAACCCATCTTGCATAAACCTTAGAGAATCCGAGAGTTTGTATAATTACATTGCACTACCAATGCTGACTGACAACTGTAAGGTCAATTGTTGAGTAGTAATGCGTCTATCAGCAAGAATAATGCCCTCAGCTCATTTCAACATCTCTGCATTGGCGACTGTGGCAGGCCGTCCACAGCGCGGCCGAGCCAAAATCTTCGTATCTCCGCTTTCCGATTCTTTTATTCTCTGAACCCATCGACTTAATGTGGTGGTCCTGTCGACTGTAAATCTTCCATACACTTCACATATGTGCTTATGAATGTTCACAGCAGAATCCTTTTCTAAAATGAGATATTCTATCACAACTCGCTGCTTATAATGCAAGTAGCTAACATGCTCCATTTCAACGGTTTACTACAGTCGTATCGTACTATCAGAGGTGCGCGTGACCGTGCGGCTAAAACCACTGTTTCACTTACTGAAAAGCCCGGCGTACTGTTTTCGAAACACGCGGTAGACAGAAATTATTTTTTTCTTTCGGCGGTGAAAAAAAAAGTCTCACACGTCGTGACGACTGCTTTGGCCAAGCGGCCTTTATCCCTCTGGTTCTATCGTGAGCCTCCCGACAAACACCAGTAACGGTACTATGTGTCGTAAAAGAAAGATAGTAGTTGTACAGTCATATTAGTTGGCTGAATACAGTGCATTTTGGTACACACAAACGGCATATGCTATTTTTATAGATTGCAAAATTTCATGCTTTATGTTTAATATTAACTAAGAAAACCGATGTCGTGCATTACCTTTTAAACGCCCCTCGTCTCTTGTTTCACTCAAAGTGGTATCACCATAATAAAGAATGCTCAGACAGATAATTTATCTTTTTCCAAAGGGCGATAATGAACCTTAAATTAATCGCACTAAACATTTACACAGTTCAGTCCCTTGATAACGTGTATTTTAATTAATTGGATGTTCCATGAATTTATATTATAAAGCATAGGTTCTTACAGTGTACGGTGCACCACCACCAAATTTTGCCAAGGGCGTGAATGATAGTCTCATGTGCCTACTCAGTGGTTTGAAATCATAAAATTAGAACTTCCGCTTAAAATATTCTTATCAAATATACCAGTTTCTACAAGACAATGTTGATACTACCCTCATTAATCACCTGATCTATCACAGCAGAGGTTGCATACATACACAATAGTTAATGTCGTGATGACGTCACCGTCCAGCAGATTACGGGGGCCGCGATTGTCACAGTTTTGGGAACCTTAATTTTATGAATTGAAGATTTGCTTGTATTGTTTTTTTCTCTTATAGACACCACTCAGTAGATCAAATAGTAAAAATGTGTACATGAATTGTAGAGTTACTAAAAAAAAGCACAATAATGTCCATGTGCATCTCTAACATCCTTCAAATTGTCCATTGACGTGTGACGACATGTTTGCTTATTAGCGTACCTCGCTATAAGTCCTATCTCTGTGGCATCTTCTTAATCAAATTCAAGAAGTATATCTCTGGTATATATGCCTCTCTTGTCAATGTCATTCTTAATGTCTGTTGAGGTATGTCTCTCTTTCGATTACTTTCTATAAGAGAACTTTGCTTTGTGATTCTCTTATTCTTGATTTCCCTAGTCACATGACCACCGTCATTTGTCCAACTTCTCTACAACATATAACATATTTGGTTGCTCATCCAGTTATGTTATTTATATACCAGTCTTCATTGGATTCCATTGTATTGAATGTACATGCACTTTGTTGAAATATTTTTATTTTATTTTTTTTTCTTCGTTCGCCAGCTTTTACACCTCTGACGAAGTCCCTAGAGACGAACTGAATTTTGCGTGTTAATCCATTTTTACATGGCAGCTGTGTGCACAGGGGTCCCTCGCCGCACAGGCAGATAACTACGACTACGGAGGTACTATAGTCCGTTCAGAAATTCATAACCACACTTGAATTAGCTTTACGTGATAACCGTTTGTTATTTTGCTTTCAACTTTTGCATGTAATCTTATAATATTGATGTCGTTATAGAAATATTTTTTGCTCTGAGAAATTTGATCTAGTTTAAAAGTTTTCTTCTTTAGGCTATATTAAATTCACCCTGTTCGAATTTGACACCATTTTAGGATATATACATTAATTTGGTGCGGTCGTTCACGTAAAATAGTTTGGCTATTGCAGAAACACTAAGTTCAGGAAAATCCGTGCACAAAACTGAATTGTTATTGAACGACATGACGCACCACGGCCTGGGCATTAATTACGAAGGGAAGGCGTATCTTTATTAATTTTGTGAAGACTCAGTAGACAATTTGTTGACTTTAAATACCAACATTTATATCTAAATTACAATGAGTTTGAAATGCAAATTTATAACTATGCAAAAGGTTACTGTTTTACTATATCAGCACTTCCTTAGGGAATTCAAGATGGGACAAAGTGCCTACTGCATCAAATACAAAAGAGCAAATTAGGACATGGGTTGCGAATGAAAATGTCAAATTTGACGACACATATTTAAAACCCGAATTGTTACAACTTGTGAAGAATACGAATAAGAAAAAGGTGTACCATGTTGACAAAATCATTGAGAAATACGGCCACACTAATTGTAACCAATTGAATTCATGTTTGCAAATACACATAACGAACAACACCCACAATTAAGCACTATGTAGATACGCTTCTATAGTCCGTTCAGATTCGTTTGCCTAGACATTAATTTATTTTTTTCAAAAACTTATTGTTCATTTGCATTGATCTTTTGAAGTTAGGTTAGAATACTAATGTTGCTATAAAATATTTTTTTATCAAAGAAATGTGATCCAGTTTCAAAGATGCCTTATTTAACCTATATTAAAAAAAAGTTAATCGATATTATAAACACCGGCGGGATTATGTAGATGCTTACATCTCACAGCTGATTCTTTAACATATAGGCATGACCTTCACGGCTGAATGCGCACCGTCCTAAAATAGTTATGTTTCCACTATAAATTTTTATAAAGAAATGTTACATATGAAATTTCCCGTTTAGCACAAAATGACATTTTAGCCGAAACCGGAAATTATGTGACGTCAAAATCACGGCCGTAGACTCGAGTTCGAGTCATAATTCAGAGGCAAATCTCAATATTTACAGAAAGGAGGCGGCACTATCCATATTATCTTCTGCAAGTCTATGTGAGAATGAATATAAAGGCAAAATATTTTACTGAGCATAACATTGCTATAAAGATTTATCAATACTTCTGCAGAGAGCGTAAAAGGGACATCTTTATTGTTCTTTATCAAACCCTGAGAGAGAACAATGCATATTTTAGGTTTGTGTAAACGTTCATTTGATCGAATAGTTAAAGGAAGCGGATATTTATTGCCAACAAATGCAAGAAAGCAAGGAAGGAAAGAAACGTTAGACAGTTTTGATAAGGACCTAGTAAAAAGAGAAATCTGTCGAATGTTTGATATAAACGAAGAAGTGACACTTAGAAAGTTGAAGCTTTGGCTGAAAACTAACAACGACATTGAAATATCAAAAACTTCATTATGGAAAATATTAAGAAGTGCAGGCTTCACCTTTAGAAAGTATGCTGGTGGAAAAAACATTATTTGTGAGAAGCCACATCTAGTAGCTCTTAGAAGCAAGTATTTACGTGAAGTGAAGGAAATGCGCGAAAATGATTATGATATTGTTTATTTAGATGAAACTTGGATCAACGCTCATCATACAAATGAAAAGGAATGGCAGTTAGCAGATGGAAGTATTAAAAGATCAGTACCAAGCAGTAAAGGGCAACGTTTGATAGTTGCACATGCAGGTAGCAGACATAATGGGTTGTTGCAGAATGCTCATCTCGTTTTCATTTCAAAATCCATAGACAATAGAGACTACCACTCCGAAATGAATGGGCACATATTTAAAGACTGGATCGAGAAAAGTATCCTTCCAATATTAGATCGACCTTCTTGTCTGATAATGGACAATGCTTCATACCATAACGTAGTTAACGTAGAAGATAGAATCCCAACATCATCAAGTACAAAAGATGCAATCAAAACGTGGCTCATAAAAGAACACATACAAGTTAACGACAGCTACTTGAAACCCGAATTGCTTAGCCTTGTAAAACAGACACAACGTACAAAGATATTTAAAATAGACAAGTTAATTCAAGAACATGGCCATAGATGTTTGAGACTACCTCCATATCATGCACACTTAAATCCTATAGAACTAGTTTGGGCAAAAGTTAAAGGACACGTAGCATATACAAATAAAACTTTCAAATTATGCGATGTTGAGACACTTACAAATCAGGCTCTATCAAATATAAATAAAGACTACTGGGTAAAATGTGAGGATCATGTGTTACGACAAGAAGAGGAATATTGGAAAAAGGATGGTTTGTTGTTTGTTCAGCCGAAAGCAGTAATCGACCTATTTGACTCGTCTGATTCTGAATGATCATTACTCTGATTAAGTCTACAGATAAATAGTTTGATTTGCAAAATTTCCTAGTTGATTTGTTAAACAGTTTATTGTTCAAGACCACCCAAGCAATCAAAAATATGTTATAAGCAAACCAACAACCATTTACTTTGAATGGAAGCCTGCTTGAGTCAGTACAGAAGTTCAGCTATCTTGGATCCACTATTACAGCCACACTTTCCTTAGATGAGGAACTAAATGTACGTATTTGAAAGGCAGCGACAACATTGGGAAAACTCACACCAAGAGCATGGAACTATATCAAATTGACTCTACGAACAAAAGTTCTATATATAATTTGTATACTTGCCACCCAGTAAAATTTTATGGACACGCCTATGGGTCATCGTTGCACTAGATTACTGTAAAACATTTTGATTAGGGTCAAAATAATACTTACATGGGCAAAGATCAAAGGAATTCGCCGCTTTAAGAAAACGTTATAGCTAGACATCGAGTAACACATATGTTCTCGTGACATGGACATTTTAACACCGTATGCCAAAAATCATGTGAAATCATCAAGAACTTTTTGAATTATAAATCATAACATCTCGGCAAACGATTCTGAACGGACTATAATATTTTTTCCCCATCGGTGAGTAATTGACGTTTCAAGCCGGGCCTCGCTGCTGAGACCAGGGGTGGTTGCGGCAGATATAAATCATAAATAAAAAATCCCAACCGGTATAACCAGGATTTAAAGCCACAACCACCCTGTCTCGAGGCCGGCGTCTTGCCTCGAGACCAACCAGTCCCCCACATATTTTGATTTCAATGCATCGAGTTGCTTTTTTTTTCTTCTCTATGTTTTAAACGTTTCAGCGGGGCAATTTGAAATTCTCAAGGTGAGCAATAGAGACAAAGAGTTCATAAACAAACTGTAGAAGAGAAAGATCAACATTTTTCGTTCATGTAACGAGAAGAGGAAAGTTTGAGTACTTGTTAAAATGTGAAACAAATACAATGAAGGAAAGTTCGAGAACAACGAAGAGAATATATATATATAGTAAGCAGGGAACAGGCAAGTAACTGCAATGCTGCTGTAAAGCTAGTAACAATGAGCCAGTGGTGGAGTGTGATAAACACTGCAGTGTACGGTGACAGCTTTACAAGGAAGGAAAGTTCGAGAACGTCGAGAGAATATATATATGTATATAGTAAGCAGGGAACAGGCAAGTAACTGCAATGCTGCTGTAAAGCTAGTAACAATGAGCCAGTGGTGGAGTGTGATAAACACTGCAGTGTACGGTGACAGCTTTACAAGGAAGGAACAGAACACAAAACTGACGTCTTATACAGGGTGTTTTTAAAGTCGCAGTGAATTTCTACTCTCGGAAGAAAAACGTCACCAGAAATGCGGTAACTAATGCGTCACACAAATTGTAAAATATTCAAATATACTTGACTGCTATCGGCGAGCTTATAATGGGTAATGTTGGTATTAACACAATAAAGTTGTGCCTAAAGCATATGTTGAAAATGTCCACCACGGGCCTCAAGACATGTCGTGATTCGTCTTTCCATATTTGCGAAAACCTTCAGAATAATGTCTGGTGATATTTGTTTAATCTTGTCTACTATTTCAGTCTTTAGGTCATTAATTGTCTGCGGATTATTTTCATAAACTTTCCCCTTCAATGCCCCCCACAGATAATAATCTGGGGGTGTTAGATCTGGTGAACGAGCAGGCCAGATTCCACGTGAAATAATGCGATTTGCAAATATGCTTTCTAAATAATTGAGTGTTGTTGTGACTGTGTGTGCTGTTGCCCCATCCTGCTGAAACCAGGATTCCATAATTTCCGTTCTGTAAGGTGTGCTATGAACGGTTCCAGAATTAAAGTACGGTAACGTTCTGCATTTATTGTTTCATTAAAAAATATAGGTCATATTATCCGCATACGACTTATAGCGCACCACACTCCTACTTTCTGATCGTGGAGAGGCACTGGGTGCAATGCATGTGGATTTTCATCACTCCAAAGACGATCATTCTGCCTATTCACGTACCCAGACAAATGGAACCATGCTTCATCTGTGAAGAAAGTGAAATCAAGGATTTCCTCACCTTCTTGGGCTAGAAAATTCTCAAACCACATACAATAATTAATTCTGGATTGGTGATCTAATTCTTTTAATTGAGGAATGACGGAAAATTTGTACGGATGTAACTTTAATTTTTTTTTTCAGAACTCTATGAACAGTACTGCTTGATTTGTGTACTTGTTGAGCCAGCTTTCTTATTGATTTGCCAGGACTCATTAGAATGCTGTCCTGGATGTTGAGAGATGTTACTTCAAGAACAGATGGTCTACCAGGACGGCTAACATCATGTACATTACCGGGGTTTTGAAATTTGATTATTAAATTACTCACAGTATTTCGATGAGGCACTGGTGTATCAGGAAATCTATTCACAAATTGTTCAACAACCCCATTCGAATACTTGCCGCCGTTACGGAACACATGCTCCACTATAAATACTCTTTCTTCAATCGTTAACACCATTGTAAGCCAGATCTATCATGTAGCAGTGATGTTTAAATGAACACGTAAATGGTGCTTGAACTATTACGTCATACATAGATAAAATTTAGGTGCGTAATTATTTCAACAACAAAAAAGGCACAGTCATTAAAGAGACACCCCATACTTATATATATATATTTATTATTGTATCAAAGTTGAACGCATTCGAAAATAAATGTCTAAGGAAAATACTTGGTATAGCGTGGGATGAAATCAAAACAAACGAGGAAAATAGAGAAATCGCCAATCAACACTAATATCTTCAGTAATAAAGAAAAGACGATGGTCATATGTTGGACATGTGATGAGAAGAGATAATAACCGAATAGCAAAGCAAGTCCTCATGTGGGAAACAAAAGGTAAGAGGAAAAGATGAAGACCCAGAGAGACACTGAGAAGAACATTGATGAGAGAGGCAAGTGCAGCAGGAATCGGCTACCTCAATGAGATACAGTTTGTGTTCTTTTTTGCAAAGAACAAAGACAAATGGCGAGATTTGATAAAATATCTTTATAAAAATTGAAAACTGCAGTAATACAAATTTATAATCTTGGTCTACACCCTATGGGCTGGCTACGGCTCGAAAGGTCAATATATATATATATATATAGAGTTAGATAGATAGATAGATAGATAGATAGATAGATAGATAGATAGATAGATAGATAGATAGATAGATAGATAGATAGATAGATAGATAGATAGATAGATAGATAGATAGATAGATAGATAGATAGATAGATAGATAGATAGATAGATAGATAGATAGATAGATAGATAGATAGATAGATAGATAGATAGATAGATAGATAGATAGATAGATAGAAAGAAGATAGATAGATAGATAGATAGATAGATAGATAGATAGATAGATAGATAGATAGATAGATAGATAGATAGATAGATAGATAGATAGATAGATAGATAGATAGATAGATAGATAGATAGATAGATAGATAGATAGATAGATAGATAGATAGATAGATAGATAGATAGATAGATAGATAGATAGATAGATAGATAGATAGATAGATAGATAGATAGATAGATAGATAGATAGATAGATAGATAGATAGATAGATAGATAGATAGATAGATAGACATAAGGTTCCTAATAAACTTGTAGTATAACGTTCCTAAAAAACTTGTGGTATAGGGTTCCTAATAAACTTGTAGTATAATTTTCCTAATAAACTTGTAGTATAAAGTTCATAATAAACTTGTAGTTTAAAGTTCATAATAAACTTGTAGTATAAGGTTTCTAAAAAACTTGTAGTATAAAGTTCATAATAAACTTGTAGTAGAAAGTTCCTAATAAACTTGTAGTATAACGTTCCTAATAAACGTGTGGTATAAGGTTCCTAATAAACTTGTAGTATAAAGTTCATAATAAACTTGTAGTATAAAGTCATAATAAACTTGTAGTATAAGGTTTCTAAAAAACGTGTAGTATAAAGTTCCTAATAAACTTGTAGTATAACGTTCCTAATAAACTTGTGGTATAAGGTTCCTAATCAACTTGTAGTATAAAGTTCACAATAAACTTGTGGTATAAAGTTCCTAATAAACTTGTAGTATAAAGTTCCTAATAAACTTGTAGTATAAAGTTCCTAATAAACTTGTAGTATAAAGTTCTTTATAAACTTGTATTGTTAGGTTCCTAATAAACTTGTAGTGTAAAGTTCCTAATAAACGTGTTGTATTTGGTTCCTAATAAACTTGTAGTGTAAAGTTCCTAATAAGCTTGTTGTGTAAAGTTCCTAATAAGCTTGTTGTGTAAAGTTCCTAATAAACTTGTAATGTAAGTTTTCTAATAAGCTTTTTGTGTAAAGTTCTTAATCTACTTGTAGTATAAGGTTCCTAATAAGCTTGTTGTGTAAAGTTCCTAATAAACTTGTAGTGTAAGGTTCCTTATAAGCTTATTGTTTAAAGTTCCTAATAAATTTGTAGTGTAAGGTTCCTAATAAGCTTGTTGTGTTAGGTTCCTAATAAACTTTTTGTGTAAGGTTCCTAATAAACTTGTTTTAAAGTTCCTAATAAACTTGTTGTGTAAGGTTCCTAATAAGCATGTTGTTTTAAATTCCTAATAAATTTGTAGTGTAAGTTTCCTAAAAAACTTGTTGTATTAGGTTCCTAATAAACTTGTTGTATTAGGTTCCTAATAAACGTGTAGTGTAAGGTTCCTAATAAACTTGTTGTATTAGGTTCCTAATAAACTTGTTGTATTAGGTTCCTAATAAACGTGTAGTGTAAGGTTCCTAATAAACTTGTTGTATTAGGTTCCTAATAAACTTGTTGTATTAGGTTCCTATAAACTTGTTGTGTAAGGTTCCTAATAAACTTGTTGTATTAGGTTCCTAATAAACTTGTATTGTTAGGTTCCTAATAAGCTTGTTGTGATAGGTTCCTAATAAACTTGTTCTGTTATGTTCCTAATAAACTTGTTGTGTTATGTTCCTAATAAACTTGTTGTGTTAGGTTCCTAATAAACCTGTTGTGTAAGGCTCCTAATAAACCTGTTGTGTAAGGCTCCTAATAAACTTGTTGTGTTAGGTTCCTAATAAACCTGTTGTGTAAGGCTCCTAATAAACCTGTGTTTCACATAAAAAGCATAGTTTGCAAGAAAAAATACATGTCTAGACACTACACAGAAGATTAAAAACAACACAGACGTTTTCTTTATTTGCCTTGGGCTTTCAGGAAAATAAATAAAAATGAGCGAGCCGACGGCTTCATTTAATATGTTAGCAAGTACGTCGACGGCTGAAAAAAAACATAATTCTTTTTTCTTGAAATCACAAACAAAACTTTGTATTTCTTTTGAAGCTGGAATTGTGGCTCTATATTCCGTTCTAGTTAGTATCGATGCTGCAATACACAACACATTTTTACTAAGATTTTAGTTCGGGACAGTTTGAAGTCGAATCCCAGTTTGGAACCGTTCAGCAATAACTGGAACTCATGCTCCTTAAGTGTTTGAGTTGGCTCGACTGTAACCCGCCTCATCACCAACCTTCACCGAATATTTATTTATAGAACATCTCATTGGCGCGGTGATTACAGAGTCGAAATGTATGTTTTATATTTTCTCTGTTAGTTACTTGAATTATCCGACATATTTCAGCAGCAAATAATAAGTGTATGTCTGCGTATGATGTTTGTTGATGCTCAAAGTACTCCAGTGTTTAAGTCTACGTCGCTACAGACAAAGAATGGGAGTGTTTGTTCCACAGACGTGTCCCATATAAGTGAGAAGGCAAGGATTCCGATTGGATGCTAGAACGATTACGCCACATAAACAAACAGCTACACGTGCTGGAGTAACAGAACGTAACAAACTCTCGGTGCCAAAACTCTTGTCAGACCCATCAATAAAAAAATTCCACTGGGTATCCAAGGGCATTTATGTTGGAAACTGAACTCTTGTATATAGTTATGTAGCTTCACAGCTTCGTGCAGTTTATGCCACAGTGAGGAATGTATATTTTTGAAGTGAAAGTGTCGGGTAATTGATAGTTCTGTAGCACCAAATGCGTGTGGGTGTGTCTGACCACAACTTAGAGACTGTCACCATTACAGGGTTGACAATGTGGATCTTCGTCTGTGCTGTTGTATGTTTTGCAGCTATAGGATTGGATCGGTGTTCTCATGCGGGTAAGGTCTCTGTGCTCTTAAATGTTGCTTGTTTAATAAAGATACATATCACCATCTTGTGTTAATAGATGTTTCCTGTTTAATAAAGATACCTACCTACCAGTACCTTGTGTAATGATGTTTCCTGTTTAGTGAAGATACCTACCAGTACCTTGTGTTAATGGATGTTTCCTGTTTGATAAAGATACCTACCAGTACCTTGTGTAATGGATGTTTCCTGTTTAATGAAGGTACCTACCAGTACCTTGTGTTAATGGATGTTTCCTGTTTAATGAAGATACCTACCAGTACCTTGTGTTAATCGATGTTTCCTGTTTAATAAAGATACCTACCAGTACCTTGTGTTAATGGATGTTTCATGTTTAGTGAAGATACCTACCAGTACCTTGTGTTAATGGATGTTTCCTGTTTAATGAAGGTACCTACCACTACCTTGTGTTAATAGATGTTTCCATTTTGATAAAGATACCTACCAGCACTTTGTGATGTTAAATGTTGCCTGTTTAATAAAGAATACCCACTAGCACTTTGAGTTGTTAAATGTTGTCTGTTTAATAAAGAATACCCACTAGCACTTTGAGTTGTTAAATGTTGCCTGTTTAATAAAGAATACCCACTAGCACTTTGAGTTGTTAAATGTTGCCTGTATAATAAAGAATACCCACTAGCACTTTGAGTTGTTAAGTGTTGCCTGTTTAATAAAGAATACCTACTAGCACTTTGAGTTGTTAAATGTTGCCTGTTTAATATCTTTGTGTGCATGTCTATGTTAGGCATGTGTCATATCTTTGTGTGTGCATGTCTATGTCTATGTCAGTTATATCTCATATCTTTATGTGCATTTTTATGTTAGTCATGTGTCATATATCTTGATGTATGTCAGTGTTAGTCATGCCTCGTATCGCTGTGTGCATGTCTGTGTTAGTCACATCTCACATCTTTGTGTGTGCATGTCTGTGTTAGTCACATCTCATATCTTTATGCGTGCATGTCTGTGTTAGTCACATCTCACATCTTTGTGTGTGTATGTCTGTGTTAGTCACATCTCATCTTTGTGTGTGCATGTCTGTGTAAGTCACATCTCACATCTTTGTGTGTGCATTTCTGTGTAAGTCTCATTTCACATCTTTGTGTGTGCATGTCTGTGTTAGTCACATCTCACATATTTGTGTGTGCATGTCTGTGTAAGTCACATCTCACATCTTTGTGCGCGCGTGTCTGTGTTAATCACATCTCACATCTTTGTGTGTGCATGTCTGTGTTGTCACCTCTAGTGACTCGGATAGATGGTGCTCGTAAACCTGGGAGGGCCGACCATCTAAGGGCAGAATCCCCCTACAGAAAAGACAACCTGCTGCCTTGCAAGAAGATTGGGGACAATCAAAGGCTAGGGAAAGCAAACCCGAATAAAATGCTGGCTGAAATCGGATGCACTGGCCACTGGCGCAGAACACAGTGCGACGTTTTAACGGGTGTTCAATCAGAGTGGATCTGGCGGACTCTACTTGTGATGTTCTGTCTGTGGGGGCGACCAACACACTTAACCTGACAGCTGACTTCATGTGAGAGTCTGGAATCCTACTCTGATTGAGTCCTGATCGCAGACAGAGAGAGAGAGAGAGAGAGAGAGAGAGAGAGAGAGAGACAGTTTAATAAAGAATACCTACTAGTACTTTGTGTTGTTAAATGTTGCCTGTTTAATAAAGATAATTAGCATTGCCTTGTGCTGTTAGATGCTACCTGTTTAATAAAAATACATAACTGCTCCTTTTTTAATAGTCAGCGACTCAAAACTGGCTTATTGTTTTATAATGTGTGAACCAAAACTGACCAAAACCCTACATAATTTCCCTGCAGTGGGTTTTCAGAAGGTCAAAAACGGAAATGATGAATAACTGTCGAGATCGAGTGTTCTGGTGTGACATATGGTACTTGATGATGATGATGTTCATGATAATGATGATGATGATGGTGATGATGATGTTGATGATGATATTCATGATAATGATGATATGATAATGATGATATGATGATGACGATGACGATGATGATGATGCTAATGATGATGATAATGATGCTGATGAAGATGATGGTGATAATGATGATGATGATGATATTCATGATAATGATGATGATGATGATATGATAATGATGATATGATGATGACGATGACGATGACGATGATAATGATGATGATGATGATATTCATGATAATGATGATGATGATGATGATATGATAATGATGATATGATGATGACGATGACGATGATGATGATGATAATGATGATGAAGATGATAATGATGATGATGAGGAAGATGATGGTGATAATGATGATGATGATGATATTCATGATAATGATGATGATGATGATTATGATGATGATGATGATGATGATGATGATGATGATGATGATGATGATGATGAGAGGGGTACCGGAGCACCAGTGAGTTAGTCCAATGAGCAATGATAGCGATCCTAACAACTAGCAAACAGCAAGTCATGTTCGGTTTCAAAGACACAAGTTGAGCCCTCTATATTCATTTATTTTCCTTCTTTTCTTTTCTCTTTCTTACTGATACCGAGAAGGTATCGTGGTTATATCATTTGTCGTTCTTGAGCTGTCGTTCTGTCTGAATTAGTGATTTTCCTTTGTTGTTCCATGTCTGTGTCACTGCATCTATCCATCTTCTTCTGGGTCTTCCTCTTGGTCTTTTTCCATGCATTCTCGAGAAGAACGTCCTTGGTGGTGATTGGTAAGGATTCATTCTGACCAGGTGGCCAAACCATTTAAGTTGTTGTTGTTCTATATATTCTTGGCAGGGTTTTGTTCCTACTATTTTTCTTATGGTTCATTTAGTATTCTATCTCTTCTTGTGTTGTTTGTTACTTTTACCAAGCATCGCATCTCACATGTATTGATCTTTCTTAAATGTTATTTAGAAAGTGTCCATGTTTGACTTTCATAGCACAAAGTTGGTATGAAAATGCTATTTATCATTTGTTGTTTAGCTGGCATAGAAATGTTTGGATGTCTTAGCAATGGTGAAAGCTGGTATGTGACAGCATTTGCTTTTTGCATTCTCATGTCAATTTCTCTGTCTAGTTTTCCATCTGTGAACATTGTGCCCAAATACTTGAATTCCTTTACTTGTTTTATTTATCTTTGATCTTGATGTTTAATAAATTTCCTTATAATCTTTTATATTTCTATAGCATTTTTAAAAATGATTTTTCTATTTTCAAAGGCAGCTAATTTCTTGTCTAGCAGGAGTAGATTTCCAGCTTCTAGCATCATTAATATTAGTGCGTGCATCACACAAGAGTTCAACTGTCTGGAAAACTACTTTTCGCGTTTAGTTAAAAAGTGTAAGCTATATAGACCCCAAGTGCAACGTGTTAAATACTTTGGCACAATAACAACTTCAGATGGAACACGCACTACAGAAATAAAAAAACGGAGAATATCTCAGGCCAAAATAGCATTTCAGTTAATGAAAAACTTCTGATGTGACAAGCCTATATCAATATAAATGAGAAAGAGAGTTCATCTGTGCTATATAGAACACAATCTGACACAAGCAAGCGAATCATGGACATAGTAGACAAACAAATGAAAAGAGATAGAGGCACAGAGATGGGATTTCTCAGAAGAACGTTGAAAGTTTCCTGGACAGCTAAAGAGACCAATGAGTACATTCTCAAAGAGGCAACACAAAAAGGGAGCTCCTTAAAAACATCAGAAAGAAGCAATCAACATTTTGTACATCATGAGAAGAGGAAAGTTTTAATACTTGGTTAAAACTGGCAAAATACAAGGAAAGAGAGATCGCGGACGACAAAGCGAGCAGATACTAGATAGGTTGGTGTCAAGGCATGGAAAACAGTCAACAGTTGGGATCATCACGCGACTAGGCTACCCACGTTCGGACGTGTTTGAGTTGTACTTGTGTTGGAGAAAAAATACCTCCGTGGTTGACCAGCCGCTGTCAGAAATGGGTACCAGGGTAGTAGTACTCTGGGAAGGTGAGGAATACCGCCTCGCATCGTGAGTTTCGATGCTTGAGGCGACACTGTCCAGAAGTCTCCGAAATCTTCTGGATAGGCGGCCGAGGACGCATTGGTGAAAACTCATCTGTTAAGACGGTGATTTAAGTCTCGTACTTACCGTCACCTTACCTCTACAGTCAACACCAGAAGTTATATGACGCACTGTGGATAGACGATTGTGGAAACACATGATCGCCTAAACCAACGGTTATGGCACAAGATGATGATGTATAGATATCATCTCTATAGATGTCAGTCTTGGTTTTCAGTCCTGGTGGCTGTTAAAGCCCATGCCCACAACTAGGATCTGGCCTAAAGACTAGGAACTGAATTTTGCGTGTTAATCCGTTTTTTCCCTGGCAGCCGTGTGCACAGAGGTCCCTCGCCGCACAGGCAGATAACTCTGTCTTCGGAGGTACTCATATTTTTTAATTCGATGAATAATTGACGTTTCAAGCCGGGCCTCGCTGCTGAGACCAGGGGGGGTTGCCGCAGATAGAAATCATAAACAAAAAATCCCAACGGTGCAGCCGGGATTTGAACCTATAAACTCTGTCTCGAGGCCGGCGTCTTGCCTCGAGATAAACCAGTCCCCCCACAGAATAAACAATATGTTATTCAAAAGTGTTATATTCAGATTTATTTCATGAGTTTAACGAGATTCTAGTGTCTCACTCACGAATGTACTTGGCTTTGCTCAACAACTATGTCCCCTTTCTAAATCATGAAGTTAAATCCGCTATAAATTACTTTACAATCCATATTAACTATAGTCCGTTCAGAAATTCGTGCACACAGAGTTTATTATCTTGGAAACTGTTTGATGAATTTCTATAATTCTTTTTCATGATGTCTTATTTTTCACCGACTTTAAGTCTGGTTGTTTTCCCCTACTGTTATGCATTTAGGAAAGATTTTTGCTTCTTTGGGGTATATAAAAATATGATTTTCTTGCTTGTCCTATTTTTTAGGAGTTTACAATACCCACATTTCTTGGAATCAACTCATCATTTAAAAAGACAAATTTCACTTGTTCTCCATACAATCTTACCACCGGCTCGCGCTTACTTAATCGTAAATTGATACGGATACGGCTTCAGCTTGCATTGTTAGAAACTAACATAACTGACAGTAAATTCTAATGTTTAGAGCACACGGTTCGATAATTACCCAAAATTATATAACAAAAAACGATTTGTGCAAAATTCAGACTACCTTTGTACTTAAATGTTATAAAATCTTAAAGTCGGTGAAAAAATAAGATTTCATGAAAAAGAATGACTGAAAATTTATCAAACAATTCCGAGATAATGAATCAACTATGTGGGTAAGAATTTCGGAACGAATTATAGTTGTAAATACACTAAATAAATTCCGAGTCCCGTAGCGAGTCAAAGTGTACAATAAACTTTGAATTCAGAAAAGAGCAGTAGTGAGGTGAAACATACACTCTTACAAGATATTGTGACAGCATTAAAAATAGGAACTCAACAAAATACTGACGTTTCGGCTTACGTGCGTTATTTTATCAGAAAACGATAACGACAACAAACGATGAGACACAGATAACCACTAGTACATCTAGGATGAATGGAACAGGTAAGTTAAGGGAAGGTGGACAAAGGACTAAGATATGAATGAATGAAACGAGAGAGAGAGAGAGAAATGTGCTGCATGTTGGAGGATAGATAAAAATATGGAAATATGGAATTATAAAAACATATAGAAAAATGTATATATATAAAAATGAGACAGCTGTCCCAATCAACCTAGATGTAGCAGTAGTTATCTGTGTTTCATCATTTGTTGTCGTTGTGTCGTTATACTCATCATATATATGGACAAAATAAATCAGGAAACAACCAACAACAAGGACAAATCAAATAATAACATAGAGGTAGAAAACTCCAACATCAATGAGCTACTCTTCGCAGATGACCAATGCCTAATATATGAGGATGAAAACCTGCTACAACAGCATTTAACATCTCTAGATAAAAGCTGCACAAACTACAGTATGAAAATTAACACAGCAAAAACAGAGGCTATAAGAATAAGCAAATTGAGACACCATAAACATCAAGATCAAAGACAAAGAAATAAAACAAGTAGAGGAATTCAAGTATTTAGGCGCAATGTTCACAGAAGATGGAAAACTAGACAGAGAAATTGACATGAGAATACAAAAAGCAAATGCTGTCACATACCAGCTTCACCATTATTAAGACATCCAAACATTTCTATGCCAGCTAAACAACAAATGATAAATAGCATCTTCATACCAACTTTGTGCTATGAAAGTCAAACATGGTCCCTTTCTAAATCCCATTTAAGAAAGATCAATACATGTGAGATGCGATGCTTGAGAAAGTAACAAACAACACAAGAAGAGATAGAATACCAAATGAAACCATAAGAAAAATGGTAGGAACAAAACCCTGCCAAGAATATATAGAACAACAAACAACTTAAATGGTTCGGCCACCTGGTCAGAATGAATCCTCACCAATCACCATCAAGGGCGTTTTTCTCGAGAATGCATGGGAAAAGACCAAGAGGAAGACCCAGAAGAAGATGGATAGATGCAGTGACAGAGACATGTAACAACAAAGGAAAATCACTAATTCAGACAATTCGGGCAGCACAAGAACGACAAATGATATAAATCACGACACCTTTTAGTATCAGTGAAAGAGAAAAGAAGAAGAAGAGAAGAAGTTCTCGTTTATGAAAAAGGCTACGTATAGTCAGTATTTTGTTGTGTTTTTTTTTTTGTGTTGTTAAGCAGCCACCTGACCTTGTGAGGGTGTACTTTACAACATACTACTGGCTCCTTACTACCAACTTTACCGCAGCACTCCATTTATTTGCCGGTCCTTGTGAATACTTGGGATGCATCTCAGGGGATCGCAGGAGGAATCTCAGGAGGAATCTCAGGGGGAATATCAGCGAGAATCTCTGGAGGAATCTAAGGAGGAGGGTGGGGGGGGATCTCATGAGGAATCTCAGGGGGAATCTCTTCTGACTAAAGAAAAAGTTTGGGAAAAAAGAGAGATAGAGAAACGAAACAAAATTATCTTATCAGCTTGAGGTAAACGAACCGTAAGTATACAAGGTTGTGGAGAGACATGGTCATCGCAACCAGCAGGCGTGATACTGAAGAATAAGTAAGTTAATATATTCAGTATATCACTGGTCATGTCTTGAACTGCGATGGTCTCAATAAATGTGCATTTTCCTACTTTCATTCATCATCATCAAGTACCGGGCCTGCTGGCGTAGGTGATCATGTCTCTCCACAACTTTCGATCTCGACAATTATTTATCATTTCTGTTGTTGACCTTCTGCCAAACCATTTTCTTAGGTCTGGTATTTCTTCTCTTCGCTTCCCTCTATCTCTTCGTCCCTCAATTTTCTCAGTCGTTACAATATATTCCAGTTGTTCTCTTCTCATTACATGGTCAAACAATGATGATTATTTCTTCTAATATTGTAAATTAGTTCTCTTTGTTTTGGCCTCTTTCAGAACGTTTTCATTAGACTTCTTAACTGTCCATGGTATTCTCAACATTCTTCTGTAAAACCACATTTCTACAGACTCCAGTAATGATGGTCTCTATAAATGTACATTTTCCTAGTTTGATTAGACGTGTATAACAATGTAATAAAAATGGTACCAATTTCCAATATTTGGAAGAAACGATCATAATTTTTTTGGCCGTGTATTTTTTATGTATATTTTTTATGCATAATAATGTGTGCCTCTTATGTACATCTTTTGTAAACGCTAAAAAATTCAAGAAATGTATTTATTTTGGCCTTTCATTCAAATTAACTTTTGAAAATATTTTCTGTTTTACTTTACAGAGATTGTTGTAAGGGAGTCCAGGAAATCCCCTAGAGTGAATTGCTCTTCTGAAATAATGGACGTCTTGTTTCTTTTCTACAACAAGGAGGCGATGTAGGACATACAAATCAGCTTATAGCTGTAAGTTTTTCATTCATCACATTGAAAGCTTCCACTCCATTAAGACAACTCCGCGTGTGATGGGTGCTGCAGTCTATGACAGGTTCTCTGCCCTTGATCCTAATGTAAACGTCACATCGTGGCAGTTTCTTCCGCTCGATAAAATGCAATTTCCTGGATACAATCGCTCGCTTGACCACAAACAGGAATACAAGAACATACAAGAGACTGTAGATCTCAAAGTAAAATTTGTTCATCGTTTATTTTCTGAGATGTCTGGAGTACGGCAGAACGTGAGCCATGTTGCTGTGATATTTTTAGACGGCTATGACTTGTCTGAAGAGGAGAGCAGATATGCGAAAAAACTTGTAAGAGGAGCAACATACAAACATTAAAATTGTTGTCATCGTTTTTGGTGGTGTACATACCAATCAAATGAAGGATACATTTAATGCATTTGCAAAAGCGCAACCAGAAACCATCTATGCTAGTGTTTTAATTCTTCAAGTTTGTAACGAATGCCCCGTAGGATTTTATTCTTTAGAGCACAGTGCCGGAGCAAATTCTTTATCCTGCTATATTTTGATTGATAACGAAGAGACACTAGAGTCGATGTTAGCTGTGAGTTCGTGTCTTCTTAGTGGTGGTTTCCCAGTACATATTTCAAGTGAAGAAGACCTGGGATTCGTCCAGTCGATACTTAAAGCAGAGTTACATAAGAGAGAGATTAATGTCACAACTGAAGTTTTTATCGGGCTGTATCGATACTTAAATGTGGCGAAGGATCGCTTTGGGTGGATTCTGACATATCCAATTCGAGTTCGTCCTCTGATAATAAATAAATGGTTGCCAGGTAAACCTTCACAGGGCAGGGCAGGATATGTGTCGTTTGGCAGTTTGAGTGGAAAGATCAAATCAGTGACGTGACTACCATTTCAAATAACAAAAGTCATTTTGTGGATGGATGGACGGATGTTGGGTGTGACACGAAGGCTATGTTTACTTTATGTGAGGTAGTTCTTCCTCGTAGATTAGAGGACATGAACTTGGTTAAAGTACACCTGGCATCAACGAAAGTTTGGACGACACTTTATCTAAAGGTGATTTTATCAAATTTGGAGATAACATTGTATCTATCTCTACTTACATTTCAAACAAAACGTTTGTACAATTTCTCAAAGATAACAACTTTGAATTATTTCCCTTGTTTGACTGTGGTGACGATGCTGGAGCATACAGATATATATCCTACATGCTTGTCTGTGACTCTCTCAACGACTGCAGCAACAAGAGGGATGAAAGTTTTTGTCCGAAAGAGAAAATCGTTTAAGTTTCGCTAGAAGCGATGTTAAGTGTAGAGAACATTGTAAAGGAATTTATTGTTGCAGCGGAGTGTGCTTACCTCTAACTTATGATAATGATGGCAAGGTCAATTGTGATGTCTGTTTGAGCATCGAGAAGAGTGATGGCTTTAATGAAGACCAGCTCAGTGTCGAGTATATGAAGACAAACAAAACAAGCGCCTTTATCTGTTCCCACAGAAAATGTGTGTTTAGCCCAGAGCTGACCTCTAGCCTCAGCAAATGTGATAGACCACAGAGACTAGTCAACAAGACTGGAGGAAATAATATAACCTGTCGGAATATTTGGGTAATAGTTTCTGGGCACCAAGTTGTCTCTACGTTAAAGATAAATATGGGGCTGTTTTAGACTGTAGACTGATGTCCCATCTAGCCAACTGTAAGGATTTTGTGTGTCCTAAAGGATATGTGAAATGTCCTAACACTTACTGCATCCCTCAACATTATGTCCTGGATGGACAAGATGAGTGTCCTACTGGGGAAGACGAAAATGTTGGCAATATTAGTCCATGCACCGGGAACTTTGCATGCTGGGATAGTAAAGTGTGTCTACATCCTGACCTAGTTTGTGACGGACATCCGGACTGTCCACACCGAGACGATGAGATAGACTGTAAGGTGGAGTGTGCTGAAGGTTTCCGATGTGTGTCAGGGACAGTCACCATATCCAATTATACGGCAGCTTCACAAATATGTTTAGCCCAGAATATAAAAATATCCGATACGTGAATTACTCTGGTAATGATCTGAACAAGATCTACTATGAGAAAGCACCAGAGTTGAACAATGTGATGTTCGTTGACTTTTCCAACTGTGGCATTATTGATGTTTGGATGTGGACTGCACAGTTTTATTTCCGCTCAGTTCAAAAGCTTGACCTCAGCTATAATGTGATACAAGAATTCGATGGCTCAGTGATTGATTTATATCTGTTGAATAATCTTCGTTTCTTAAACTTGTCTCACAACAGAGATCTTGTTTCCGTTGATACTTTACAGTATCCGTACCTGGAGACACTCGACCTCTCCCATACCGCTCTGTCTAGTTTAGGTGAGTCGGCATTACGTGGATTACCGATCCTGAAACATTTAGACTTAAGTTTTACATTGATCTCTAGTTTTGATGGTAAAAAACAAGTTTCCAAACAACTTTTACCCACAGACACTGAACGTGCGTGGACTGCCCATAGAGAATTTGTATGAAGATTTCTATAAAGGACTTTCTGTCAGTCAACATCTGTACACTGACAGGTTTGAATTATGTTGTCCACAAATTAGAGGACCAAACATTCCAGCTCACGTGTGCCACGCCCCTGATGACGCCATTTCTTCTGTTCTGATCTGATAGCTGTCAATGTTCAGCGTGTTCTTCTCTGGATGGTCGCTGTTCTTGCTGTTCTTGGTAACTTGACGGTAATTGGATATCGTTTGATCTGGGACAGGTCATCTCTCAGAGCTGGTTTTGGTCTGTTTGTAACAAACTTGGGTTTATCTGACTTATTATGGGAGTCTATCTGTTCATTATTGCTGGAGCGGATTATTACTATCGTGACATTTATGTTCTGTACGACAAGACCTGGAGAGAAAGTATTGTATGTAGACTTGCTGGTTCCTGGCTACTCTCTCTAGTGAAACATCAACATTCTTTATTTTCTTAATCACTTTGGACAGGTTTTTGATGATGAAATTTCCTGCAGGCCAAATTAAATTTTATGAAAAAGGTAATATAATTGCCCTTCTCTTGTCTTGGATTGTAGGTTCCATTCTGGCACTGATTCCAATTGTGTTCAAACTTGAAACATATTCCTCAAACGCTGTGTGTCTTGGCTTACCTTTAGCAACACAACGAACTAAAGGCTGGGAGTTCTCATTTAGCGTGTTTATTGTGCTGAATTTCTTCCTGTTTCTAGTCATCGCTTACGGTCAAAGAGCCATCTTTGCTGCCATGTCAGAGAAAAGAATGACCGGAACTGCGTCAAACACGTCATCACGGCGGATTCAAGATATAATGGTCGCCAAACAGTTGTCTCTGGTAGCTCTGTCCAATTTTCTCTGTTGGTTTCCTATAGGATTCATGGCTTTATTGTCTCTTGTCGGACGTGAGATCAGCAACGATGTTTACGCGTGGACAACGGTTATCGTTCTTCCCATCAACTCTGCAGCAAACCCACTTCTGTACACGATCCCTGTCCTGATGGACAAGTGGAACAAGTTCAAATCTGGAGAGAAACGATCCCAGATAAAGACAAATTAAGGCTGAAAAAAATCATCCCAATAATTATTAATGTTTAATCTCTTCTTCTTTTCGCTTTAACCTTTGATAAGTTTCTTACAATCTTGTTATAAGATTGGGAGCCGGGATAGCTCAGTGGTTAGTGAACTGGACTACAAAGGACAAGGGGTAGGGTTCGATCCCAACCGACGGCTTCCGGGTTCACCCAACCTTAAATGGGTACCGGATTTTTTTCTGGGAAAGTAAAGCCGCACGGGCGTAATACCGACCACATTACCCCTAAAAACATGGGCTGGAGGTCTGTAAAATATAGGGTCAATAACACCATATTTCCCTATACGCCACTTGGCGTGACGGGGTACTTTACTTTTTTACTTGTTATAAGATTATTATTAAAGGTATTTCTGAACAGTTTAGTTTAGATAACAAAATAGCGCCAGCAGAAGCCGATAAAGATGAATCTTATCACTTTAAACCTTCTTTCGTTGATATGGTTCACATTGTGTATTGATCTTTAAAAATACGTCATCATCCATATTTTGGAATTTGGAACAGAGTTCATCTGAATCAATCACCGCTACCTCCTCATTCTCCGCTCTGATCCAACAACCCATCTTCTTTTCCCAGACACCCTTTCCCCCCCCCCCCCCCCCCCACCTCCCTTTACGTTGCCTTAAAGTGTGATCGAATCTTCCGTGACATGCTTGTCAGAAGCCGCCTACCTGCCTCCCCGCACAGCCATCGGGTAACGATCCACTGTATTCGCAGTCTATGTAAAACTTGCAATCAGGTCCTCCGGACAGATACGGTTCGCTTCCTTAATGGTCCTTTTGATACAAGAGAGAGATTCACTTGTGCATCGCGTAACTTTATATATGCCATCATATGTAAGTGATGTAAGTTGTCCTACATAGGCGAATCAGGGTGCCGTCTTAGTAAGTGATGTCGAGAACATCTGTACAACATCACTCGGGATGTAGACAGCACTGGAGCATTTCACTTTAACTCTCAGGGCGATCACGATATAGCTGATTTCCTTTTCACTATCACACCTTGTCACTTGTCACTATCACACCTTGTCACTTGTCACTATCACACCTTGTCACTTGTCACTATCACACCTTGTCACTTGTTACTATCCTTTTGTCATGTTCTTCTGACAGCCGAAGCTGATTCACTTTAGAAAATCGTCTGATCGCCCGTAAAGGTTACCTGCACCCCACGAGGCATCAGGGGTAAAACCTTTCTTCCACCACCCTCCTCTCCTTCGTTCACTCCGTCCTCCCCTACGTTTTTTTCAAACCCATCACTCCATTTTTCCTCCCTCTCTCTGGTTTGGCCCCTTACCAAAAGACATGAATTCCTTGGGCAATTTTCTTGGCCTGTACTATTTATATAGATAATCCTCTATCACGCCTCACGTATCGTTATGGTGTCTAAGGAATGTCTGGCTGCTCTTCTGCTTTCATGATCATCATCATCATTATCATCATCATGTGCCATACAGGTTCCCGTAGGCGATCATGTCCTTCCAAAATATTTCATCCACCGTACATCATATCAATACTGTTGTTGACTGTTTTCCATGCCATGACACCATCTATTTAGTATTTTATCTCTTTGTCGTCCGCAATCTCTTTCTCCATGTATTTTCCAAGTTGTAACCAAGTATTCCAACTTTGCTCTTCTCATGATGTGCCCGAAAAATGTTAATTTTTTTCTGATGTTTTTTAAGAGCTCCCTTTTTGTGTTGTCCGCTTTGAGAATTTCCTCATTGGTCTTTTAGCTGTCCACGGAACTTTCAACATTCTTCTGAGAAACCCCATCTCTGTGGCCTCTAATCGTCTTTTCATTTGTTTGTCTACTGTCCATGATTAGGTTGTATAAGTCACAAATGGTTCTATATAACACAGATGAACTCTCCTTCTCACTTCTACTGACATAGATTTGTTTTTCATTTTCACAAATGTCATTTTGGCCAGAGCTATTCTACTTTTTATTTCTGTAGTGCATCTTCCATCTGATGTTATTATTGTGCTCAAGTATTTGACACGTTGCACTTATTTCAGATTTGTCCCGTGTATTTTTATGCTGCATGATGGTGATGATTGTTACTTTGATAAGGCCATTACTTCTGTTTTCTTACTGTTCAGACTGAGAGCTTTCTTGTTGCTTTCTTCTACTATTATGTCTAAAATTTCTTGTAGTTTATTCTCTGTCTCTGCTATTAAGACTGTGTCATCCACATAAATAACTCAATAACGATGTCTGTCGTCTGCAAAATCAAGGTCTTTCAATTAATATTCAAGTTTCGATCCAATAACTTTGTCACCTGCAGAGCGCTTCTGTCTAATGAATTCGATGGCAATTCCAAATAACAAGGGAGATTAAAAAAAAAAAAACTGCAATCAAACTTGCCTTAACAGCAAAATAACAGAAGTAATGTAAGCAAGAAAGAAAAAGACATCATGGCAATGCACAATAAAGACAAGTGGAACAATACCAAAACAGGTAAATGAATTTAAATATCCGAGAACATTGTTAACCTCAGATGGTAGATGTTCAAAAAGAGGTGAGATACAGAATGGCTCAGGCAAAAGCAGATTTTACGAAAAATGAGGAAGATACTGTGCAACCCATTTTAGACAATAGAAACAAGAAAAAGAGTTCTTAAATGTTTTGTACAGCCAGTCTCAACATATGCATGTGAATCATGGATAATAGGACAAGAGACATGAAAATCACTGGATGCTGTAGAAATGTGGTTTTACCTAAGAATGTTGTGAATACCATGGACAGCTAAGAATAATAATGAAAACGTTTTGAAATAGACCAAAGCAAAAAAGAGCTGATATCCAATATTCGGAAGAAACATTTATTATTTTTTGACCATCTAATGAGAAGGGAACAGATCGAATATATTGTGACAACTTAGAAAATTGAGAGACGAAGAGATAGAGGGAAGCAGAGAGAAAAGATACCAGAAATGATAAATAACAGTCGAGATTGAAAGTTGTGGAGAGACATGATCAACTACGCCAGCAGCCTTGGTACTTTGATGATGATGATATTTTTCTCTAATATAATTCTTTTTTCTTCTTCTACTTTTTAGCTCCCAGTGGAGCATAGTCTTCAACAAACACTTTCCAAGTCGTTCTGTTTTTTGCCATTCTTTTAAGATCACTCCATGTCTTCCCATCATCTTCATCTCTGCTTCTATCTGTCTTCTCCAACAATTCCTTGGTCTTCCTCTTTGTCTTTTCCACTGGGGATTCCAAAAAAGGGCCTGTTGTGTAATACTCTCAGTTGACTTCAGTACTGTGTATCCTATCCAGCGCCATCGTCTTCGCTGAATATAATTCTTAGGGTGATGATATGATCAAAGCAGCTTCTCTTTTTTGTGATAAATTTGTGCAATTGTAAACTTTCATTTTCTTATGTTTTGTTCTGTTTTTTAAATGGAAATAATTGAATTTAATATTCCGTTATAATTGTATATTATTATAACTGTCATATTTAAGTATATAACCATTTCAATCAAAAGTAATAGTGTTTGACATTACTTATCTTATTGTAAACTCTTACATTTAATCTTCCATTGTAATAAAACTAAAAAGACGTTGATATTACTTATGTATTTGTAAACTCTTACATTTAATCTTCCATTGTAATCAAACTGAATAGACGTTGATATTACTTATGTAATTGTAAACTCTTACATTTAATCTTCCATTGTAATAAAACTGGATAAGCTTTTATATTACTTATGTAATTGTAATCTCTTACATTTAATCTTCCATTGTATTAAAACTGAATAGACTTTGATATTACTTTTGTAATTGTAAACTCTTACAAGTTTCTTCTTCTTTAATAGAAATATAAGTATGTGATATATTTAAATAATTGTAAACCTTTACTTTTGTCTTTTGTTCTGGTAACAATGATTAATGTGTGATATACTTTTATAATTTTAAACTCTTAAATGTGTTTCAATTTAAATAAAGTTGAAAAACACATAATACCTTTGTGCGATTTAGACTCTTTTATCTGATTTCCATTTATAGTAAAGCTGAATAGTGTGTAACATATTTGTGTACTTTTAGACTCTTACATTTAACTTACATTTGAATCAACAATAAGTTTTTGATATACCACTATTTTAAATTCTTACATTTTTTGCTTATTGTAATAAATCTGAAAAGCATGTAATTTACTTGTGTAACTTTAAACTCTTGCATGTGTTTGTTTATTGGGATAAATATAAAAAGCATGTAATTTACTTGTGTAATTTTAAACTCTTAGATTTTTTACAAATTCAAATAAATATTAGAAATATTTAAAAAATTATATTTAGAACATTCAGGTATTGAGGTATTAATTGCTATATATATATTTGTTTGTTTGTTTTAACTGTCTATTTTCAGGACGCCTTCTTGGTGTCTTGAGGCCAACGAGTCATTTATCTGACATAGAAAACATTTCTGGTAATGACTGTATAATAAGGTTGCACTAAGACAATAATTCAAAGATCCCAAAAAATAATATTCCTTTTGTTAACACAGCTTTTAAAGAGATTTACGAACAATAAGTAGAAAAATCGGGATTAATACCCCCTTATGGAAATGTTAACATCATTCATAGCTATCGAGCTACTGGAGCCAAAGACAAAGAAAAATAAATAATATCATTCTTCTGTGCCCAACATATTACGCACGTTTCGTCATCTGCAAATACAAAAAAATGAAAAAGACGCCTATAGAATTTTTGCCGGACTACTCAGATGTCAATTACGTGAGCACAATAAAAACATCAGATGGAAACACCACAGAAAATAAAATGGAAAAATGCACAACAGTTCAGACCAAAATAGCATTTCCGGAAATAAAAACGTCTTGTGTGACAAGTCTATGTCAATAGATGTGAGAAAGAGTTTGTCGGCGAAATTATAGATCCAATTCCAACCAATGGAAGTTAAGCAAGGACAGCAGAGACAGACACAATTTGAAAGATGATTAGCGGCCACAGAGATGGGATTTCTCAGAAGAATGTTGAGAGTACCCTGGACAGCGAAAAAGTCCAATGAGTACATTCTCAAAGGGACCAACACAAAAAGGGAGCTTATAAAAACACACCAGAAAGAAGTAATTGACATTTTTCGGACACATCATGAGAAGAGGAAAATTTCAATACTTGGTTACAGCTGTTAAAATATAGGGCAAAGGAGATCGCCGACGACAAAGTGAAAAAGCTTCTACATCGATTGGTGTTGTGGCACGGAAAACAGTCAACAACAGAATTGATACGATGCATTGTGGATAGAAAAATTGTAGAAAGAATTCAATGCCTATGCAAACCGATATGACACATGATGATGATGATGATGATGATGATGATGATGACAGGAATGTCAATTGTAACAGCGGGGACTGTGCCAGCTAAGCATATACCTCAGGTGCCCGGAACAAAAAAACATGCGCACTGCACTCTTTTTTTGCGTTTCTTCAGCTTTCACATCTGGCAAAGTCCCAAGAGACTAGGAACTGAATTGGTTCTTTGTTTATGGAAGGCCCCGGTATCACTGCAAACGAATTAAAATCCATAATTGCTCAACCGCCCGTGCCAGTGGAATCATCCGAATTACTATCTCATCTCCCAAACAAAGAAAGGTAGCTGTAGTCTCCATCATAGCAGTCTCAGCACACGCCAAAAGATATAAGGCGAAACCGCACAGAAAGTGAACACAGCCAACTGTTCCCTGTCATACGATATCATCATTCATCGTAAGCAATTGGAATATCAAAACATGATCAAAACGGATGAGACACACAGCTCACGGTGTGCACAGAGCACCTAACTCAGTAGCTCCTGCAACAAGCCGGACTTGGAATATGAGGAAACTGCAACAAGTAACACTTTCATACATAGCCTCGTATGGTTCCTGCCGCCTGTCCACTATATTGACCGGAAGTTCACGTCCTCCTGAAATGATGATCGTCATATTTTTTTTTTTTATGTATAGCACTTGATGATGTTAGGACATTATTTTTGTGGAACTGAATTTGCGAGCTAATCCATTTTAACCTAACAATCGCGTGCATAAGGGTCCCTCGCCGCACATGTAGATAACTCCATCTTCGGAGGTACTCATATTTTTTCCATATTTTTGAGTAATTGACGTTTCAAGCCGGGCCCTGCTGCTGAGACCAGGGGTGGTTGTCGCAGAGAGAAATCAAAATAAAATCCCAAATTGTTCAGTAGGGATTTTAACTTATAGTCTGTTTCAGATTGTTTGCCTTCCTAATTCCAGTAATATCTCGAAAACCGTCTGATAGAATACCATGATTTTTTGCATGCGACCTTAGATTTTCAATGACGTAACGAATTTATCATTTAAATTATCGTATGTGTTACCGTTTCCTCAAAGCGGCAACTTCCTTTGATCTCCTTCATATTTGTATTTATTTTGACACAAAAAACAGAATGTACGGTAAATGAAGATCTTTTACACTTTTTTAGAGGAAAAGGCGTAACTTTTATTTTTATATAAGGGACATTATTACTTATAATAAGAGAGTAAGTAAGTAAGTGTTCCTGTCATGCCTGAAGGTGTATAGGGGAATAAACCGCCACAATTGCACTTTTTCACAACATGCTACCCATTTGGATTGGGCTCTTTTTAATTATACAACTAATATTGAATCAAATCAAAATAGGCCGAACATTCACCGAATAGAAATTATTTATTTTAAGAACACAGAATACATCGTCAACTCACTAAAAAAACAGTTCCTGAAGTGGTCCGTATCCAGAGTTTCCAACTCCAACAAAGTCACTTCAGTAAGTTCAAACAAATGAGTTTTATTCAGAATCTGCCGAATCTAATAGACGTATTACCATTTTTGGTTGAATAACCCACAGACCATCGTTTCTCCAATACTTATCTTCCTCAACCATAACATGGTCTTCACAACTAGCCCAATAATCTTTGTCTATGTTTGAAATAGCAACATTGGTAAGCTCTTTAACATCAGATAATTTGAAAGTTTTATTTTCGGATGCTACTTGCCCTTTGATCTTTGCCCAAACTAATTCAATAGGATTTAGGTGTGAGTGATATGGAGGCAGCCTCAAACATCTATGACCATGTTCTTCAATTAATTTATCTATTTGAAATATCTTTGGCCGTTGTATCTGTTTACAAGTGAAAGTAATTCAGGCTTGAGATACATATCGTTAAATGGTATTTGTTCCTTGTCAGCCATGTCTTTATTTCAGCTTTAGTGCTTGATGATGTTGGAACTTTATCTTCTTGTGCCACTTTGTTATGGTAAGATGCATTATCCATGATCAAACAAGATGGTCGATCTAATAAAGGCAAAAGAGTGTCTTTAATCCAATCTCTGAACATATGACTGTTCATCTCTGAATGATAATCCTGGTTATCAGTTGACTTTGCAATAAAAACAAGTTCAGCATTCTCCACCAGGCCATTATTTTTGCTCCCAGCATGTGCCACTATAAGGCGCTTTCCTTTGCTGCTAGGTACATACCTTTTAATAGTCCCATCTAATGACTGCCATTCTTTTTCATTTGTGTGGTGGGCATTAATCCATGTTTCGTCCAAGTACACAATGTCATAATCTTCATTACGCATTTGTCTAACTTCACGTAAATATTTGCTTCTTGCAGCTACTAAATGAGGTTTCTCGCAAATGATGTTTCTTCCACAAGAATATTTTCTAAAAGTGAAGCCTAAACTCCGCACACTTCTCCATAGTGTAGTTTTTGATACATCAATACTGGTGTTCTTTTTAAGCCAAATCTTAAGTTTCCTTATGGTAACTTCTTCCCCTAAGTCAAACATTTTACAAATCTCTCTGCGGACAAGTTCTCTGTCAAAACTGTCTAACAAATGTTTTCTTCCTCGACTTCTTTCTTTCCTTGAACATTCACATTGAACATTTTTCACTGATCTATGAAACGACCGTTTACTTAAACCTAACACGTGCATCGTTCTCTTTCAGGATTTGATATGCTGTGATATAGACTCCCTCGTTTTGCCTCTCTACAAAAATATAAATATAATTTCTTTGTAATATTTTGTTCAGTAACAAATTTCAACTTTAAACTCATTGTTAAGGGCACAACTCACAAAACACGCCTATGTAAATAATTTGATTTGTATTTTTGGTGACGTTATACTAATGACGTGATACAAAAAGTTGACAATTTTAATCCAGTAAGTGCAAAACCAGAATTGCGCACCGAATATAAGAGAAATTTGCTACACATATGTGCAAATATTGACAAAAATCTGACATTTGCAATTCAATAGTGTAAACCGGTGCCTTTACCCACCAACATATAAAGGAAATTCCCAATGAAGATGTTTAAATCATTCTTGAAGTGATATGGAAGGGGTAAATACTCTTAAATTTTGATTCAAATGTGCCCAAGTTTAATCATACTTTTATCCTCCTGGTAAGCAAGCGCACAAGAAAAACCAGCAGTTGTTTGCAATGAATTTATTTTTTCTATTACGTTATGAGATTCAGTAGGTTACATGCAAAATATCAGCACTGTAGCACAAATGGTTGCTGAGCTGTGGTTTTTTGAAGTGAGGCAAAAAATCTGAAGCGAACTATAACACCTCTCTGTCTCGACGCCGGTGTCTTGCCTCGAGACCATCTATCCAACACTGCAGCTTAGTTCATAGCTGAGATGCACTAGGCACTTACTACGAGTAACGGATTAATGTCGCCCAGATAAAACTGACTTACAATCAAATGTATAAAAGCATTGACTCACATCACTGGAAGTGGAGTGTATAAAACAAAAAAAACTATCTTTACGTCACATAGTACCATTGCTGGTGTATGACGAGGGGCAACCTCGACCAGAGAAATAAAGGCCGCTTGGTCAAGCAGTCGCCACACGTGGAGTGTATAAGATAACTAATTCATAATATGAGTAGATGTGAACTAGATATTATTATACGCCTCAGAACAGGACACAATCGACTCCACAGTCACATGTATACAAAATTCAAGGTCGGCACCACAACTACATGTACATGTGGACAGGCGCCAGAGACTGCTGAACACATACTTCAAGACTGCACTGAATATAGTAGAATGAAGAAAATCCATTGGCCCATAGATACAACACTAAAGACAAAACTATATGGGCCACTGCAAGAATTACAAAAGACATAAAATGTATACAGGAAACGACATTGCAGATATAGACAATACTTCAGGCGAACGGAAGATAGATAGATAGATAGATAGATAGATAGATAGATAGATAGATAGATAGATAGATAGATAGATAGATAGATAGATAGATAGATAGATAGATAGATAGATAGATAGATAGATAGATAGATAGATAGATAGATAGATAGATAGATAGATAGATAGATAGATAGATAGATAGATAGATAGATAGATAGATAGATAGATAGATAGATAGATAGATAGATAGATAGATAGATAGATAGATAGATAGATAGATAGATAGATAGATAGATAGATAGATAGATAGATAGATAGATAGATAGATAGATAGATAGATAGATAGATAGATAGATAGATAGATAGATAGATAGATAGATAGATAGATGGACAGACAGACAGACATAGATAGCGCAACAACAATTATCCCCAAACACCGCTCAGCACAAACACAATAACAAAAAACAAATAAACACGTCCGGTACACATAGATAGATATATATTAGCGCTGCAAGCTATAACATATAATGTATAATATAATAAATATCGTGCGGTGCTCCATCGTCTGGGCTGTCTATAGACTTAGCTGCTTAATACTATTTTATGTTTATTTTACAAGATAAGAGAGAGAAAATATACATGGCACTATGCCGAAATAATCAGCACGCACAACCAAATCCAGTAGAACCAAATCAATAATATCATAATGTTGAGTAATGGCCTATCTGTAGCCCCTTCTTCTAGTTCTGTACACAACTGAACGTATGTAGGAGGGAACCGTTCTATCTATCTATCTATCTATCTATCTATCTATCTATCTATCTATCTATCTATCTATCTATCTATCTATCTATCTATCTATCTATCTATCTATCTGTCTGTCTGTCTGTCTTTCTGTATATCTGTCTGTATGTCTATCTATCTATCTATCTATCTATCTATCTATCTATCTATCTATCTATCTATCTATCTATCTATCTATCTATCTATCTATCTATCTATCTATCTATCTATCTATCTATCTAGCTATCTAGCTATCTATCTATCTTATCTATTTTTCTATCTATCTATCTATCTATCTATCTATCTATCTATCTATCTATCTATCTATCTATCTATCTATCTATCTATCTATCTATCTATCTATCTATCTATCTATCTGTCTGTCTGTCTGTCTGTCTGTCTGTCTGTCTTTCTGTCGCAGTATCTACTATAGCTATGTTAAACCACATTCTTGCACGACCTGGTTTTATTTCAGTGACCCCGTGACCTCTGGTCGGAGTTCCAGTCATATCGTCGGCAGACAATGAAACCTTGTCACGTGATCAAATTGAGCGCGTAAAAAACAACTGACAGTCGGAACTTCAAAGAAGAATGATTGTAGTATCCCGCTATCCGGAAGATGTATTTAAATAAATTAAACAAAATGAAATATTTACACATTTTTTGTTTGCTTAATTAATTTTATCAAATTACTCTGCTGTGATACGAAGTTCGTGCTCTGTGGATGTGCTTAATGAAACGTCTTCTATGACGAGCACGGCATGTCGCCGTGTGGTGTCGTTTCGGAACAGCCGTTGTCTAAATAGGTTGCTGTGACAAGTTTCACAGTGACTTGCCGACCTGATGTGTCACGAATACTTATTTTGAACTCAGCGTTGTTTCTTGCCGCTGCTGTTGTTCTCTCTTGGGCCTGGTGAGGTAGCCCTTCCCACCGTTCGTTCTTCACTGGACACAGACAAAACACAGATGGCCCCTAGGAAACACTTAAGGACACCTTGTTCATAACACACTCGAAAGTTTATTAACAACTAGTTAACCTTGCATAATATAATATATTCCAACGTCATCGTTGGAATACCGGTCAATATGACAGTTAGGCGTCAGGAACTTTTAATTGCTGTGTCTGAAAAGTGTTCCTTGTTGCAGTTTCCGCATATTCCAAGTCCGGCTTGCTGCAGGAGCTACTGAGTTAAGTGCTCTGTGCACACCGTGAGCTGTGTATATCATACGT